>JZKD02S1898816.1:28709-64340 GCA_000966675.3 Picea glauca
TTACACTGTGACTTTCAACTAGAATCTAACCAAGATTCCCTCTCAAAATTTGAAATGAATTAAAGGACAAAGGCAATGAATCAAGATGGATCAACTCATCACCTGTTTTGGGCTTCATGATTTCATCTGAGGTTTAACCTTCAAAAAGGCTCAAGGGCTGCACCTCTGGATTGACTTCTGTATCTCCCCTATTTTCCTTAACTGATGCATTAGAACATTCCTCTTCCTTTCTATGTGCAATCTGCTTGTAATGTTTTCTCAGGAACGAGGCAAAACATAAGGGCAGACAGTTTGCACTTTCTTGCAAATTTTCTGCACTTTCCTCCAAAATTTGAAATGAATTATAATCTAATGGTACAAAGTTACATTCCATTGTTTTGAATTCTGCTTCAGGATCTGAATTTTCCCCTCAACTTTGAAAATCAGAGAATCTTGGACATTGTAATCTTGGATCTGAAATAGCCTCTTTCTCAACACTAACATCCTTCACCATCTCATCAGAAGATTTGCCTTCTTTGATATTTAACACTTGTTCAGAAATTCCCTTCAAAAATTTAAAAGAAGAGAAGCATAAGGGTAAAGTCCGTCCACTTACCCCGAGATTTTCTGCACTTTGGTCATTGTTGTCATAATTTCCATTTACAGATTGATTGTCTTGCTGGGATTGCAAATTATCTTCTTCCTCCCAATCATATGTGGTTGATTTCTTTGAAAAATCCAATGTGGTATAATCATCATTGTACCAATCAAGCTTGGGTGAATCATACATGGATGAAATTCCTTTGAACATGCATATCATATCAGGAGAATCCTCCTCCATCTTCTGATTTTGAACTTCATTTTCAACTGTGTTGTGAATTGAATACATGAAATAATCGTTGGGTGGTTCAGAATATTGAGGCTGGACTGCAAAATGTTTGGGGACATTGATCCTTGTCCTTTCTAGCACTAATGGAACATAATATCTTTGAACAACAAGCTCATCTTTCCTGCTAATCTTCTGCATCATCTCTCTTACAATGTTTTCCAGAACATCTAGTTTCACTTCTGAAGATGTCATTCGTTCCTCTTCTATTATATATTCCTCTTCTGCCCTTAGCTTGGACCTTTTGTGCAACATATTATCTTCTACGTCAACTGCAACATTTTTCATTTCCTCAAGGGTTGCAATGCCTCTTTCTCTTAACTAGAATGTCATTTCTGGATCAAAGGCATCTGGGTAATGCAATTGAGATAAACCAAGAGGTGGCCTTACATCTATAGGTATTGAATGATACACCTTATTGAACCTGGTTGAGAACTATTGCACTGTCTCTGTTGGATTTATTTTCAAGTGGTCATACTCTTATAGGATGAGGAAAACATTTCCCATGATCACCCATCTATCTAGGAAAACTTGCACAAATTGACGAAAATTGTTGATGCTTGCAGCTGGAAGGTTCTTAAACCAATCTTTAAATTTACCTAGCAATGATAGGGAAAACATCCTGATACAAACATTGTCTTATTCCACCTCAAATAGATCAAGGAAATATTCAAACCTATAGATGTGTTTTTCAGTAGTGATATTGGCATTCTCTCCATCAAACCTAGGCAGATTATTGTTATAATTGATAGGGAGCTCATGGAGAATAGGAGGCAAAAATAGAGGCTTGTATATGTCTGGGACTTTCATAGGGATAGGAGGTAAAACAAGGGGCTTACAGCTGACTGGAATTTCAACAATGGAAGGAGATAAAGCACAAGGCTCATGTCTCACTGGGATTTCTACAAGTGTATGAGTATATACATGATCTAGAATTTGGGGTTTAGTCTCTTGACGCTCATGAATTAGCAGGTGTTCAATGCAATCTTTAGCAATGTAATTTTGATCAGGTTTAGAATAATATAGAACATAATTACATATAAAACCAAAGATGTCTTGAATGCAAATTGGGATCGAGTACCTGAAGTCTTTGAGTTGGCATTGTCTGGAGCTGATTGGAGTCGCTAGGTGAAATATTTCAGCCTTCTTGTGTCTGGTCACTCTCCACCATGAGTGATCAGATCTGGAACTTTGAAGTGTACTACTAGGGAAAGTTCCCTAGTACGGTTGCCATTCCGTTAGCACTCTATAATTTGCCAAGGATGTGGAGGCAGTCACAGAGGCAACATCAAAACCACTTCAAGTCTTGGATCTAGCCCTCCAAGACTCATAGAGGGATCTCTCTGTTTGATATAGATTTGTTTGAAATAGGATATTAGGCTAGCTATGAAGAACATGGGATTTGTTTTTAAGAATTGGGTAGGGGCAGAGAAGAGAAACCATGGGCTACAAAGTCACTGTAACAAATGATTGAAAATTCATGTCAACAGGATAATATTTGCAGGGCAAGGTAGAAAAATCACTGGATCCTTTAACTTAAATGAAATGGGAGAGATGGAACATGTTAAGAAATCCAATTAAACACAAAGCAACTGAGAATTATGAGTTACCTCTGTTCACTCGATAGCCGAAATCGCGATGACCTAAGATCTACAATCCAGATCTCCCCTTGATCGACAGCTGCGATCAAGTTAGTGTTCGCATTTCGTGACTTCAGAGTTCCCTTGCCTCCATTCTCTTAATAGCTAAAATCACGATGGCACTGGATCAATGGTCCAGATCTCTCCTCAGAACTAACGGTCACGATGATTTTGAGACTTCGCATTTCGCGAAATTGAAAGACTTGTCACCTCTGGTCCTCCGATCCCCGAAATGCCAATATTTCACCCTAGACAATCAATGGTCTAGATCTCTCCTAGATCAAATGACTCAGATCAAGTCGCAGATTTGGGATTCACGAATTCTTAGTGCTCCTCCCTTTGACTTCTCCACAATGCAAGTTAGCAAAACACCGATCGTTCGCCACACATCCCTCCCAATGGACAGTTCCAATTCTTTAGCATTCAGATCGAACGGTTGAAGTCTTATCCCCCTTACACTTATGCTATCCTTAGAGTTGGAAGATATTCAGAGGATTCAAAGGCTTCGACCTTTGTCCTTCCTGCAAATCCATTCTTGGATTTCGTCAACACTTATGAAAAGTGTTATTCCTCCTGAGCTTGGTCTCGTGAAGACTTTGATTTCCCGTGCACTCCTTGCATTTCATGGATTTCAATAACTCAGGTCCTCTGGATTTCCCAAAGAGAAACTCTTCTCACCCTCTTGGCGTTTTCCTTTTTTTGGTTCTTCGAATTCTTGCAAAGTCCCTTTGACACTTAGTCGAACCTCAAATCTGTGCACTCCTTGCACCAGATATTTACGCAAGGTTTTGGGTTCTTGTGGATGACTATGCATGCCTTGCACCAGTCTCTTTTCACTCCTTGCAAAGGGAAAGTTTCATGTTATCTCTTCTGAGCTTTAGAACCGAAACATATTCCGTCAACACAGTCCTTGCGTTTTGTGTGCACACCTTTCACTACTTCAACAAAAGAGAAAGAATTGAAACTTATCCTAACATTCACAGTTCCATCTACTCATAATGAGATTCATTCATTCACTCATGAAAACACAATACAGAGAATTGCAAAACAATGTTCACACCATGCATTGGTTCAATTTTCCTCTGTTCTATTCATAAGTGAAAGTGACTACAACTGAAATAAAAAATAACAACTGAAACTCCAATCCCCTGCTAACTTGCAGCTAACATCTACCCTGCAACCAACCTCATTTGGGCGTACAAAACCTTTATATATCATAGGACTCTTAGGGTTTCCCCCTTAACTATGTGTCTACTCTAACACTATCCTATGACTATCTTGGATCGATCTCATTCCAGAGTCATAATGGAAACTCCCGCTCCACTCACGATTATCTAAACGTGCCTCAAATGGTAATTTCGACTTTGGGTTCAAGCATGCCTCAAAAGATAAATTACAACGCTGAGTTAAGGAAAATTTCAAATATCTCCTGCAACTGTCGGTTTTGGCTCCTGTACATATTCCTTGACGTTGATGGGTTTTTCTCTGCGTGCTTGCCAACGATGCTCTTGCATCATACTCCCCTTGACAAAAATTCATGGACTCCTATCCATGAGCTCCTGTATTGATTTTCCATGCTTCTAGATAGCAACTTCATTTTCCCAACTGAAATATTCTATTGGGTGCCCCTTCCACTTGATTAGATACTCAAAATAGGTCTTCCTCCTGGTCTTCTTGCCAATCCTCTGATCACCAATTTTCTCCATCTATGGATTTTTTGCTGTGGGCATTTGATTTTACCACTGGATCTTCACTTGATCTTCTGATCTCTCCGTGTCATATTTTCTTTAAGGGTACAGGTCTGCAACATTGAATATGGGTAATATGCCCACATCATCTGGTAACTCAATCTCATAGGCGTTTGCATCAAAATTCCTCAAGATCTTACATGCTCCTATCTTATTCATCGTCGACTTGTTATATGTTCCTCCAGGGAACCTCTCTTTCCTGAGATGTGCCAGAACTTGATATCCCACTTCAAATTGAAGTTCTATGAGATGTTGATCAACCCTGCGCTTGTACCGCTGGATAGAACTCTACAATCGTCCTCTGATCCGACTATGGAGCCTCTGCATTTCTATAGCAAAATATTCTTCTCCAACGCTCTTGATCTCACTCTGTTCCAAGTCTCTCAACTCAGATACTCCCCTGGGTTGCATTCCATACAATATTTGGAATGGGCTCCTTCAAGTGCTCCTGTTTGGTGAATCATTGTATGCAAATTCTTCTTGTGGCAGAATCCGATCCCACTGATTATGGTGTTCAATAACTAGACTTCTCAACAAGTTTCCCAAAATTCTGTTTACCACCTCTATCTGTCCATCTGTTTGAGGATGATAAGATAAGTTGAAGGAAAAATTTGTCCCCAACTTCTTCCACAATGTCCTCCAAAAGTGACCAACAAAGTTTGTGTTTCTGTCTGAGACAATGCTTCTGGGTAAGCCGTGAAGTCTTACAACTTCCTTGAAAAACATATTTGCAACATGAGTTGCATCACTGGTCTTCTGGCATGGGAAAAAATGTGCCATCTTTGAAAATCTATCCACTACCACAAATATGAAATCAAATCCTTTTTGCGTTCTTGGTAGTCCCAACACAAAATCCATGCTTATTGCATCCCAAGGCTTCTCTGGTAAAGGAAATGGTTGATACAATCCAATGTTCTGTCTTTTTTCTTTTGCATGTTGGAAGATTCTACATCTGTTCACAAACTTTATCACCTCTGTTCTCATACCTGGCCAATAGTATGAACTGCTCAAATGTGAAAACATTTTATCATGGCCAAAATGTCAATCCAATCCTCCACTATGATTTTCCTTCAAATGATTATCCCTCATTGAGCATTTTGATATGCATAACTGATTTCCCTTGAACAACAATCCCTCTTGAATCATATAATCTGTCCGCTGGCTTCTGTCTCTCAGCACAATGTTCACACATGCTTCATATGCTTCCTTGAAATCTGTATCACCACAATACATGTCCTTGAGGTGTTCAAAGGTCTTCACCTGAAATTCCTCCATAATCAAACATCTCCTACTTAATGCATCAACAACCTTGTTAGCATTCCCAACAATATGTTTTATGACAAAAGTAAAATTATGCATAAACTCAACCCATTTTTCATGCCTCTGATTCAATTTTTCCTGCCTGGTTATGAATTGTAAATCCTGGTTATCGCTATACAAGACAAATTCTTGTGGGACAAGATAATGTCTCCATTTATTCAAGGCTTGAATTATGGCATAAAACTCCTTTTCATACGTGGAGTATTTTCTCTTGGTCTCATTCAACTTCTCACTGAAATAGGCAACTAGTCTATTATCCTGACTCAAAACTACTCCTATTGCAATTCCACTTGCATCACATCTCACCTGAAATGTCTTCTCAAAATTTGGTAAGACCAGAATTGGTCATTCTGTTATTTTCTCCTTCAGTATATTGAAGCTCCTCTCGGCTTCCTCTGTCCATTTAAAATACTTGTGATTCTTCTTCGCTGTATTCATAATTGGCACACAAATTCCATTGAAGTCTCTGATGAAATTCCTATAGAAGATTTCTAATCCATGGAAGCTTCTTACTTCAAACATACTCGGTGATGACCATTCTTTGATTGCTTTCACCTTCTCTGGATCCATCTTCAGTTCATTTGAAGATATCACAAAACCTAAGTAAATGAGTTCTGTCTTCATAAAAGAGGACTTCTTCAAATTTATTAACAACTTCTCCTACTGTAGTCTCCTCATCACTAATGACAGGTGCCTCAAATGCTCCTCTTTAGTCCTGCTAAAGATCAATATATCATCCAGATACAAAACCACAAACTTGCCAATGAAATCTTTCAGAATTTCATTCATTAGTCTCATAAAAGTACTTGGAGCGTTCGTTAAGCCAAATGACATAACAATACACCATACAGACCTTCATTTGTCTTAAAGTCTGTTTTCCACTCATCACATTCTCTCATTCTAATATGGTGATATCCACTTTTCAAATCTATTTTAGAAAAGAAATTTGCTCCACTTAAACAATCCATTAAATCATCTATTCTTGGTAAAGGAAATCTATACATGATGGTGATCTTGTTAATGGTTCTTGAGTCTATACACATTCGCCATCCTCCATCCTTCTTTGGACTCAACACATTTGGTACTTCACATGGACTCAAGCTTTCCTTGACCAAACCCTTGTCTAACAATTTCTGGACTTGGTTCTTCACTTCCTCATTCTCTTGAGGTGTCAATCTATATGATGCTTTGTTTGGAAGACTTGCTCCTGGTATCAAGTCAATATGGTCACTGATACTTTTGGTGGGTGGTAATGAGTTTGGAAGCTCATCCACCACTATGTCAGCAAAATTATCCAACAATTCCTGAACTTTTTTAGGCAAATCATCCATTGAAGTACTTGTAAGGATAACTCTAGGTTTCCTCACCACAACAAACTGCATATCCTGTTCTTCCTTGACTTCTTTTAGGAGTTCCTTCCCACTCATGAGAATTATGCTTGTGTTGGCCTCCTCTTTAACTCTCTTCTCCTCTATTGGCAACAACATGTGTGTCCTACCATTCTTCTCTAATGTGTATGTATTTTTTCTCCCATCGTGAATGACATTCCTGTCAAACCGCCATGGTCTTCCCAACAGAATATGACATACATCCATGGGAATTACATCACACAGAATTTCATCTCTATATCCTCCTATTTTAAATTCAACCAATTATTGTTTAGCAACCGTTACCTGGTGTCCTTTCTGCAACCATGAGACTTTGTATGGATTCAGGTGCGCAGTTGTCTCTAGCTCCAATTTCTCCACCATCTCTATGGATACTAGGTTATCAGTGCTCCCACTGTCAATTATCACCTTGCATACTGTGTCTTTAGTCTTGCAAGCTCTTTTGAAGAGACTGTTCATCTACACAGACCTTTCAATTTCTGCCTCTGGTTTTAAGAGAACTTTCCTCAACATCAAGGATCTGCCATCCTCTGCTTCTTCTGCTTCAACATCTCTTCTCTATGCTTTTGAAATGTGAGCTTCGCCTCCTCCTTCTTTAATTTTTTCGGGGCATTCCCAAGACATGTGTCTTGTCTTTCCACAGGCATAACGTCTTACATCTCCTCCTCTTCCTCTGGAAGAATTTCTTCCACCACCTTGTCTTCCTCGAGAATTTTCTCCTCTTTCCGAGTGATTGTATGGTTTCTCAGTCTCGTCCTTAGAATTATGTGCTTTGTCATGGGTGAATCCATTGCTTTTTCTTGGGACTGAGATTTTACCTCTCCTTCCCTGGCTTTATTTTCTGGCCAACTTCTCCTCTGCCTTCAATGCAAAATGATAAGCATCCTCCACTGTTCTTACTGACATCATGCTGAGCTCATCCTGGATTTCATATCTCAGGCCATTTATATACCTGGCTACTTTTTCTTCATCTCTCTCTCTCTTTGTCCAGTTTTGATGTTCAGTCTATAGAACTCCTCTGTGTACTCTTTGACTATCATCCTTTTTTGTCTCAGGTTCTGCATCTTCCTGAACATATTAATTTGATAGTCTTTGGGCATGAAATTAGCCTTCATATTGGCTACCATTCTATCCCAACTCTTTATCTTCTGCTTGACTTTGCTTCTCCTCTTAGCCTGTAGTTCATCCCACCACAGTGCTGCATGTCCTTTTAGCCTGGTGAGAACCTGTTTCACCTTTCTCTCTTCATCGACATCTTCATAGTCGAAATGCTTGTCCATGGATCTTATCCAATCCAACAGCTCTTCAACATCCAAATTTCCTTCATACATTGGGACCTCTATCTTTGCCCTGCCTTCCAATCTAGNTCATGTCAACAGGATAATATTTGCAGGGCAAGGTAGAAAAATCACTGGATCCTTTAACTTAAATGAAATGGGAGAGATGGAACATGTTAAGAAATCCAATTAAACACAAAGCAACCGAGAATTATGAGTTACCTCTGTTCACTCGATAGCCGAAATCGCGATGACCTAAGATCTACAATCCATATCTCCCCTTGATCGACAGCTGCGATCAAGTCAGTGTTCGCATTTCGTGACTTCAGAGTTCCCTTGCCTCCATTCTCTTAATAGCTAAAATCACGATGGCACTGGATCAATGGTCCAGATCTCTCCTCAGAACTGACGGTCACGATGATTTTGAGACTTCTCATTTCGCGAAATTGAAAGACTTGTCACCTCTGGTCCTCCGATCCCCGAAATGCCAATATTTCACCCTAGACAATCAATGGTCTAGATCTCTCCTAGATCAAACGACTCAGATCAAGTCGCAGATTTGGGATTCACGAATTCTTAGTGCTCCTCCCTTTGACNTCATGTCAACAGGATAATATTTGCAGGGCAAGGTAGAAAAATCACTGGATCCTTTAACTTAAATGAAATGGGAGAGATGGAACATGTTAAGAAATCCAATTAAACACAAAGCAACTGAGAATTATGAGTTACCTCTGTTCACTCGATAGCCGAAATCGCGATGACCTAAGATCTACAATCCAGATCTCCCCTTGATCGACAGCTGCGATCAAGTTAGTGTTCGCATTTCGTGACTTCAGAGTTCCCTTGCCTCCATTCTCTTAATAGCTAAAATCACGATGGCACTGGATCAATGGTCCAGATCTCTCCTCAGAACTAACGGTCACGATGATTTTGAGACTTCGCATTTCGCGAAATTGAAAGACTTGTCACCTCTGGTCCTCCGATCCCCGAAATGCCAATATTTCACCCTAGACAATCAATGGTCTAGATCTCTCCTAGATCAAATGACTCAGATCAAGTCGCAGATTTGGGATTCACGAATTCTTAGTGCTCCTCCCTTTGACTTCTCCACAATGCAAGTTAGCAAAACACCGATCGTTCGCCACACATCCCTCCCAATGGACAGTTCCAATTCTTTAGCATTCAGATCGAACGGTTGAAGTCTTATCCCCCTTACACTTATGCTATCCTTAGAGTTGGAAGATATTCAGAGGATTCAAAGGCTTCGACCTTTGTCCTTCCTGCAAATCCATTCTTGGATTTCGTCAACACTTATGAAAAGTGTTATTCCTCCTGAGCTTGGTCTCGTGAAGACTTTGATTTCCCGTGCACTCCTTGCATTTCATGGATTTCAATAACTCAGGTCCTCTGGATTTCCCAAAGAGAAACTCTTCTCACCCTCTTGGCGTTTTCCTTTTTTTGGTTCTTCGAATTCTTGCAAAGTCCCTTTGACACTTAGTCGAACCTCAAATCTGTGCACTCCTTGCACCAGATATTTACGCAAGGTTTTGGGTTCTTGTGGATGACTATGCATGCCTTGCACCAGTCTCTTTTCACTCCTTGCAAAGGGAAAGTTTCATGTTATCTCTTCTGAGCTTTAGAACCGAAACATATTCCGTCAACACAGTCCTTGCGTTTTGTGTGCACACCTTTCACTACTTCAACAAAAGAGAAAGAATTGAAACTTATCCTAACATTCACAGTTCCATCTACTCATAATGAGATTCATTCATTCACTCATGAAAACACAATACAGAGAATTGCAAAACAATGTTCACACCATGCATTGGTTCAATTTTCCTCTGTTCTATTCATAAGTGAAAGTGACTACAACTGAAATAAAAAATAACAACTGAAACTCCAATCCCCTGCTAACTTGCAGCTAACATCTACCCTGCAACCAACCTCATTTGGGCGTACAAAACCTTTATATATCATAGGACTCTTAGGGTTTCCCCCTTAACTATGTGTCTACTCTAACACTATCCTATGACTATCTTGGATCGATCTCATTCCAGAGTCATAATGGAAACTCCCGCTCCACTCACGATTATCTAAACGTGCCTCAAATGGTAATTTCGACTTTGGGTTCAAGCATGCCTCAAAAGATAAATTACAACGCTGAGTTAAGGAAAATTTCAAATATCTCCTGCAACTGTCGGTTTTGGCTCCTGTACATATTCCTTGACGTTGATGGGTTTTTCTCTGCGTGCTTGCCAACGATGCTCTTGCATCATACTCCCCTTGACAAAAATTCATGGACTCCTATCCATGAGCTCCTGTATTGATTTTCCATGCTTCTAGATAGCAACTTCATTTTCCCAACTGAAATATTCTATTGGGTGCCCCTTCCACTTGATTAGATACTCAAAATAGGTCTTCCTCCTGGTCTTCTTGCCAATCCTCTGATCACCAATTTTCTCCATCTATGGATTTTTTGCTGTGGGCATTTGATTTTACCACTGGATCTTCACTTGATCTTCTGATCTCTCCGTGTCATATTTTCTTTAAGGGTACAGGTCTGCAACATTGAATATGGGTAATATGCCCACATCATCTGGTAACTCAATCTCATAGGCGTTTGCATCAAAATTCCTCAAGATCTTACATGCTCCTATCTTATTCATCGTCGACTTGTTATATGTTCCTCCAGGGAACCTCTCTTTCCTGAGATGTGCCAGAACTTGATATCCCACTTCAAATTGAAGTTCTATGAGATGTTGATCAACCCTGCGCTTGTACCGCTGGATAGAACTCTACAATCGTCCTCTGATCCGACTATGGAGCCTCTGCATTTCTATAGCAAAATATTCTTCTCCAACGCTCTTGATCTCACTCTGTTCCAAGTCTCTCAACTCAGATACTCCCCTGGGTTGCATTCCATACAATATTTGGAATGGGCTCCTTCAAGTGCTCCTGTTTGGTGAATCATTGTATGCAAATTCTTCTTGTGGCAGAATCCGATCCCACTGATTATGGTGTTCAATAACTAGACTTCTCAACAAGTTTCCCAAAATTCTGTTTACCACCTCTATCTGTCCATCTGTTTGAGGATGATAAGATAAGTTGAAGGAAAAATTTGTCCCCAACTTCTTCCACAATGTCCTCCAAAAGTGACCAACAAAGTTTGTGTTTCTGTCTGAGACAATGCTTCTGGGTAAGCCGTGAAGTCTTACAACTTCCTTGAAAAACATATTTGCAACATGAGTTGCATCACTGGTCTTCTGGCATGGGAAAAAATGTGCCATCTTTGAAAATCTATCCACTACCACAAATATGAAATCAAATCCTTTTTGCGTTCTTGGTAGTCCCAACACAAAATCCATGCTTATTGCATCCCAAGGCTTCTCTGGTAAAGGAAATGGTTGATACAATCCAATGTTCTGTCTTTTTTCTTTTGCATGTTGGAAGATTCTACATCTGTTCACAAACTTTATCACCTCTGTTCTCATACCTGGCCAATAGTATGAACTGCTCAAATGTGAAAACATTTTATCATGGCCAAAATGTCAATCCAATCCTCCACTATGATTTTCCTTCAAATGATTATCCCTCATTGAGCATTTTGATATGCATAACTGATTTCCCTTGAACAACAATCCCTCTTGAATCATATAATCTGTCCGCTGGCTTCTGTCTCTCAGCACAATGTTCACACATGCTTCATATGCTTCCTTGAAATCTGTATCACCACAATACATGTCCTTGAGGTGTTCAAAGGTCTTCACCTGAAATTCCTCCATAATCAAACATCTCCTACTTAATGCATCAACAACCTTGTTAGCATTCCCAACAATATGTTTTATGACAAAAGTAAAATTATGCATAAACTCAACCCATTTTTCATGCCTCTGATTCAATTTTTCCTGCCTGGTTATGAATTGTAAATCCTGGTTATCGCTATACAAGACAAATTCTTGTGGGACAAGATAATGTCTCCATTTATTCAAGGCTTGAATTATGGCATAAAACTCCTTTTCATACGTGGAGTATTTTCTCTTGGTCTCATTCAACTTCTCACTGAAATAGGCAACTAGTCTATTATCCTGACTCAAAACTACTCCTATTGCAATTCCACTTGCATCACATCTCACCTGAAATGTCTTCTCAAAATTTGGTAAGACCAGAATTGGTCATTCTGTTATTTTCTCCTTCAGTATATTGAAGCTCCTCTCGGCTTCCTCTGTCCATTTAAAATACTTGTGATTCTTCTTCGCTGTATTCATAATTGGCACACAAATTCCATTGAAGTCTCTGATGAAATTCCTATAGAAGATTTCTAATCCATGGAAGCTTCTTACTTCAAACATACTCGGTGATGACCATTCTTTGATTGCTTTCACCTTCTCTGGATCCATCTTCAGTTCATTTGAAGATATCACAAAACCTAAGTAAATGAGTTCTGTCTTCATAAAAGAGGACTTCTTCAAATTTATTAACAACTTCTCCTACTGTAGTCTCCTCATCACTAATGACAGGTGCCTCAAATGCTCCTCTTTAGTCCTGCTAAAGATCAATATATCATCCAGATACAAAACCACAAACTTGCCAATGAAATCTTTCAGAATTTCATTCATTAGTCTCATAAAAGTACTTGGAGCGTTCGTTAAGCCAAATGACATAACAATACACCATACAGACCTTCATTTGTCTTAAAGTCTGTTTTCCACTCATCACATTCTCTCATTCTAATATGGTGATATCCACTTTTCAAATCTATTTTAGAAAAGAAATTTGCTCCACTTAAACAATCCATTAAATCATCTATTCTTGGTAAAGGAAATCTATACATGATGGTGATCTTGTTAATGGTTCTTGAGTCTATACACATTCGCCATCCTCCATCCTTCTTTGGACTCAACACATTTGGTACTTCACATGGACTCAAGCTTTCCTTGACCAAACCCTTGTCTAACAATTTCTGGACTTGGTTCTTCACTTCCTCATTCTCTTGAGGTGTCAATCTATATGATGCTTTGTTTGGAAGACTTGCTCCTGGTATCAAGTCAATATGGTCACTGATACTTTTGGTGGGTGGTAATGAGTTTGGAAGCTCATCCACCACTATGTCAGCAAAATTATCCAACAATTCCTGAACTTTTTTAGGCAAATCATCCATTGAAGTACTTGTAAGGATAACTCTAGGTTTCCTCACCACAACAAACTGCATATCCTGTTCTTCCTTGACTTCTTTTAGGAGTTCCTTCCCACTCATGAGAATTATGCTTGTGTTGGCCTCCTCTTTAACTCTCTTCTCCTCTATTGGCAACAACATGTGTGTCCTACCATTCTTCTCTAATGTGTATGTATTTTTTCTCCCATCGTGAATGACATTCCTGTCAAACCGCCATGGTCTTCCCAACAGAATATGACATACATCCATGGGAATTACATCACACAGAATTTCATCTCTATATCCTCCTATTTTAAATTCAACCAATTATTGTTTAGCAACCGTTACCTGGTGTCCTTTCTGCAACCATGAGACTTTGTATGGATTCAGGTGCGCAGTTGTCTCTAGCTCCAATTTCTCCACCATCTCTATGGATACTAGGTTATCAGTGCTCCCACTGTCAATTATCACCTTGCATACTGTGTCTTTAGTCTTGCAAGCTCTTTTGAAGAGACTGTTCATCTACACAGACCTTTCAATTTCTGCCTCTGGTTTTAAGAGAACTTTCCTCAACATCAAGGATCTGCCATCCTCTGCTTCTTCTGCTTCAACATCTCTTCTCTATGCTTTTGAAATGTGAGCTTCGCCTCCTCCTTCTTTAATTTTTTCGGGGCATTCCCAAGACATGTGTCTTGTCTTTCCACAGGCATAACGTCTTACATCTCCTCCTCTTCCTCTGGAAGAATTTCTTCCACCACCTTGTCTTCCTCGAGAATTTTCTCCTCTTTCCGAGTGATTGTATGGTTTCTCAGTCTCGTCCTTAGAATTATGTGCTTTGTCATGGGTGAATCCATTGCTTTTTCTTGGGACTGAGATTTTACCTCTCCTTCCCTGGCTTTATTTTCTGGCCAACTTCTCCTCTGCCTTCAATGCAAAATGATAAGCATCCTCCACTGTTCTTACTGACATCATGCTGAGCTCATCCTGGATTTCATATCTCAGGCCATTTATATACCTGGCTACTTTTTCTTCATCTCTCTCTCTCTTTGTCCAGTTTTGATGTTCAGTCTATAGAACTCCTCTGTGTACTCTTTGACTATCATCCTTTTTTGTCTCAGGTTCTGCATCTTCCTGAACATATTAATTTGATAGTCTTTGGGCATGAAATTAGCCTTCATATTGGCTACCATTCTATCCCAACTCTTTATCTTCTGCTTGACTTTGCTTCTCCTCTTAGCCTGTAGTTCATCCCACCACAGTGCTGCATGTCCTTTTAGCCTGGTGAGAACCTGTTTCACCTTTCTCTCTTCATCGACATCTTCATAGTCGAAATGCTTGTCCATGGATCTTATCCAATCCAACAGCTCTTCAACATCCAAATTTCCTTCATACATTGGGACCTCTATCTTTGCCCTGCCTTCCAATCTAGAAACTGATATTAGTAAGTGTTCTTTGACAACCTCCTCTCTTGCAGCTTCTTCGACGACATTTTCACCAATAGTTTCTTTGCTCTTTGCATTGCTGATGTCTCCAATATCAGGTGATCTCCTTTGCACTGCCTCCATCGCTTCTAATCTTGCACGAAGTTCTCGCATATCCCTTTCTACAGCTCGATTGGATAAAGGTTGCTCTCCTCATCTCCTTGATAACATTGTGTTGACTATCTGCCACACACAGAGTACAAGTTTGAGTTCTCTTGTCTCTTCTCCTTTGCCTGCTGTCTTCAAGCAAAATTTCTGCTCTGATACCACTTGGTGCAGACCCCCCTTCTCTCCTAAGGGCTGCATGACCTCCTGGTCTAGGATTGATCAAGATATTGAGTCTGATTGACTCTTTGGGTCTTTGCTAGACCCCAAACCTACTTTCACAGGTCCTTTCTTTGAATGTGCTGGTCGTTTGAGACCCGCGACTTCTCTCCCAAGCATCATTCGAACATCAATGCCAAACAGGTGCTATCTCCTCTCATCTAAGCCCCCTCTCCCTTATGACCACTGGCAGTGACCACGCGCTCGAAGGAAAGGTGTGTCGCGATTTCACGTTTCGCGACCCCAGGATCACTGTTACCTCTATTCGCCCGATAGCCAAAATCGCGATGAACTGAGATCTATGGTCCATATCTCCCCTTGATCGACGACTGTTATCAAGTTTACGTTCGCGTTTCACGACTTCATAGTTCCCTTGCCCCTGTTCTCATGATAGCCAAAATCATAATGGCACTGGATCAATGGTCCAGATCTCTCCTCAGAACTGACGATCACGACGATTTTGGGACTTCGCGTTTCATGAAATCGAAAGACTTGTCACCTCAGGTCCTTCAATTCCCGAAATGCCAATATATCACCTTGGACAATCAATGGTCCAGATCTCTCCTAGATCCAATGACTTATATCAAGTCACGGATTCGGGCTTCATGAATTGTTAGTGCTCTTCCCTTTGACTTCTCCATAATGTGAGTCAGCAAAACGCTGATCGTTTGCCACACGTCCCTCCCAATGGACGGTTATGATTCTTTAGCATTCAGATTGAACAGTTGAAGTCTTACCCCCCTTACACTTACGCTATCCTCAGAGTTGGATTTTCAGAGGATTCAAAGGCTTCAACCTTTGTCATTCCTGCGAATATGTTCTTGGATTTCTTCAACACTTATGAAAACTGTTATTCCTCCTGGGCTTGGTCTTGCGAAGACTTCGATTTCTTGCGCACTCCTTGTGTTTCAAGTATTTCAATAACTTAGGTCCTTGGGATTTCCCAAAGAGAAACTCCTCTCACCCTCTTGGAATTTTCCTTTTTTTGGTTCTTCGACTTCTTGTGAAGTCCCTTCAAAACTTATTCGAACCTCGAATCTATGCACTCCTTGCACCAGATCTATATGCAAGGTTTTGGGTTCTTACGGATGACTGTGCATGCCTTGCACCAGTGTCTTTGCACACCTTGCAAAGGGAAATTTTTGTGTTATCTCTTCTGAGATTCAGAACCAAAACAGATTCCGTCAACGTACTCCTTGCGTTTTGTGTGCACACCTTGCACTACTTCAACATAAGAGAAACAATTGAAACTTATCCTAACATTCACAGTTCCATCTACTCTTAACGAGATTCATTCATTCACTCATGAAAACACAATACAGAGAATTGCAAAAAAATGTTCACACCATGCATTGGATCAATTTTCCTCTGTTCCGTTCATCAGTGAAAATGACTACAAATGAAATAAAAAACAACAACTGAAACTCCAATCTCTTGCTAGCTTGCAGCTAACATCTACCCTGCAGCCAACCTCATTTGGGCATACAAAACCTCTATATATCAAAGGGCTCTTAGGGTTTACCCCTTAACCACGTGTCTACTCTAAGACTATCCTACGACTATCTTGGATCGATCACATTCCAGAGTCATAATGGAAACTCCCGCTCCACTCTCGATTATCTAAATGTGCCTCAAAGGGTAATTTCAGCTCTGGGTTCAAGCATGCCTCAAAAGATAAATTCTGACACTGAGTTAAGGTAGATTTCAAATATTTGCTGCAACTGTCGCTGTTGGCTCCTGTACAGATTCCTTGATTTTGATGGGTCTTTATCTGCATGCTTTCCAATGATGCTCCTGCATCAGGATGTGAGGCTATAAGGTAGCTTCCATCCAGAATGGCGTAGTGCGCTTGTCCTACCAGTTGATCACATAAAATCTAGTGAGAAATAACATACCTACATAGGTCACAGGGTTCGTTGTTGACCTCATCGAAAAATGTGTATAAGGACTCCAAATGAACTGGGTGAAGTACTTAGTCAACCAACTAGAATTGGATTGCAGTGAAGCTCAGGATGAGGGCTATGAGTTCCATTTCAGTTGGTTGCTGATCCTCATAGCATTTATTACTTGGGAGATGCCAAAAGGTGAGACCTTCCTGGACATTGAGCCATTTGAGCCACTCACTGTGAAGTTCACCATGCTATGATACTCGAGTGATATGGGAAAACAATGGCAGTCGAACACGATATTCGACACATACTATCTCCAGTTAAAGAGGGCTATTGGGGCTATCCCTTGTATGACACCAAACACCCTGCACTGGTTCAGACCCCTCATGAAGTTCCGTGTAAATCGACACTTTATTTATATCAATGCGCATGCAGACTAACATAAACAAGAGCTTCAATCATACTATAAGCTCACAGAGGAGGACCTCAAAGAGATAAATAAGGACTGGTCTGCAAAGCTCCTTATCCTTGTTGACCCCACATAAATGTCTAATTCTGAACTAATTGGCGACTCAGAGGCCACTCACGAAGAACATGATACACCTGGACCTAGCAGAAGGAAGAAGACCGAAGAGGTACAAAACCTGAGTAGTGCATCAGATGAAACTGCTTCAAAATCACCTAGATGAGGAGACAATGACGAAGTAGATAAAAAAGAGACCAATGGCAAAGAAGATCAACAAAATCAAGGTGAAGTAACACCGCATAGGGATCCTGTTGATGAGGCTGATACCTGTAATAAAGGAAAGGTTTCCCCCATGAAACCTACCTCGCGGAAGAAGTCCAAAGCCACCAAGACTAAGCTGCAGACTGTGCTCACACTTGATGACTTCGACTTCATCATCACAACCGTATCTGATGCCTCATAGGATATTATGCAGAACACTGAAGCCAAGCAAGAAGCCATGTATGAAAAAATTGAGACAGAACTAAGAGGGGTACAACAGGCCCTTCAATCCAGCCGCGTAGTATCCACTATGCCCCCACCATCAGAAGAACCAAAGTTGGGAGATGAACCTGTCCAACTCCGCCGAATAGATGATGTGACTGAATCTCACCTTTTTAGAGTGAAAGAAGAGAAAGAACATGCCATAGTGGACTTGAAACAAGAACAACAGGAAATGGTAGAGCAACACCCAGTTGCGCAACATGAGAATGATGACCTCCACACCAATTTTGAAGAGGAGAGAGCACAAGTCAAGCAAGAGAAATAGAAGTTGCTCGCATGGTAGCTTGGAGTCAAAGAAGCAGTCAACATAGCACTTCTCTCTGTGACAGGCTTTGATCAAAAGGTAGAAGAACCAGTGGACCATCAAGTAGCACAACTTGCGCAAGCTATCCAACAACTTCAATAGAGAATCACAAACCTAGAGCTACAGATAGTTCCAAGTACCTCGCAGGATGTGCGAGACCAAAGAGAAGCCACTGCTTGAAGCACAATTGAGAGGATCAGAGTATTTGCTATGGAATGTAAACAACTAAGAAGTAGAAGTGCACAAACCTATGAGTGACTTACTGAAGACCCTGAACTAAAGGCACTGGAGTCACAGCTCCAGGAGGAAAAGAACCAAGAAATGATAGTACAGGCATAGTCGAAGCTCCTGTCAGCAGTTAAAAGGATGAAGCAATCCTAGTAACATCACACTGCTCAACAACAGGTCTAGACCATACAGAGAAAAGTCATGGAAGTGACTCAGAGGCTCCAACCAGTCCAATACGAAGCATGCCAATTGTTTGAGAAGACTGAAGGCCGAGGAGAAGAGCTGGAACAAGTAGTCACTGCAGTTGAACAATGCTTAGAGGGACCTGTCAACGAAGAAATTATCTAAGAGTTCGTCGAGTAGGAGGCCTTGGCGTAGCAACAGGTCGAAGCATCTCAAAGATTTTGAAGTAGAGCTACCCAAAATAGAGTGACTCGGGAAGATTTACAGGTGAGTGTTGGGGGCCTGTTGGATCTTGCCCAAGTTTTGAGGATACTTGGTCATGTTTGACCTATTTTGGGACTTTGACAGGCTGTCGAAGGCAGAGCGCAAGTTGAAGTAGAGATCACAGGATCTCGACCCCTTGTTTAGGGTTTTTTGGGTTTTGGGCTTATGTAACGGGCATGGGGATGTCGGCCCATGGGTTTACCCATGTTTAGGCCCTTTTTGTAATGTATAAATAGAAGTCTAGGCAATGTAAGAAAGAGAGAGAGGATTGGTACCTAGCCAAGTGCTAAGTGAAAATTATAAATGCTTTGTGTATGCTATGTTGAGAATTTGTAGAGCTAAGTGAAAGTGACTGTAAGAGACCGTGTAAAGGATTTGTGCTATAATCTAGCTCGAGGAAGGAGGATCTAGCGAAGTGCACACAGATATCCTGTCCTATGCGGATTAAGATATTGTGGCTCTATGCATGTAAAAGATTGATAGAAGATAATAAAAGAGAAGAAGAGTTGGTGGACGTAACCCCAGGCTGGGGGTGAACCATGTATATCCTATTTTTCTATGCTTTGTGTGATGTATTTCTATGTTTATGTGTTTACTTGCTTAATTCTTTGATATAGATGAATGATAGATATATCTGTTGATGCTTTTTGCTTAATAATATGGATGAATTCTAGATCTAACCTATGTGAATGTGCTTAGTGCTTGAATATACTAGATCTGGGTGAATACCACGTTGATCTGTTGTTAGGGTTTACTTGCGCTGTAAATTAAGGATGAATAATAATGATCTATAACTGCTAAGTTCTCTGTTAAGGTGTTACAATAACATATCTGTGTCCCAGCTAAGGTTGCAGACACTAGAGTCCTGCAACCACCCTTGCCTCTGCCTCGGGTGAGACTACATCTGCTTCGCAGGTGTTGTCGAAAGGGTTGGTAGTTAGGTTTTTGTTGGTACGCTGTTGAAGTGTTGAACCCTGGGTTTGCTCCTGTACCAACACATGACATGGTTCTGTCTTTCATTGGGAATTTATTTTAAAAGGAATTCTATACATGTTTAATGAACACAAATCTCAAACTCATATTTATATATTTTGATTAAATGCTTATTTTGAATTAGGACTTGAGTTGATTAGATATATAAACACCTCTGTGATGATTGGAATCAGGGCCTGATTATGAGTTTTGATGGCAGTGGATTGTGTGAATCTGTGTTGAAAAGTTTACAATTGGAGGTTAATACTGAGCCTGTTCTTATTTGAGTTTAAGAAATAAATAGTTGGAATGTGGATGGATGAAATCACAATAGTACATATTGGAAAAATTTTGACATTCTATTTGCGATGTTATGGACAAAATTGGCCATACTGTCGAAAAATAGAGGAAATTTTAATTTTTTTTCTCCATATTGCCAGATAACGTCTCTCTTGCAACGTACTACAAACACATGTCACTATTGTGACGAAGGTGGGAAGACGTCGCTATTGCAATCACATTGGATTTTTGTCTCTCTTGTGGCGTTTGTAAAATAGTCATCGCAGTTGCGACGTCATGGAAACTAGGTTTCCCCCCTCCCAATGGTCACCTAGTATTTGACCAAGTTAAATTTGACTTGGTCAACTATCGTCGGAATTGCGACGTTATAAAAGCTATAAATGTGTTTCATTTTATGGATGTTGCGATAAGTTTTCTATAATATCGACACTTTAAAAAGGGTTTAAGCGGGTCTTCTTGGCGAACAAAAAACATGTATTTTTTTTTCTTCAGTATATGTCTGTGGGGAAGAATGTTAGAAAAAATTAGAGCTGAGAAAATAATTAAAGAGGGTGAAAAGGGTGACAATAAATGTTATTGGCGTTGCAAAATTTTTTGTACTAGACGTCCCGAAAGAGTTTTAATAACAACTAAAAAACATTGTAGAAAATATGGGCACATGGACGGGGGATCAAATGAAAATCTTCCCATGGTAATGATCTATATACACATTCATTATCTGTTTTAATATTTATTTTATTCTCAAACTTTTATATTGTTTTATACATGCACTGATTTTTCATGATTGTTTGTAATTATAAAGTTAGATTTCCCCCCTAACTTTATGCACAAAGCACCAAGTAGTTGTAGAAATGATGTTTTAGTACAAGATGAAGAACTTGAAGTAGATAATGAAGATAAAGTTAATGATCCCATGGAAGTAGATGACAATAATAACATAGTTCAAGATGATGGGACAAATNTCATGTCAACAGGATAATATTTGCAGGGCAAGGTAGAAAAATCACTGGATCCTTTAACTTAAATGAAATGGGAGAGATGGAACATGTTAAGAAATCCAATTAAACACAAAGCAACTGAGAATTATGAGTTACCTCTGTTCACTCGATAGCCGAAATCGCGATGACCTAAGATCTACAATCCAGATCTCCCCTTGATCGACAGCTGCGATCAAGTTAGTGTTCGCATTTCGTGACTTCAGAGTTCCCTTGCCTCCATTCTCTTAATAGCTAAAATCACGATGGCACTGGATCAATGGTCCAGATCTCTCCTCAGAACTAACGGTCACGATGATTTTGAGACTTCGCATTTCGCGAAATTGAAAGACTTGTCACCTCTGGTCCTCCGATCCCCGAAATGCCAATATTTCACCCTAGACAATCAATGGTCTAGATCTCTCCTAGATCAAATGACTCAGATCAAGTCGCAGATTTGGGATTCACGAATTCTTAGTGCTCCTCCCTTTGACTTCTCCACAATGCAAGTTAGCAAAACACCGATCGTTCGCCACACATCCCTCCCAATGGACAGTTCCAATTCTTTAGCATTCAGATCGAACGGTTGAAGTCTTATCCCCCTTACACTTATGCTATCCTTAGAGTTGGAAGATATTCAGAGGATTCAAAGGCTTCGACCTTTGTCCTTCCTGCAAATCCATTCTTGGATTTCGTCAACACTTATGAAAAGTGTTATTCCTCCTGAGCTTGGTCTCGTGAAGACTTTGATTTCCCGTGCACTCCTTGCATTTCATGGATTTCAATAACTCAGGTCCTCTGGATTTCCCAAAGAGAAACTCTTCTCACCCTCTTGGCGTTTTCCTTTTTTTGGTTCTTCGAATTCTTGCAAAGTCCCTTTGACACTTAGTCGAACCTCAAATCTGTGCACTCCTTGCACCAGATATTTACGCAAGGTTTTGGGTTCTTGTGGATGACTATGCATGCCTTGCACCAGTCTCTTTTCACTCCTTGCAAAGGGAAAGTTTCATGTTATCTCTTCTGAGCTTTAGAACCGAAACATATTCCGTCAACACAGTCCTTGCGTTTTGTGTGCACACCTTTCACTACTTCAACAAAAGAGAAAGAATTGAAACTTATCCTAACATTCACAGTTCCATCTACTCATAATGAGATTCATTCATTCACTCATGAAAACACAATACAGAGAATTGCAAAACAATGTTCACACCATGCATTGGTTCAATTTTCCTCTGTTCTATTCATAAGTGAAAGTGACTACAACTGAAATAAAAAATAACAACTGAAACTCCAATCCCCTGCTAACTTGCAGCTAACATCTACCCTGCAACCAACCTCATTTGGGCGTACAAAACCTTTATATATCATAGGACTCTTAGGGTTTCCCCCTTAACTATGTGTCTACTCTAACACTATCCTATGACTATCTTGGATCGATCTCATTCCAGAGTCATAATGGAAACTCCCGCTCCACTCACGATTATCTAAACGTGCCTCAAATGGTAATTTCGACTTTGGGTTCAAGCATGCCTCAAAAGATAAATTACAACGCTGAGTTAAGGAAAATTTCAAATATCTCCTGCAACTGTCGGTTTTGGCTCCTGTACATATTCCTTGACGTTGATGGGTTTTTCTCTGCGTGCTTGCCAACGATGCTCTTGCATCATACTCCCCTTGACAAAAATTCATGGACTCCTATCCATGAGCTCCTGTATTGATTTTCCATGCTTCTAGATAGCAACTTCATTTTCCCAACTGAAATATTCTATTGGGTGCCCCTTCCACTTGATTAGATACTCAAAATAGGTCTTCCTCCTGGTCTTCTTGCCAATCCTCTGATCACCAATTTTCTCCATCTATGGATTTTTTGCTGTGGGCATTTGATTTTACCACTGGATCTTCACTTGATCTTCTGATCTCTCCGTGTCATATTTTCTTTAAGGGTACAGGTCTGCAACATTGAATATGGGTAATATGCCCACATCATCTGGTAACTCAATCTCATAGGCGTTTGCATCAAAATTCCTCAAGATCTTACATGCTCCTATCTTATTCATCGTCGACTTGTTATATGTTCCTCCAGGGAACCTCTCTTTCCTGAGATGTGCCAGAACTTGATATCCCACTTCAAATTGAAGTTCTATGAGATGTTGATCAACCCTGCGCTTGTACCGCTGGATAGAACTCTACAATCGTCCTCTGATCCGACTATGGAGCCTCTGCATTTCTATAGCAAAATATTCTTCTCCAACGCTCTTGATCTCACTCTGTTCCAAGTCTCTCAACTCAGATACTCCCCTGGGTTGCATTCCATACAATATTTGGAATGGGCTCCTTCAAGTGCTCCTGTTTGGTGAATCATTGTATGCAAATTCTTCTTGTGGCAGAATCCGATCCCACTGATTATGGTGTTCAATAACTAGACTTCTCAACAAGTTTCCCAAAATTCTGTTTACCACCTCTATCTGTCCATCTGTTTGAGGATGATAAGATAAGTTGAAGGAAAAATTTGTCCCCAACTTCTTCCACAATGTCCTCCAAAAGTGACCAACAAAGTTTGTGTTTCTGTCTGAGACAATGCTTCTGGGTAAGCCGTGAAGTCTTACAACTTCCTTGAAAAACATATTTGCAACATGAGTTGCATCACTGGTCTTCTGGCATGGGAAAAAATGTGCCATCTTTGAAAATCTATCCACTACCACAAATATGAAATCAAATCCTTTTTGCGTTCTTGGTAGTCCCAACACAAAATCCATGCTTATTGCATCCCAAGGCTTCTCTGGTAAAGGAAATGGTTGATACAATCCAATGTTCTGTCTTTTTTCTTTTGCATGTTGGAAGATTCTACATCTGTTCACAAACTTTATCACCTCTGTTCTCATACCTGGCCAATAGTATGAACTGCTCAAATGTGAAAACATTTTATCATGGCCAAAATGTCAATCCAATCCTCCACTATGATTTTCCTTCAAATGATTATCCCTCATTGAGCATTTTGATATGCATAACTGATTTCCCTTGAACAACAATCCCTCTTGAATCATATAATCTGTCCGCTGGCTTCTGTCTCTCAGCACAATGTTCACACATGCTTCATATGCTTCCTTGAAATCTGTATCACCACAATACATGTCCTTGAGGTGTTCAAAGGTCTTCACCTGAAATTCCTCCATAATCAAACATCTCCTACTTAATGCATCAACAACCTTGTTAGCATTCCCAACAATATGTTTTATGACAAAAGTAAAATTATGCATAAACTCAACCCATTTTTCATGCCTCTGATTCAATTTTTCCTGCCTGGTTATGAATTGTAAATCCTGGTTATCGCTATACAAGACAAATTCTTGTGGGACAAGATAATGTCTCCATTTATTCAAGGCTTGAATTATGGCATAAAACTCCTTTTCATACGTGGAGTATTTTCTCTTGGTCTCATTCAACTTCTCACTGAAATAGGCAACTAGTCTATTATCCTGACTCAAAACTACTCCTATTGCAATTCCACTTGCATCACATCTCACCTGAAATGTCTTCTCAAAATTTGGTAAGACCAGAATTGGTCATTCTGTTATTTTCTCCTTCAGTATATTGAAGCTCCTCTCGGCTTCCTCTGTCCATTTAAAATACTTGTGATTCTTCTTCGCTGTATTCATAATTGGCACACAAATTCCATTGAAGTCTCTGATGAAATTCCTATAGAAGATTTCTAATCCATGGAAGCTTCTTACTTCAAACATACTCGGTGATGACCATTCTTTGATTGCTTTCACCTTCTCTGGATCCATCTTCAGTTCATTTGAAGATATCACAAAACCTAAGTAAATGAGTTCTGTCTTCATAAAAGAGGACTTCTTCAAATTTATTAACAACTTCTCCTACTGTAGTCTCCTCATCACTAATGACAGGTGCCTCAAATGCTCCTCTTTAGTCCTGCTAAAGATCAATATATCATCCAGATACAAAACCACAAACTTGCCAATGAAATCTTTCAGAATTTCATTCATTAGTCTCATAAAAGTACTTGGAGCGTTCGTTAAGCCAAATGACATAACAATACACCATACAGACCTTCATTTGTCTTAAAGTCTGTTTTCCACTCATCACATTCTCTCATTCTAATATGGTGATATCCACTTTTCAAATCTATTTTAGAAAAGAAATTTGCTCCACTTAAACAATCCATTAAATCATCTATTCTTGGTAAAGGAAATCTATACATGATGGTGATCTTGTTAATGGTTCTTGAGTCTATACACATTCGCCATCCTCCATCCTTCTTTGGACTCAACACATTTGGTACTTCACATGGACTCAAGCTTTCCTTGACCAAACCCTTGTCTAACAATTTCTGGACTTGGTTCTTCACTTCCTCATTCTCTTGAGGTGTCAATCTATATGATGCTTTGTTTGGAAGACTTGCTCCTGGTATCAAGTCAATATGGTCACTGATACTTTTGGTGGGTGGTAATGAGTTTGGAAGCTCATCCACCACTATGTCAGCAAAATTATCCAACAATTCCTGAACTTTTTTAGGCAAATCATCCATTGAAGTACTTGTAAGGATAACTCTAGGTTTCCTCACCACAACAAACTGCATATCCTGTTCTTCCTTGACTTCTTTTAGGAGTTCCTTCCCACTCATGAGAATTATGCTTGTGTTGGCCTCCTCTTTAACTCTCTTCTCCTCTATTGGCAACAACATGTGTGTCCTACCATTCTTCTCTAATGTGTATGTATTTTTTCTCCCATCGTGAATGACATTCCTGTCAAACCGCCATGGTCTTCCCAACAGAATATGACATACATCCATGGGAATTACATCACACAGAATTTCATCTCTATATCCTCCTATTTTAAATTCAACCAATTATTGTTTAGCAACCGTTACCTGGTGTCCTTTCTGCAACCATGAGACTTTGTATGGATTCAGGTGCGCAGTTGTCTCTAGCTCCAATTTCTCCACCATCTCTATGGATACTAGGTTATCAGTGCTCCCACTGTCAATTATCACCTTGCATACTGTGTCTTTAGTCTTGCAAGCTCTTTTGAAGAGACTGTTCATCTACACAGACCTTTCAATTTCTGCCTCTGGTTTTAAGAGAACTTTCCTCAACATCAAGGATCTGCCATCCTCTGCTTCTTCTGCTTCAACATCTCTTCTCTATGCTTTTGAAATGTGAGCTTCGCCTCCTCCTTCTTTAATTTTTTCGGGGCATTCCCAAGACATGTGTCTTGTCTTTCCACAGGCATAACGTCTTACATCTCCTCCTCTTCCTCTGGAAGAATTTCTTCCACCACCTTGTCTTCCTCGAGAATTTTCTCCTCTTTCCGAGTGATTGTATGGTTTCTCAGTCTCGTCCTTAGAATTATGTGCTTTGTCATGGGTGAATCCATTGCTTTTTCTTGGGACTGAGATTTTACCTCTCCTTCCCTGGCTTTATTTTCTGGCCAACTTCTCCTCTGCCTTCAATGCAAAATGATAAGCATCCTCCACTGTTCTTACTGACATCATGCTGAGCTCATCCTGGATTTCATATCTCAGGCCATTTATATACCTGGCTACTTTTTCTTCATCTCTCTCTCTCTTTGTCCAGTTTTGATGTTCAGTCTATAGAACTCCTCTGTGTACTCTTTGACTATCATCCTTTTTTGTCTCAGGTTCTGCATCTTCCTGAACATATTAATTTGATAGTCTTTGGGCATGAAATTAGCCTTCATATTGGCTACCATTCTATCCCAACTCTTTATCTTCTGCTTGACTTTGCTTCTCCTCTTAGCCTGTAGTTCATCCCACCACAGTGCTGCATGTCCTTTTAGCCTGGTGAGAACCTGTTTCACCTTTCTCTCTTCATCGACATCTTCATAGTCGAAATGCTTGTCCATGGATCTTATCCAATCCAACAGCTCTTCAACATCCAAATTTCCTTCATACATTGGGACCTCTATCTTTGCCCTGCCTTCCAATCTAGCAACTGATACTAGTAAGTGTTCTTCGACAACCTCCTCTCTTGCAGCTTCTTCGACGACATTTTCACCAATAGTTTCTTTGCTCTTTGCATTGCTGATGTCTCTAGTATCAGGTGATCTCCTTTGCACTGCCTTCATCGCTTCTAATCTTGCACGAAGTTCTCGCATATCCCTTTCTATAGCTCGATTGGCTAAAGGTTGCTCTCCTTGTCTCCTTGATAACATTGTGTTGACTATCTGTCACACACAGAGTACAAGTTTGAGTTCTCTTGTCTCTTCTCCTTTACCTGCTGTCTTCAAGCAAAATTTCTGCTCTGATACCACTTGGTGCAGACCCCCCTTCTCTCCTAAGGGCTGCATGACCTCCTGGTCTAGGATTAATCAAGATATTGAGTCTGATTGACTCTCTGGGTCTTTGCTAGACCCCAAACCTACTTTCACAGGTCCTTTCTTTGAATGTGCTGGTCGTTTGAGACCCGCGACTTCTCTCCCAAGCATCATTCGAACATCAATGCCAAACATGTGCTATCTCCTCTCAGCTAAGCCCCCTCTCCCTTATGACCACTGGCAGTGACCACGCGCTCGAAGGAAAGGTGTGTCACGATTTCACGTTTCGTGACCCCAGGATCACTGTTACCTCTATTCACCCGATAGCCGAAATCGTGATGAACTGAGATCTATGGTCCATATCTCCCCTTGATCGACGACTGTTATCAAGTTGACGTTCGCGTTTCACGACTTCATAGTTCCCTTGCCCCTGTTCTCATGATAGCCAAAATCACAATGGCACTGGATCAATGGTCCAGATCTCTCCTCAGAACTGACGGTCACGATGATTTTGGGACTTCGCGTTTCATGAAATCGAAAGACTTGTCACCTCAGGTCCTTCAATTCCCGAAATGCCAATATTTCACCTTGGACAATCAATGGTCCAGATCTCTCCTAGATCCAATGACTTAGATCAAGTCATGGATTCGGGCTTCATGAATTGTTAGTGCTCTGCCCTTTGACTTCTCCATAATGCGAGTCAGCAAAACGCTGATCGTTTGCCACGCGTCCCTCCCAATGGATGGTTACGATTCTTTAGCATTCAGATTGAACAGTTGAAGTCTTACCCCCCTTACACTTACACTATCCTCAGAGTTGGAAGATTTTCAGAGGATTCAAAGGCTTCAATCTTTGTCATTCCTGCGAATATGTTCTTGGATTTCTTCAACACTTATGAAAACTGTTATTCCTCCTGGGCTTGGTCTTGCGAAGACTTCGATTTCTTGCGCACTCCTTGTGTTTCAAGTATTTCAATAACTTAGGTCCTTGGGATTTCCCAAAGAGAAACTCCTCTCACCCTCTTGGAATTTTCCTTTTTTTGGTTCTTCGACTTCTTGTGAAGTCCCTTCAAAACTTATTCGAACCTCGAATCTATGCACTCCTTGCACCAGATCTATATGCAAGGTTTTGGGTTCTTACGGATGACTGTGCATGCCTTGCACCAGTGTCTTTGCACACCTTGCAAAGGGAAATTTTTGTGTTATCTCTTCTGAGATTCAGAACCAAAACAGATTCCGTCAACGTACTCCTTGCGTTTTGTGTGCACACCTTGCACTACTTCAACATAAGAGAAACAATTGAAACTTATCCTAACATTCACAGTTCCATCTACTCTTAACGAGATTCATTCATTCACTCATGAAAACACAATACAGAGAATTGCAAAAAAATGTTCACACCATGCATTGGATCAATTTTCCTCTGTTCCGTTCATCAGTGAAAATGACTACAAATGAAATAAAAAACAACAACTGAAACTCCAATCTCTTGCTAGCTTGCAGCTAACATCTACCCTGCAGCCAACCTCATTTGGGCATACAAAACCTCTATATATCAAAGGGCTCTTAGGGTTTACCCCTTAACCACGTGTCTACTCTAAGACTATCCTACGACTATCTTGGATCGATCACATTCCAGAGTCATAATGGAAACTCCCGCTCCACTCTCGATTATCTAAATGTGCCTCAAAGGGTAATTTCAGCTCTGGGTTCAAGCATGCCTCAAAAGATAAATTCTGACACTGAGTTAAGGTAGATTTCAAATATTTGCTGCAACTGTCGCTGTTGGCTCCTGTACAGATTCCTTGATTTTGATGGGTCTTTATCTGCATGCTTTCCAATGATGCTCCTGCATCAGGATGTGAGGCTATAAGGTAGCTTCCATCCAGAATGGCGTAGTGCGCTTGTCCTACCAGTTGATCACATAAAATCTAGTGAGAAATAACATACCTACATAGGTCACAGGGTTCGTTGTTGACCTCATCGAAAAATGTGTATAAGGACTCCAAATGAACTGGGTGAAGTACTTAGTCAACCAACTAGAATTGGATTGCAGTGAAGCTCAGGATGAGGGCTATGAGTTCCATTTCAGTTGGTTGCTGATCCTCATAGCATTTATTACTTGGGAGATGCCAAAAGGTGAGACCTTCCTGGACATTGAGCCATTTGAGCCACTCACTGTGAAGTTCACCATGCTATGATACTCGAGTGATATGGGAAAACAATGGCAGTCGAACACGATATTCGACACATACTATCTCCAGTTAAAGAGGGCTATTGGGGCTATCCCTTGTATGACACCAAACACCCTGCACTGGTTCAGACCCCTCATGAAGTTCCGTGTAAATCGACACTTTATTTATATCAATGCGCATGCAGACTAACATAAACAAGAGCTTCAATCATACTATAAGCTCACAGAGGAGGACCTCAAAGAGATAAATAAGGACTGGTCTGCAAAGCTCCTTATCCTTGTTGACCCCACATAAATGTCTAATTCTGAACTAATTGGCGACTCAGAGGCCACTCACGAAGAACATGATACACCTGGACCTAGCAGAAGGAAGAAGACCGAAGAGGTACAAAACCTGAGTAGTGCATCAGATGAAACTGCTTCAAAATCACCTAGATGAGGAGACAATGACGAAGTAGATAAAAAAGAGACCAATGGCAAAGAAGATCAACAAAATCAAGGTGAAGTAACACCGCATAGGGATCCTGTTGATGAGGCTGATACCTGTAATAAAGGAAAGGTTTCCCCCATGAAACCTACCTCGCGGAAGAAGTCCAAAGCCACCAAGACTAAGCTGCAGACTGTGCTCACACTTGATGACTTCGACTTCATCATCACAACCGTATCTGATGCCTCATAGGATATTATGCAGAACACTGAAGCCAAGCAAGAAGCCATGTATGAAAAAATTGAGACAGAACTAAGAGGGGTACAACAGGCCCTTCAATCCAGCCGCGTAGTATCCACTATGCCCCCACCATCAGAAGAACCAAAGTTGGGAGATGAACCTGTCCAACTCCGCCGAATAGATGATGTGACTGAATCTCACCTTTTTAGAGTGAAAGAAGAGAAAGAACATGCCATAGTGGACTTGAAACAAGAACAACAGGAAATGGTAGAGCAACACCCAGTTGCGCAACATGAGAATGATGACCTCCACACCAATTTTGAAGAGGAGAGAGCACAAGTCAAGCAAGAGAAATAGAAGTTGCTCGCATGGTAGCTTGGAGTCAAAGAAGCAGTCAACATAGCACTTCTCTCTGTGACAGGCTTTGATCAAAAGGTAGAAGAACCAGTGGACCATCAAGTAGCACAACTTGCGCAAGCTATCCAACAACTTCAATAGAGAATCACAAACCTAGAGCTACAGATAGTTCCAAGTACCTCGCAGGATGTGCGAGACCAAAGAGAAGCCACTGCTTGAAGCACAATTGAGAGGATCAGAGTATTTGCTATGGAATGTAAACAACTAAGAAGTAGAAGTGCACAAACCTATGAGTGACTTACTGAAGACCCTGAACTAAAGGCACTGGAGTCACAGCTCCAGGAGGAAAAGAACCAAGAAATGATAGTACAGGCATAGTCGAAGCTCCTGTCAGCAGTTAAAAGGATGAAGCAATCCTAGTAACATCACACTGCTCAACAACAGGTCTAGACCATACAGAGAAAAGTCATGGAAGTGACTCAGAGGCTCCAACCAGTCCAATACGAAGCATGCCAATTGTTTGAGAAGACTGAAGGCCGAGGAGAAGAGCTGGAACAAGTAGTCACTGCAGTTGAACAATGCTTAGAGGGACCTGTCAACGAAGAAATTATCTAAGAGTTCGTCGAGTAGGAGGCCTTGGCGTAGCAACAGGTCGAAGCATCTCAAAGATTTTGAAGTAGAGCTACCCAAAATAGAGTGACTCGGGAAGATTTACAGGTGAGTGTTGGGGGCCTGTTGGATCTTGCCCAAGTTTTGAGGATACTTGGTCATGTTTGACCTATTTTGGGACTTTGACAGGCTGTCGAAGGCAGAGCGCAAGTTGAAGTAGAGATCACAGGATCTCGACCCCTTGTTTAGGGTTTTTTGGGTTTTGGGCTTATGTAACGGGCATGGGGATGTCGGCCCATGGGTTTACCCATGTTTAGGCCCTTTTTGTAATGTATAAATAGAAGTCTAGGCAATGTAAGAAAGAGAGAGAGGATTGGTACCTAGCCAAGTGCTAAGTGAAAATTATAAATGCTTTGTGTATGCTATGTTGAGAATTTGTAGAGCTAAGTGAAAGTGACTGTAAGAGACCGTGTAAAGGATTTGTGCTATAATCTAGCTCGAGGAAGGAGGATCTAGCGAAGTGCACACAGATATCCTGTCCTATGCGGATTAAGATATTGTGGCTCTATGCATGTAAAAGATTGATAGAAGATAATAAAAGAGAAGAAGAGTTGGTGGACGTAACCCCAGGCTGGGGGTGAACCATGTATATCCTATTTTTCTATGCTTTGTGTGATGTATTTCTATGTTTATGTGTTTACTTGCTTAATTCTTTGATATAGATGAATGATAGATATATCTGTTGATGCTTTTTGCTTAATAATATGGATGAATTCTAGATCTAACCTATGTGAATGTGCTTAGTGCTTGAATATACTAGATCTGGGTGAATACCACGTTGATCTGTTGTTAGGGTTTACTTGCGCTGTAAATTAAGGATGAATAATAATGATCTATAACTGCTAAGTTCTCTGTTAAGGTGTTACAATAACATATCTGTGTCCCAGCTAAGGTTGCAGACACTAGAGTCCTGCAACCACCCTTGCCTCTGCCTCGGGTGAGACTACATCTGCTTCGCAGGTGTTGTCGAAAGGGTTGGTAGTTAGGTTTTTGTTGGTACGCTGTTGAAGTGTTGAACCCTGGGTTTGCTCCTGTACCAACACATGACATGGTTCTGTCTTTCATTGGGAATTTATTTTAAAAGGAATTCTATACATGTTTAATGAACACAAATCTCAAACTCATATTTATATATTTTGATTAAATGCTTATTTTGAATTAGGACTTGAGTTGATTAGATATATAAACACCTCTGTGATGATTGGAATCAGGGCCTGATTATGAGTTTTGATGGCAGTGGATTGTGTGAATCTGTGTTGAAAAGTTTACAATTGGAGGTTAATACTGAGCCTGTTCTTATTTGAGTTTAAGAAATAAATAGTTGGAATGTGGATGGATGAAATCACAATAGTACATATTGGAAAAATTTTGACATTCTATTTGCGATGTTATGGACAAAATTGGCCATACTGTCGAAAAATAGAGGAAATTTTAATTTTTTTTCTCCATATTGCCAGATAACGTCTCTCTTGCAACGTACTACAAACACATGTCACTATTGTGACGAAGGTGGGAAGACGTCGCTATTGCAATCACATTGGATTTTTGTCTCTCTTGTGGCGTTTGTAAAATAGTCATCGCAGTTGCGACGTCATGGAAACTAGGTTTCCCCCCTCCCAATGGTCACCTAGTATTTGACCAAGTTAAATTTGACTTGGTCAACTATCGTCGGAATTGCGACGTTATAAAAGCTATAAATGTGTTTCATTTTATGGATGTTGCGATAAGTTTTCTATAATATCGACACTTTAAAAAGGGTTTAAGCGGGTCTTCTTGGCGAACAAAAAACATGTATTTTTTTTTCTTCAGTATATGTCTGTGGGGAAGAATGTTAGAAAAAATTAGAGCTGAGAAAATAATTAAAGAGGGTGAAAAGGGTGACAATAAATGTTATTGGCGTTGCAAAATTTTTTGTACTAGACGTCCCGAAAGAGTTTTAATAACAACTAAAAAACATTGTAGAAAATATGGGCACATGGACGGGGGATCAAATGAAAATCTTCCCATGGTAATGATCTATATACACATTCATTATCTGTTTTAATATTTATTTTATTCTCAAACTTTTATATTGTTTTATACATGCACTGATTTTTCATGATTGTTTGTAATTATAAAGTTAGATTTCCCCCCTAACTTTATGCACAAAGCACCAAGTAGTTGTAGAAATGATGTTTTAGTACAAGATGAAGAACTTGAAGTAGATAATGAAGATAAAGTTAATGATCCCATGGAAGTAGATGACAATAATAACATAGTTCAAGATGATGGGACAAATMAAATGATCCAAGACTTATTCAGTCATCCAAATGAGGATCATGGGGACAATAGTGATGGTATTTATGATGAACCTCTGATTGAAAAGGARCACAAACAACTTTATAAAGGGTCAAGAGAAAATMTTCTCTCCACTACATTGTTGTTGGTGAACTTGAAAGTTAGGAATCATTTGTCGAACACTTGTATGACAYAGATCCTAAGGTATGTAATATGTTTCTTCACATCTACATAAAGGTTGAMTTTTCCCCATTTTTTTAGTGTTAATTAATGTGTAAAATAAAAATGCAATATTGACAATTACTATTCTTTACATTAACTATTTATTTTTTATGTTTTAGATTGTTAGGTGAATTTCTSTTACCCTCGTCAAATATTTTACCTCGCACATATCGAGATTTACATGCCATTATAAAAGACATTGAAATGGAGTACAAAAGTATAGATGCATGTCTTGATGATCATATTATATATTATGGACAACATGCGTCGAAAACAAAATGCCCAGTATGTGGTATCAATAAATTTCAAACCGATCAGGTAACTAAAATGGTCCCTCGAAAGGTTCTCTGGCATATTCCCATAAATCCATGTTTGCAACGACTTTTCAGGTACCAAAGCATAGAACAGTTTATAGATTACCATGCATGAAAGGGAATTGAATATGACGTTCTTCGAATGCCTGCAAATGGTTATGCATTTAAGGAAATTGCTGCAAAATGGACATAATTTACAGATGAACCTCATAATGTTAGGCTTTCATTGACAACTGATGGTGTTAATCCATTTGGAGAGCTTCAGTTTGTTTACTCAGTGTGGCCTATTTTTTTATAAACAATAACATTCCTCCTTGGATGTCAATAAAGAGGGAGCACATAATGTTGACACTGATTATTCCAGGTATTTGTTTACATTAATTTTTCGAATTAAAATTTTTCATTTTTCTCTTTTTTTGCATAACATCTTTTATTTATTTATTTAGGTGCATATACATACCATGGTAGTAATTTCATGTAATTTCAAACAATTAGGTAAGTACCAAGTTAAATATATGAATGTGTATATCGAGCCTTATCGATGAGCTACTAAAGTTATGGGAGGGCATCATTATGTATGACATCTGTAAACCAATTGGGTAGAAGATATTTCAATGCCGTGGAATACTTTTATGGACAATTCATGATGCCCCAGTACTAACGCATTTTTGTGGTATGTAACGTTCCATATTGCACGCTTGAATAATGTATAATTAATTGAATATATCATGCATGTTGTTTAAATAATCATTTCGTATATATATTAATAATTCACATTAATTCATCTGTTGCAGGTCTTCAAACAAAGGGTAAATTTGCATGTCCAGTTTGTGGTCCTAAGATGAAATCTCGTCGGTCAAAAAGTTTAGGAAATGAGGTGTTTGATGAGTATAGACACTTCCTCTCTAAACACCATAAGTATCGTACTACTGAAAAATATATTTTCAATGGGAGACAAGACACTGGACTAAAACCACAAAGAATGATACCTCAGTCCTATGGAAGTTGGCATATGACATAATTAATCCTCGAGGTACGCATTTTGTTTATGTATCGTAAATGGAATCATGTTTTGAAATTTTATTTTAATTATTCATTTTATTTTACCACATTTTATAAATAATGTTCAATTTTTTTTTATGCTTCATCAATGTCGTCGTTGTGAAGGTAGTAATAATGGGCTTCCACAGGGAATGAAATGTTATCCCACTCAATTCATGAGGTTTCCTTATTATAAGGACCTACAAATAGTTCATTTATTTGATACAATGCATATCGGGAAGAATGTGACAAAAACATTATGGCGAATCATAGATG
>JZKD02S1898816.1:64350-76258 GCA_000966675.3 Picea glauca
GGGAGAAAACATTTAGTTGTCTATCGAGTAAGGCTCCTATCAAGGGAGAATCTCACGTATAAATAGAAGAAGAAAATTGTTAGGAAATAACCCAATGAAGAATAAAATATATATATAATTCTGAAAGTGTTGATTGGGCTTACACCTGCTGATAGCTAGTACAAAGGAAAAACAGTAAACAATACAGAAAACCAAAATTCATTCGCTATAGTAGAGGTTGTACTAAATTATAGCGAAGCATTCATCAGATAAGAATATGAAATGAAACGAAATATGAGATACAAGAAAACAAACTCATAACACAGTCGTGACAGAATTGAGAATCTTCAAATTTGCTTTCTATTAACTCTCAAAATGAAAAAACTCTGTTACAATCGACACAAAAAGGTCTAGCCCTTTTTTCTTTCTTTCTATGGTATATTTATACAGTTTTACAATAAGATGGAATCTCAATCGTTACAAAAATTTCGATTATGATAGGGAGGAGAACAATCACTCCATTCATTCTTCTCTGTCTTCACTTGGTGCCAGAAGTTTGTCTGCGCGTGTGCTCGATACAAGTGACACATCGTTCAACCAGCCGAGATATCAGCCTTGATGGTTATGCTTGACAGTTGGCTTCAAAAGAGTAACAATGTCAGGTTAATTGTGGCATCCTGTCTTCCATCTGTCTATCTATGATGTCAATAGCGCATAATTGCGCGCTTGGTTTAATCATACATTTGTCTATTTGGACTATGTCTGCCATAGTCACTTGTGAGATCTCGACTGAATCTCTTTCCTCTCTTTCACTTAGATCAAGTGAGATTTTTGGCATATTCATTTGAATCAATGCCTTGGCATTACCTCCGCTATCAATGCCTAGCAGACTACCATCTGTAGAGCTAAAAGCCTACTCTAAGGATTTCGTTACTCTCTTGGCTTGCATCTTTCCTTCCAAGATGTTGTGCTCCCATTCTTTCAATAGAATGTTTCCTCTAGTCTACTCCGAAATGGTGAACCTGGGAGTATTTCCCGGATCCCTATTGTTTGTGGCTATCACAGCTTCTTGGAAGGTGACCCATGCTGCTCCAGCTTCCCTTTCTCTAGCAGTTAAATTCTCCAACACTTGATTAACCAGCAAACAGTTGTCCCAAATCACCTCCACCTTGGCGAACAAATTTTGTTGGGTCACAGAGACTCTGCTCCGAATCTCCATCGCCTGGGATTGGAACATCCCGATATTTATCACTTTGCTTTCGGCGATTTCCACCCTAGCTTGCAGCTATTCGATCAAATCTTTTTACTGGCTCGCTTGCATTTTACCATTCCGAGCCACCAGCTGTGCTTGTTCGAGCTTAGTCTTGAGCAGCTCTACCTCAGCTTTATCGGCCAACCTTGCTTGCTCTATACCTACACTCACATGTTCCTTGGCAGTCTTCGTTGTTGTGGTTAATCTGGCTTCCAGGGACTTAATGAGGCAATTTTTTCGTTTAAGCTGGTTTTTCAAGACCCCGACTGAAAATTGGTTCCCTATGGCATATGCACCTAATGTCCCAGCTATTTATGTTGCGAACTGTTCAGTTTTCTTGTCCTTCCCATCAGTCATAACTTTGTATTTCTTGATTTTTGATTCCCCTTCTTGGTAGAATTATCTCTTTACCACTGACTTTCTCTTCTTATTGAAGAAGAACTCATTTGGAGGGAGTTTTTCCACCCTTATAGGCCTCAACTCTTAATTGAAGATCCACCCTGCATCAATATTTCCCTGAGTTGACCGCAAGGGAGTAACTGATGTGATAGGATCCTCGATTTGTTTCGCTGATTGTCCGGGAGTAGTAACCGGACTCTGCTTCTTCGGTGGGTCAGGAGACTTTATCTCTACTTTCGGACTCTTCGTTTGCTCTCCCCCGTCCTGGTGTTTTTCTTGATCAAGAGTTGCATCCTTGGAGCCTTTGGCGTCTTTTTGTTTCACCTCCATTGTACTCGAACTCTCACCCCGTAATACTGCAGGAAGACAGTTGCGTCTATGTTCTTGGAATTTTAGAACATAGGCCCTCTCTTCAAGTGCCAATGTTTGGATCTGAGCTAAAATATCAACGTAAGATCTTGCACCTCAGAAAATGTCATCCGAGGGCAAATTTTCGTGCTCAAATCTCTTGAGCCCGCAACTGGCCAAATGATTACTCACGACCCTTTGTGGATCGTGCTTCTTGTATTCAATAAGGACCAAATTTAGGTCTTCCAGGAATGTTGCCTCAGCTTTGGCATGCCTGAAATCTAATAAAGAATATGAATTTAAATGAATAGGAAAAGGTGGCCATACCTTCTTTGAGTATCCCTTAAGCTCCTTGCTTATACCATTGATTACTATTTGTCTAGCAACCTCACGAAAAGCCAGCTTGTCAGGAATGAATAATGGCAATGCATGCAAGGGAACAGAAGCCCCGAAAACTCTGAGATATGAGAATTCATCTTCTACATACCAGTCAGGTATGCTACTCAGATTTGTCACTATACTGTCCAAGATCCTGGGTGGCGGGTGACCGAAAATAATGACATGCAGAGGCACCATCACCCAGTTGAAGATTTCATATACGAAATCTTCCACTTTGTTTTCCCATAACTTTGAATGATAGACATGAATGGGCTCGGCCTCTGCTGGAGTCCAACTCCAGTTCATTAAGGGGGATGGTGTTAGAAAGCATACAGCATCCATAATATATGCAAACATAAAAAAATGCAGAAATTTTTCCACTCTCTTTCTGCGCCCGATACTCCGTAATTCGACTAGTCAAGCTATCAGACAGCATTTTTGCCCAGTCGAAGGAACATCCTTCGGCGACTCAAAATATTAGAGGCACCCATTGAAGAAAGAAATGTGAGGTGTCCTCTCTCCCATATAATCTGCATGTCATCATAGCTACATACTTGTACTGTGGTTCTAAGGAAGCTATTGAATATATACCATGACTGTCTACCCTGAACTTCGCGGGGTGAGAAACCCAATCTCTTATTAAGCTAGACATGGTTTTGTCATACTGCACAGATTCCTTTTGTTTGAACTCATCCAAGAATTCAGCATCATATGTGAGGTCAGACGCTGGGGGCAGCTTGTACATGGCTTGCATATGTTCAGGCCTGAAAGTCCTAATGGTGACCTTCTGCTCATTCATGATGGTTCTGGTTGGTAAATCCACATGGTCTAATGCCCATAGGACCATATCATAATAGGGGAGTAGTCACATCCTAGCCACTACTTTAAGAATTCCGGATTGAATGACAGTCTTATACTTGGTGGTTATGTCGTCTTTCTCATTGTCGTTGGAATCATCGGAATAATCCACTAATTCAACCTGCAGAACATCAGAGACGAACGACCATTTCAGGACTGAGTCGACACTTCGAGGTGAAGTATCAGCGACGTTGTCCGAACCTTGCCCCAAAACCTCAACACTGGCTTTGGATGTTTTTCACGGGGCCATGACTGGAGATCCTGCTTTAGCTCTTCTGCGATAAAAATACGTATACATACAGAAGTTAGATCGTTGAGAAAGTGTGCTCTGCGTAATATAGAAATGCATTTGTTCTAATGAATAACAGTTCTATATATATTCAAAAAATTGGTACTTTTTAGAAGATATCTATCAAATCGTGTTTAGAAATAAATTTAGCCATAAAAACCCAATCTTTATATGTCGATTCGCCTTATTTCTAATTAATGCCATAAATTTTGGCGGTTCGAAATGTCATTTGGCGTAAGGAAGGATTTAAACTGCTTTGTGAACTGTGTAAGCATCAAACATGGGAGAGAATGATTTGGCTTAATTAATCCGGTTTTACCGAAGTTAATTAATATTTCAGTACTCGTTGTATCGGGGATTTTGCTTTAACACTTCGAACCTCTAACACCTGAGATTGCAATGATTGATTTTGGTTAATAAAAACGCAATTGTGATTAGGAGCTTAATTAATTACGTAATTATTATATTCACCATATCGCGACTCGGAGCTTCGAAGATAAGTTTTCGGGAAGTTTGCATGCCGAGCTGCAAAACTGCGAGATCGCGAAAATATGACTTAATTAAAAGGGAAAATAAACTCGGATTAAGTGATTAATTAATTATGTTCATATCCTTATCATGATTTCGCAAGTCGGGGCTTAGACAGTGTAACTTTTTAAAAAGAAAACGTCGAGTGGTGAATTGCCGACAGAACTTTACCATGGCTTATCTTTTACTTTTAACCTTGACACGGGTTACTAAAATAAGGACTTTGTGGTCTCGGCTATCGGGGCTACGACAATAAACTTTTGGATTTGGTGAACATCGAGGTGTGAAAACCCGATGATGTTTAATCATGATTTAGGAAAAATTTACTCCCGTTACTGCCCTGGGTGAAATTTTAAAGTGATTTCATTGTTTCGTTGTTCGGGACTTATGAATTACATGATCTATAGCATCCAACATGTGAAATCTCGAGGTAGAACACAAGGGGAAAAATTTTTGCCGAAAAGTAGAACTCACCTCGAGAGTACAATAATCATCGCTATTGCGTGATAAGACTTCAGAAATTTTGAAACCACAGACGGAAAATACGAAAACCATCTTTCGATTTTGAGCATTGAGACATGAAATTTGAGACGGGCTAGAAAAAACAAAGGCGGCTCCAACATAGGCTCCAACTAGGGATCTTGTTTTCTTGTAAGACAGGAAGAAAAGTAGACCACGTGCCAATATTGGGTAAATGGAGTCAAAAGCTTCAATCAGGCGAAAAAGGTTCCTAAGGACAGGGTATCGAAGGGGGAAAGAGACTTCATTTTTTACCTTGAAAAGCCTTTCAAACTCAGATATTCTTTTTAAATTTAGYCRTAGTCCCTTTCAYGACTTCCCCTTTCCTGTTACCAAATTTAGGTCTGCCTTAAGACAATCAAAACTGTTCTAGGAGACCCAACAGATCTTGTGGTTATCAGCTTGCATCAAAAGAAGAAGATTRTATGTTTTTAATTAGGAAGTCTCRTCTAAACTTGGGATATAGATCAAGTTTTTAAAAATAATTAGTTACCARAGTAGAGTTATATTCATGTATAACAAMCTTAYAGATATCTCAGATATTGCTTCACTGCCACCGAGCCTGTTCAGTACCCCGGTGAAGTTATCTGGCCCCTTTTACTGAATTTCCTTTCACCACTTCGGAATATATTTATGCATTTAAATGTTGAGATGAGGGAAATCATTTCTAAAATTCATTTCATCGTCTCTTGGACTAGATGGGGGCAATCATTTCTGAATTTCCTTTCACCACCTGTCTTATAATTTGTTTTTTAGAGCGCGAAGATGGGGGCAATCAGTTTGTATCAGGGCTGATATCTGTGTAATATTTTTCATTATACGTCTGTCAACTTACTTTGATTACTCGGTACCAACCTTCCCTTGACCTTCACAACACCTTCATTCTTAGGGAAAAAGGGAAAATAATTTTCTTAGGGCATTCTATTTGAGAAAGCCTCAATCCTCCAATATTGTTGAAAAACCTAGGAAAGTTAGGTTCACTTTAAGCGTCCCTTTGTTTAGCAGGGGATCGAGGAGTTGTGAAGACCCGCTTTCTTTCCACAATTTGATTTGAGGCTCACAAGGTTGAAACGAAAACTGTTTTCTTTTTTTTTTTTTAAGGTAAACCCGAAGATAGAAAAGGGTGACAGGTAGTGACTTACGGACTAAAAATACAGAGGTCAAAAAATTCAAAACTAACTCTTGTAGATATTTTTCGGGGATACTTTACTTTGACTGACTACTTTTAATTTGGGTGAATCGTTTAATTTGCCTCATTTTTTTATAAACAAAGAAACAACTCTATTATTTATCAGTTCAGCCGATATTGTTGTTTGAATGAGGTTACCTCGGTTTTCTTTAACAGTCCTTTAGAACATGTCCTTTAGGAAACCTCATCTATACCTTTTCATTTCAATCTCTTTGCACAATATAAAAATATTAGGTATCACCTGTTTAGGCCGATTTATTTCTGATACCAACTTTTGGTTTGCTTCTCCTGCTTGTTTTTTGTGCAGTTGGGATCCTGTAAGAGGCAAATACGAAGGTTATCGGGGCTATCTGAAAGGTGTCGAAAGTTCATGAAAGAAAAAGAAAGTCAAAATCAATGCGTAAATGAAAAATATATATATGTATACAAAGTATATATATAAGTATACAAAAATAATTATTTTTTATTTTTATTTTTTTTAAGCGACTGTTATGTCATATAATGCTTCAGATAATGCCCGTTGACAGGGGCATTGAAGATTTCACCATCTATATTTTCTAGTAGGAAAGAATTTTTTCCCTCCAGAGCCGAGACTCTGAATGGCCCATACCAGAGATGGTCAAATTTACCATGTTTTGTTGCTTCTTCCTTTCTTGCATCCCACCTTAACACTAAATCACCTAGGAAGAAATATTTGTCCTTTGCTTTGCGGTCGAATAATGCCTTCATGTCATCTTGGTATTTCTGCAACTTTTCATCTACTTCGACCCTATGTTCTTGAACCTGAATCGACTGATTTATCCTCCTGGTGACATGATTGGGTTCTTCATTTTGATCTTTCCATAACTTCATTACTGGGAGCGCTAGGTTTATAGGTAGAACAGCGTCGATCCCATATATCATCTGAAAAGGCGAAATGCCGATTGACCTTTTTGTGCTTATGTGATTCACCCACAATGCATACTTTAAGTGCACATGCCAAGACCTTTTATTTTCATCCAATACTTTCTTGATTATATTTACCAGGCTCTTGTTAGATGACTCGGCCAATCCGTTCCTCTAGGGATAATATGTTGTGGAATGGCCAAGAACGATGTTATACTTCTGATAGAAGATGATCATAGCCATATATTTAAAGGCTTGGGCATTGTCTGTAACTATATTTCGGGGGCAACCAAATCTAGACAAAATGTTGTCTTCTAAGAAATCGATTACCACCGAGTTTGTTTCCCTTTTGGTTGGAATGGATTCCAACCATTTAGTAAAATAATCTGTTGTTGTTAAGATNCGACCCTATGTTCTTGAACCTGAATCGACTGATTTATCCTCCTGGTGACATGATTGGGTTCTTCATTTTGATCTTTCCATAACTTCATTACTGGGAGCGCTAGGTTTATAGGTAGCACAGCGTCGATCCCATATATCATCTGAAAAGACGAAATGTCGATTGACCTTTTTGTGCTTATGCGATTCACCCACAATGCATAATTTAAGTGCACATGCCAAGACCTTTTATTTTCATCCAATACTTTCTTGATTATATTTACCAGGCTCTTGTTAGATGACTCGGCCAATCCGTTCCCCTAGGGATAATATGTTGTGGAATGGCCAAGAACGATGTTATACTTCTGATAGAAGATGATCATAGCCATATATTTAAAGGCTTGGGCATTGTCTGTAACTATCTTTCGGGGGTAACCAAATCTAGACAAAATGTTGTCTTCTAAGAAATCGATTACCACCGAGTTTGTTTCCCTTTTGGTTGGAATGGATTCCAACCATTTAGTAAAATAATCTGTTGTTGTTAAGATCCACTTGTGTTGAGCACTGGAATGGGGATTAATCTCACCTATGAAGTCTAGACCCCATTGTTGAAATGGGGCTTCAGCTTTGACTGGAACTAAAGGCAGTGTCGGGAGCTTCTATTTACCTGCAAACAGTTGACAAGGGTTGCAGGCTTGGACTTTGGCATTAACATCCGAGAAAAGTTTTGGCCAGTAGTACCCAGCCCTCGGAATTTTGTAAGTTGTATCTCTCCAAGCATAATGCCCCCCACAGATTCCCTCATGAAATTCGTCTATAACCCATTGAGTTTCTGATTCGACTAAACAGAGTAACAGGAAACCGAGTGGATCTTTCCAATATAGCTGACTTTCGGCGATACAATATTTAATGCATGGAGTTTTAAAGTTCTAGCTTTTGATGGTGATATCTCATTTGGGCATTTTAAAGTTAGCAGGTATGATACTATGTCTCTGTACCAACCTTACGATATGAACTTCTCTTCGATCTTGTTTGGACTTGTTTACTCATTCAGCTTGTTCAGGTTCATGTCTTCGTCGCCTTCCTGCAGGCAATTGATACCTTGGGATTTGAAATTCGACTCAGCTAAGAGTTTGGCCAGGCCTTGTCCTTTTATCAATTTGGTTGGTTTGACTTCCAGATCAAATTCTTGGATTTTGGCGAGCCATCGCCCTCTTTTTCCATCGCTATCTGGCTATACCAAAATATCTTTCACTGAACTAGTAGGTACGTATGCAATTATCTTGGAGTGTAGTACATACGTTCTGAATGCTTTTAATGATTTTACCATGGAGTACGCTTGTTTTTCTATTATATCATACTTCAGTTCTACGTCTCTAAGGCTCTTGCTGAAAAAGGTGATTGGTTGTTCGAAACCTTCTTCGTTCTTTTGTAGGAGCACCGTGGCAATAGTGTGTTCAAAGGCAAATGAGAAAATAAGAAAATCTTTTAGATAGTCGAGACTCACTAATACAGGTGCCTCGCTTATGAACTTCTTAATATGTGTGAACGATGCTTTGGCCTCGGTCGTCCATTTTACTTCGCTGTTCTTTTTCAACATACCTGTGATCAATTTTACAATCTCAGTGAAATTCGGGATAAATCTTCGTAAAAAATTTATTCTTCCTAAAAAGATTGAATCTCTTTTACATTTCTAGGAATATTTATAGTATCTATCGCTTCAATCCTCTTAGGATCAATCCTGATTCCATCCCTAGATACGATATGACCCAAAAGCTTACCTTCTTGCATGGCGAAATGTGATTTCTTTGGATTTAAAGATAGACCAAACCTGCGACATTTTTCGAAAGTTTGTTTAAGATGTATCAAGTGTTCTTCGTCTGTTTTAGAGATAACCGTCAAATCGTCAAGATAAATGACTACGAACTTATCCCTTTCACCGATGAAAGAGATGTCCATAGCACGCTGGAACGTGGCTCCTGCATTCATCAAACCAAAAGGCATTTTATCATACATGAACGTACCCCATGGTGTGGTGAAAATGGTTTTTTCTCTGTCTTGTTCATTCATGGCGATTTNAACCAAATCTAGACAAAATGTTGTCTTCTAAGAAATCGATTACCACCGAGTTTGTTTCCCTTTTGGTTGGAATGGATTCCAACCATTTAGTAAAATAATCTGTTGTTGTTAAGATCCACTTGTGTTGAGCACTGGAATGGGGATTAATCTCACCTATGAAGTCTAGACCCCATTGTTGAAATGGGGCTTCAGCTTTGACTGGAACTAAAGGCAGTGTCGGGAGCTTCTATTTACCTGCAAACAGTTGACAAGGGTTGCAGGCTTGGACTTTGGCATTAACATCCGAGAAAAGTTTTGGCCAGTAGTACCCAGCCCTCGGAATTTTGTAAGTTGTATCTCTCCAAGCATAATGCCCCCCACAGATTCCCTCATGAAATTCGTCTATAACCCATTGAGTTTCTGATTCGACTAAACAGAGTAACAGGAAACCGAGTGGATCTTTCCAATATAGCTGACTTTCGGCGATACAATATTTAATGCATGGAGTTTTAAAGTTCTAGCTTTTGATGGTGATATCTCATTTGGGCATTTTAAAGTTAGCAGGTATGATACTATGTCTCTGTACCAACCTTACGATATGAACTTCTCTTCGATCTTGTTTGGACTTGTTTACTCATTCAGCTTGTTCAGGTTCATGTCTTCGTCGCCTTCCTGCAGGCAATTGATACCTTGGGATTTGAAATTCGACTCAGCTAAGAGTTTGGCCAGGCCTTGTCCTTTTATCAATTTGGTTGGTTTGACTTCCAGATCAAATTCTTGGATTTTGGCGAGCCATCGCCCTCTTTTTCCATCGTTATCTGGCTATACCAAAATATCTTTCACCGAACTAGTAGGTACGTATGCAATTATCTTGGAGTGTAGTACATACGTTATGAATGCTTTTAATGCTTTTACCATGGAGTACGCTTGTTTTTCTATTATATCATACTTCAGTTCTGCGTCTCTAAGGCTCTTGCTGAAAAAGGTGATTGGTTGTTCGAAACCTTCTTCGTTCTTTTGTAGGAGCACCGCGGCAATAGTGTGTTCAAAGGCAAATGAGAAAATAAGAAAATCTTTTAGATAGTCGAGACTCACTAATACAGGTGCCTCGCTTATGACCTTCTTAATATGTGTGAACGATGCTTTGGCCTCGGTCGTCCATTTTACTTCGTTGTTCTTTTTCAACATACCTGTGATCAATTTTAGAATCTCAGTGAAATTCGGGATAAATCTTCGTAAAAAATTTATTCTTCCTAAAAAGATTGAATCTCTTTTACATTTCTAGGAATATTTATAGTATCTATCGCTTCAATCCTCTTAGGATCAATCCTGATTCCATCCCTAGATACGATATGACCCAAAAGCTTACCTTCTCGCATGGTGAAATGTGATTTCTTTGTATTTAAAGATAGACCAAACCTGCGACATTTTTCGAAAGTTTGTTTAAGATGTATCAGGTGTTCTTCATCTGTTTTAGAGATAACCGTCAAATCGTCAAGATAAATGACTACGAACTTATCCCTTTCACCGATGAAAGAGATGTCCATAGCGCGCTGGAACGTGGCTCCTGCATTCATCAAACCAAAAGGCATTTTATCATACATGAACGTACCCCATGGTGTGGTGAAAATGGTTTTTTCTCTGTCTTGTTCATTCATGGCGATTTGATTATAACCAGAGAACCCATCAATCATAGACATTCGGTTGGATCCAACTACCTTTTCTAGCACATGGTCCATTTTGGGTAGCAGATAATTGTCCTTGAGAGACGACTTATTTAAATTTCGGAAATCCACACACAATTTGATTTCCCCATTCTTTTTTCTGATCGAGACCAAGTTTTCTACCCAGTCTAAATATCTCAGAGGTACTATTATTTTCACATATAAAAGTTTCTTAACTTCTTTTTCGATCACTGGTAACAAAATGGGGTTGATCTGTCTAAGATTTTGCCTAAATGGTTTGACCCTAGGCTTTAGAGGTATCTTGTGATCAATTACAGAAGTGTCGTATGTCTTTAACTCATCATAAGACCAGGCGAAAACATCCTTATACTGTCTGAGTAGGTCTTTATATTTACTTTTTATTTTGGGAGGGAGGAACTTGGATATTTTTACCATCTTGGATTCTTCTTTGGTTCCTATATCACAGTCCTCCACTTATTCTGGTTGGGGTTGTAAGGTGGATTTTATAGGTATGTCTTTTTTATCAAAAAGTATTTCTAAAGGAATCAATCCTTTTGGAATCTGGTTGTTTTTAAGGACCAGCATGCGATGATCTGAGATTTTGTCTCGAAAAACTTTAGGATCCTCCCCTTCTTGCATGATCCATATCGGGTCATTTTGATTTTCTTGGTCTGCATGAGTTTCGGAGAATTCACCTACTACTTCAAGAAACTTCTTAATTTGTTCGTCGTCCTCAAAGACCTGCCAATGATGGATATTGTCTGGTATAGATGGTCGGTGTCTGATTTCTATGTGATACTTCAATTTGAAAGTCGTGGGAGGAGAGAAGGTTGAAGCTGCTTTAGCCAATGCATCAGCATGTAAGTGCTTTGTGCGTGGGATGAAGTGGACATTTGGGGATGAGAAAAATTTTTCCATTAGATCCCAGGCACAATTCTTGTATGATCTTAATATAGGATGCTTGGCTTGGTACTGTCAATTTATTTGTTTGACTAATAACTCTGCATCTCCGTATACCTCTAATTTATTTATCTTTATCTTCTTGGCAGCCTCTAATCCTAATACCAACGCTTCGTATTCACATATGTTGTTAGTGTAATCTATATCCCATTGCAATATGTAGGAAAAAGGAACCACGAACTTTCCTTCGGGAGCCACTAAAA
>JZKD02S1898827.1:44437-59195 GCA_000966675.3 Picea glauca
ACTATCCCTGCTTACCTGGCATCAGGCCTACTCATGCCTCTTCCTAGCCAAAGCCATGCTGAGTAATTCCTCAAAAGACCACTCAAAACAAGTAACCCGCGCCCTAACTTCTCACTGGGCGCGGGCCTCCGCTTTCTGACCTTCTACTGCACGTAGGTACCCGCGGGCTAGCCCACTACAGCCCGCGTTTACCTAACAAAGAAAAAAATCAGGAAAGTTTCCGCCGGGACACAAGGCTTTTTGTCAGTTAACTGGAACTCTGAGCCATGCATGGCCGAGAGTTCGCCAAATACCCTAGCTCCCTCTAGCCTATAAAAGGAGGGGTAGGGGTACTATTCAAAGGAGGAAAAATCATAGCAAAGAAACTCTGCCAAATTGCCAAGCCAATTCTGTCCCAACCCTTTAGCCAAGCCTCAAGCTTTAGGAGAAATACATGCAGCAGCAGTTGGAGGACAGAAAGAAGAGGAAGAGCCCAGGATCAGGATCGTGGAACGGTGGCCAATATCAGAAATCATTGTAAGTTGATTTATATTAATGTTAATGAAAAAGATACTTTTCCCGTCCCGAAATACATGAATCTCATCTATGTTATCTGATTTATGTTTTATCTCTAACCCCCTAGTAGATCGGTAGCATGCATATATGTTTTTTGTCTTGTTTGCAGAAAAGATTTGTGGAAGGAGCAGCAGTAGCAAGGAGACAACAAATCAACGGAGGATCTACTTCGACCTTCAGTAAAAAAGGTTAGTTCATTCTTCTCATGCTTGCCTGAGAAAAGGGGTTGAGACTTAGGGTAGAAGGTAAAAATTTAAATTTTAAGGGTCATGATCTGCATATAAGTTTAGAGCCCTAGCTTATTAGTCCGTAGGGTATAATACCCCACAACAAGTTTGCTGATGTGTTTGCATGGACCTATGAAGACCTCAAGATGTATGACACATCTGTCATTGAGCACAAGATCCCACTGAAAGAGGAGGCTAAGCCATTTAAGCAGAAGTTGAGATAGATAAATCCCCTGTTGCTACCTGTCATGGAGAAAGAAGTGAAGAAACTGCTAGAGGCCCACATTATCGTCCCCTTAAGATATTCCGAATGGGTGGCCAATTTGGTCCCGGTAAGAAATAAAAGCGGAGAGATCAGGCTTTGTGTTGACTTTAAGAACCTGAACAGGAGCTCAAAGAAAGATAATTATCCCCTGCCCAACATGGAACACATATTGCAGAGGGTAGCTGGTGCATCTAGGATATCCATGATTGATGGCTTCTCTGGTTACAATCAGATATCATTCATGCCTGAGGATAGGGAAAAAATGGCCTTCACCACTCCTTGGGGCACATTCATGTATGCTAAAATGCCTTTCGGATTGATGAATGTAGGAGCAACATTTCAGTGAGCCATGGACATATAATTCATCGGAGAGAAGGACCAGTTTGTGGTAATTTATCTAGATGACATCATGGTCTTCTCTAGGACAGACAAGGAGAACTGCTGCCACTTGAAGAAAGTTTTCCTGAAGTGTCGGAGGTTTGGCCTATCCCTGAACCCCAAGAAATATTTTTTTTCTATGAAGGAGGGGAAGTTATTAGGCCACATAGTATCAGCAGAGGGAGTGAAGATTGATCCTAGCATGGTAGAAGCGATTTAGACCCTGTCACTTCCCAGATCTAAGAAGGAGGTTCAGGCCTTTTTGGGGAAGATTAATTTTCTGAGGAGATTCGTCTCAAATTTTGTTGAATTGGTGAAATGCATCACATCCATGCTCAGTAAGGGAAATGAAGTCAAGTGGACCACTAAACCTAGGGAATATTTTGTCCAAATAAAGAGGGAATTGACCAAGGCACCTGTGCTGATCGGTCCTGATTATTCTAAAGATTTCCTGATTTTTTCTTTTGCTTCTTGTGATACAATAGCAATGGTCTTGTTGCAGAAAAATGATCAAGGGAAAGAGCAACCTATTGCCTTCTACAGCAAGGCATTGAGAGATGTAGAAATCCGGTACGAGATCATGGAGAAGTAGGCCTATGCCTTGGTGAAATCTCTCAAAGATTTCAGAGTCTATGTCTTGCACTCAAGGATCACTGCATACGTTCCTTCGGCCTTTATGAAGGACATTCTGATACAGCCTGACATAGACGGAAGAAGAGGTAAGTGGATTTCCAAGATCCTAGAGTTTGATTTGGAGATTAAGCCCACCAAGTTGATAAAGGGGCAGGGTTTAGCCAAACTACTAGCTGAATCCAATTGCAAAAACTTGGGGATTAGTTTCATCAACGCCTGTTCAGAAAAGCCACAAGTCAAATCATCCAGTAAGAGTTCCCAAGGTGATTTATCACTAGCAGCATGCCCCTAGTACAAGGATATCTTGTATTTTCTGTAAGAATTGAGGCCCCCTGATGGAATGGAAAGAAGCAAGGCAAGAGCTCTAAAGCTCAAGGCGGTCAGATATTGCCTCATTGACCAAACCTTGTACTGGAAAGACCCTTTAGGGGTATTTTTAAGGTGCCTGGACCCACAAGAGGCCCAGCAAGTTACATTTGATTTCCACAGTGGCCTTTGTGGAGGTCACCATTTTTGGAAAACCATAGCCCATAAGATCCTCCGAGTTGGGTATTACTGGCCCACTTTATTTCCTGATGTCTACAGAGAAAACAAAGCTTGCATCAAATGCCAAAAGTTCTCAGGAAAGCAGCAGCTCAAATCTCTGCCATTAAAGCCTATAGTGTTTTCATCACCCTTTCAATAGTGGGGATTGGACTTCATTGGAGAAATTCATCCTCCCTCAAGTGGCCAGCACAGATGGATCCTAACTGCAACAGACTATTTCACCAAGTGGATAAAAGATGTCCCCACCAGGAGCATTTCTCACAAAGTAATTATTAGCTTCCTAGAGGACATATTAGCCAGATTTGGTTGCCCTAGTAGAATTATCATTGACAAGGCCACCTCTTTCAGGTCTGAGCCTCTGGTCAAGTTCTGTGAACAGTTTGAGATTTCACTGATTCACTCTACTCCCTATTATCCTCAAGGAAATGGACTGGCAGAATCTTCCAATAAAAGTCTGATCAAGCTCATTAAGAAATTACTGGAAGACAATAAAAGGGTCTGGGATTCAAAACTCAAATTTGCACTATGGGTTGATCGGGTGACAACAAAGAAGTCCCTGGGAATCTCACCTTTCCAACTTATTTATGGGACAGAGGTTGTTTTCCCTACTCATCTCGCCTTAACTGTGGCGAAATTCCTCCAGGACCTTGAAGGAGAGCCTGACCATATGGTCAGAAGGATTCATCAGATGGAAAAAGTACAACAGACCAGGGAACAGGTCATGAACAGGGCCCATGATCATCAGCAGAAGATCAAGTAGGTTTTTGATTGAAAGAGCAAAAAGAAAGAATTCGAGCAGGGTGATCTGGTGCTCAAATGGGATGCACCTAGACAGGAAAAGGGCAAGCATAGTAAGTTTGATGCCCTCTGGTTTGGGCCTTTCAAGATCCTTGAAGTATTCTTGAACAACACTTTCGGGTTGCAGGATTTGGAAGGCAAAGCAGTTTTTAGTGGCCCAGTAAATGGGAATTTCTTGAAAAAATGTTTTTTGTGAGCCGCAGTCGGCTCTTTTGTTTTGTAAATATTTTTTTTGTTTTCAGCTTAATAAATGACTCCATAGCCAAACAGCAAGGCACTGAATCTGCAAAAGAGTCCTTAGAGCATCACAGGGATGACTCTATCTCCCATGGAGCCAAATGTTAGCGATATTTCTCGTAACGGGGGGTAAAATGAGAAGGAATGGGTTAAAAACCCACTTGCCCTAAGTTTTAATGGAAATGCGTCTGTGTTTAAATGGAAATCAAGTTTGGACGGCAGAGATTCACGCGCCCGGATCAACGACGCACATAGGATTTCGGAGCCCCCCCGCCTTTCTCCCTTAAAGCGGCGGGGGTGGGGGCCAGAATCGAAGACGCATCTCTTCAATGGCTATGATTGTAGCACCCGGATCAACGACGCTCAAGGTGATTCCGGACCCCCCCTGCCTTTCTCCCTTTAAGAAGAGGGGGGGGGGGGTCCGGAATCGAGGACGCATCTCTCCGATGGCTGCAATTTGAGCGCCCGGATCAACGGCGCATAGGATACCCGGGCATCCTCTGTCCTTCTGCGTTTAACCAACATGGGCCCCTTCCCTGTCATGTAATCTTTTGTGCCATCTATTCTCCTCTTGGCCATGCGATGAGGCTCGCTCCTTTTAGTCCTTCCTCATCCTCCGACATCTGTCTGCCTCCCCTTTTCTGGTCCATGTGATCCCTCCCCTCATCTCATCGTCCACTCACTACTTGCCATGTGTCCCTCTCACTTCACACGTCAGTCTTAACTTTCCCATTATATCTCAATCTCCTGCCCCCTCCTCTTATTTCCTTCCGCCATGTGTCTTCCCCTGTAACCTCTCTCACACCTCATCACTTCATATCTCACCCTCATAGTTTTGGCGCCACCACTCCCATTATGCGCCCCATCCTTCGCACTGGCCTCCAAGCCTATTCATCAGGTCGTTCAGCTAATCCAAGTGGCAGCGCGAAGGGTCTTCCACGTCCCAAAGGTGTCGAGTTGGCCGGGCCATCCTCAATCCCAATGAAGCAGTTATTGAGGTAGTTGGTGGTGGTTAGACACTGCCTCTGCCATAATGGGAAATTTCGGTGATGAATTAAAGGCACGTCTATTCATCCATGGAACTATCAGGAGTTTGATTGCGTCTGCCATAGGTGCATGATCATTCAGAGACTACAGCTGCAAATTATTAGAAGCCATGCAGATGCAAAGTTTTTAATGCAAGGTCTCGATTTTGTTTTTGTTGTTGTTTTGAGTATATGTAGGTGTTTTCACCATTTTGGTATCTATCGATGGTTGAGAAAAGCTCCCAATTGTAAAGTTTTGATGAAGCATTGGTTGCTCTGGTTAATGTATAATGCATTTGAGACTTCTTACTTTATGGATGTCAGCTTCTTTTCCATCTTTTGTCTACTGTGTTAGAACAACTCAGAATTGGAGGATCCAGTCGAGTTGTGACTATTATAGGATGATGTAGGTTGGATCACTGTAATAGTCACATTGTTTCTAATCAGTTCTTGTGATTTTCTTAGCATTGAAATGACTTGGAATTGAAGGATTCAGTCGAGTCACCCCTCAGCTCCTCGAAGCTCCAAACCAAGAGGATCTTGGTCTCTGAGTTTTTCTTACCCAAGCTCCCAAAGGCCTGTCGCCTGAGGCAATCTTGCTCATCTTTCTCACAAGTCTTCCATCTACCACCCTTTAATCCATTTATTGACAGAAGTTGGATCAATACCTCCCTTTCTTTTTGCATACCAAGCCCAGTTTACCGAGTTAAAGCTATATTTTCTTGAGTCTTTACCCATCTGATCACCCCATTAAACAAATCATGACATAAAACTGATGGGCGTTGGGATCTGCTCCTACAAGCAATCCAGGAGTGACTTCCGACGCCAACAGAAAGAACAGTGATGGCAAAGATCATCATGATCAATAGTGTAGTGATAATGGCAAAGGAAGAGCAACAAAAAATGTTGGATCTCATTCAGAATCCTCGATGACCGTTAGATATGAACTCAGAGAGGAGTAGCATGCAGTAGAAGAGAATAGATCTTAGGCATTAGATCCAAGCGCGGGGTCATACCATCGTTGGATCAAGGAGAGCCTCCACATTCTTTAAAGTGCAAGGAGAAGCGGGTGTACAAAATTCTGAAAGGAGGAGGACCGTCCATCTTCAGGCAGGACATGTGGTAAACAGATCAACACTTCACTGACTAGAAATTTAAAGGAACGGAGTTCCCTAAACCTCTCTAACTCACGATATGTGAAATTGTGAAATGGTCTTAGCCGTTGGATCGAGGACGAATCTGGTCTGTCAAATCTAGGAGGTTAATGTGACAGACCACACCAACAAGGACAGGTGGCACCCTACGACAGAAAGGACATGTGGCACAATCATACAAGGACAAGTGTCAAGTTGATTCGGCATCTTTGGACACTGGAAATCTCAAATCTGAGGGACACGTAACAGTCACTCAGCTCATGACATGTCATTAAGTGATGCAATAATGATGTCACTTGGGGAGTTTTACTTTGGGAGTTTTAACTTCACCACTCCCCAAAAATATCAAAGGTCAAAGTCCCGGGGAGCAGGATAGACGTTGGATCAACGAGATATCTCAATTGTTGATCTCAAGAGTCGAGATGTGACAAGGGAAGGAGAGCGTATGGGTGGAAGACAAATGTCGGAAGGAGGCGAAGGCGGTAAATGGAGGAAGAAGTGGTAAGAGGTTTAGGAGGGACCCATACGAAACTGCCTCATTCCAGACCCCTCCCTCTCGTTAAAGGAAGAATAGCAAGGGGGGTTCAGAATCGAATCACGACCATAGATCTAAGCACCTCAATATCAGCCACTTAGACTTGCGCATCCAATTCTAGATCCCCCCCCCTTGTTAAAGGCAGAATACCAACGGGGGTCCAGAATCGAATCTCAACCGTCGATCTATACACACAAATCCTGGCCGCACGAATCAGCATGTTGTTTATCAAAAGGCCTCATCACAAGATTCTCGAAATTGGAGTGACGAGAATCTCCATCTAAGGAATAGCGAGATGCGAGATCATGAAAAGATCAGGACCATCGGATCACCAAGAACATGGACCATTGATCTGAGCTCCATCTCGGAGTCTCACCTATCGCGACTTGGAGGGATGAGAATCTCCATCTAAGGAATAGCGAGATGCGAGATCAGAAAAAGATCTGGACCGTCGAATCATCAGTAGTGTGGACCATTGATTCGACTCCATTTTGAAGTTTCAGATACTAGAACTTGGAGGTGTCAAGAACACTTCACCATAGGAATGTTGAAGTGCCAAAATGCAAAATTGCGAAAAAAACTTTATGGATAAGTGCTTGTTCTTGGCCATGGTCATATAGAGGAAGGAGCTAGTCCATGCTAAACCGCATTTTAGGGATCGAGAGTTGGAGGAGTCAAGGGATTGACTGGAGAATCCCCAAAATATGAAATTGCGAAATGCAGTTTCGAACTAGCTGGTGGTCATCACCTGTGGTCACATCAACGAAATATGGGGGAAGGAACTAGTGCAGACAAGCTCCTTTCTGGAGTTTCAGGGATTAGGACATGGAGTGTAAAAAATCTTTACCACGGGGATACTGAAATGCCAAAGTGCGAAATAGCTAAATAACTACAATACCCTTCAGAGTCAATCCAACGGTGTAGGTGAATTTGAGCATAATCAGAGGGCTAATATTTCTCATCACAGTGTAACTGCTAGAAACCATTGATGGTTTCTGTGAGAGAAGATGAAGAGTCTCAACTTCCAGAGAGGCTGAGGAATCTCATCATAAAACCCAGTGATGCAGAACGCATGGGTAAAATTGCCACGGAAGCTAAAGAGTTGCGATGATGATCAGACAGAGCACTCGAGTTGTGGAGGAGATCGACACAGTGTAAGCATGTAGAGTCATGGCGAATATTGCATGCACAAGGAGCACAGAGACTATAAGAATGGAGAACAAAGAAGAGAAGAGTGTTTTTGGTGTTGTGAGTGATGCATGTGTGAACAAGGAGGTGGCGTGCAACAACTGAAATGGACAGAAGAAAAAATGTGCATTGAATGGAAATAGCGCACAAAGAACAATAGGCAAAAGAACATAAAGTACAATGGATGCATGCAGGAAGACAGTGAGGCAGATAGAGTAGCGAAATCTTGCAGAACAGTGATGAGACTGGTAAGATGTTGTTGAACATTATATCACTGTAATAAGTTTAAGTAACATATATTCATAAATAAGGGTGGTAGGGAGGTGCTAGGGAGGACTGGTGTTCTCATAGGTTTAAGTGGGTGCTTGAACACAGGGAGTTGTAGCTTCCTTCTAGTTGGTGCTAGAGAAACCAGGGAGTTGGTGCTTCCTTCTAGTTGGTGCTAGAGAAACCAGGGAGTTGGTACTTCCTTCTAGTGGGTGCTAGAGAAAACAGAGAGTTGGTGCTCTCAACAAGTTGCAGCTTGCAAAAACAGAGGTTGTAGCCTCACAATGAGTTGGTGCTCATATGTATGATAATTTAAAGAATGAAAATAATACTTATCATATAAAGAAAAAAAGAGGCTTTTACCCTTTATGGGTTTCCTGGGAAAATATATGTCTCTGTGTATCTCATATATGTGACTGATGTTGAATGTGCCATTGCTTATTTCCCTACATTATTGTGATTATCATTGAGTGCCTTGTAAAGAATTCAAAAGAAGCATAATTGTTTAAGCACGGTAACAACTAATTCACACCCCCCCCCTCTCAGTTGTCCAACAATTGGTATCATAGACAGCCCCTTTTGTCAAAGGGTAGATCCTAGAGCTCAAACATGACAAGACATGAAGGAAATTCAACCAATAAGGCCCCTATGTTCAATGGAACAAACTTTTCCTTCTGGAAAGTTAGAATGAGAACCTACATAATGGCATTAGGTGCAGATGTCTTGGATGTGGTAGATACTGGTTATGTAAAGCCAGTTGTACTAGTTAATAAGGATGAAAAGCTAGAATTTAGCTTCAACGCCAAGGCTATGAATGTTATCTTGAGTGGGCTTGCAGAAGCAGAATTCGTAAAATTTATGCACCTAGGAACTACCAAAGAAATGTGGGACAAACTCATTAGCAGTTATGAAGGTAATGAGAAGGTAAAGGACGCCAAGATTCAAACCTACAGAATATAGTTTGAACAGCTGAAGATGAAGGAAGATGAAACTATTGATAAGTACTTTCTGAGAGTAGAAGAAATGGTAAATGCAATGGAAGCACTTGGTGAAAAGATTGAGGAATCTTCTTTAGTTTAGAAAAACTTAAGATCTCTCCCAGATAGGTTCAACTCGAAGGTCTCTGCTATAGAAGAACTTAATGATCTAAAAACCTTGGAGTTTGACCAACTCTTAGGAAAATTGACTTCATATGAAATGAGAATAGTGAAAGAAAAACCTACCTCCAGAGAAGCATCATTTGGAGCAGACAAGAATGAGGATTCTAAGTTCGATGAAATTGAGGAAAAAATTGTAAAGAGACTAAGGAAGGGATCAGGCAAATACAAAGGCAGACTACCTTTCAAATGTTTCAACTATGGAAGGATAGGTCATTTTGCAAATAAATGTCCTCACAAAAGAAAGGATAAGATGTGTGACGATGATGAGAAGCACAACCACAGAAATCTCTTTAAAGAGAATAACTTTAAGAAGAAAAGTCTTTGCGTAAACAATGATGATGATCCTTCAGATGATGAAGACAATGACTTCTCTATTGAAGATAAATTAAATGACTTCATACTTATGGCCAAAGAGGATTATGATAATAACAACACAGGAAGTGATGTTAATGAAGAAGAAGCCATGGTTGACATGGAAGGAGAACTGATCAATGCACTAGAAGAGATTGACAGACTAAGAATCAAGAATAGAAAGCAAAGACAATTGCTGATACAGTTTGAGAAAGACAGTAAAGGACCTGATGAAGACCTTGTCCTATTAAAAGTGGAATTAGAGGAGGCAAAGAAAATTGAAGATATTCTGAAACAATAGCTATCAGAAAAGAAGGCAAGATGTGAAGCATTAGAACAAGAAGTAGTGAAAACGAAGAAAGAAATGGAGAAGTTTCAAGCCTTGTATAATCAGAATCTGTCAAGTATCAAAGCCTCAGAAGGATTAGCCACCATTCTGAATCAAGAAAGGAATACAAAGCTGAAAGCTGGTTTGCGTTATGAAGAAGGAACAAGTAGTGGTAATCCAAGAAACGAAGAACCCATCAAGTTTGTCAAATGTACAACCAATAACCACAACAAACCTATAGAAAAAAGGAAGACAATCAGCTGCCCAAGATGAGTAAAGAAAAATGTGCCACGGCTGAATCTATAGAACAAAAAAATAATGTGCTCCCTGCTGAAAGACGTCATCAGAATGGAAGAAATAGATTTGATCAAAGAAGACAACCACTTTCCAGGTACAAAGAATTTTTCTATGGTTATCGTTTCTACTGTTCTAATTTTGGTCACAAAGCTGTAAATTGTTCCTTCAGACTTAGACATGAGCAATTAAGATTTCAAAGGATTAAATACTTCCCACAACAAAGAATGATACGGCCAAGTAACAAACCTTCACAAACTACAAATTGCCAAATTAAGTCTAGGGACATGAAACTAAGGAGGCCAAGAAATAATCAACAGTCAATGAGTAGACAACGCTGCAACAATAAATTTGACCTATTGAATAATGAGATTGAATACTACACCTGTCATAACTTTGGACATAAATCTATTGACTGTCGGTTAAGGAACTATGAACCAGATTCAAAATCCCCTACTGAAAATGTCAACTTTTGGAAGAAGAAGGAAAGTGACAAGTGTGGATTAGTATTGTCCACTCAAAGAAAAAATAACCCTTGTTATATAGACAGTTGATGCTCCAAACACATGACGGGAGACAAAGGCAAGTTTCTATCTCTAAGTGAAAGAAAATCAGGAAACATAACCTTTGGAAATGATGCTCCAGGGAAAATAAAGGGAAAAGGGATGGTGATCTTGAGTAATGGAAAAGGAAAAGCCCAAGATGTTCTACTTGTAGGTGGGATGAAACATAATATGATTAGTGTAAGTCAAATGTGGGACATAGGATGTCAAGTGGTGTTCACGTCCAAGGACTGTAATATAAAATCTGTAACATCAGGACAAGTGGTGGCCAAAGGCATAAGGACAGAAAATAATGTATATGTGCTGAAAGAAAATAGAGAAGAATGTCATCTAAGAAGACATGATGAAAGTTGGTTATGGGATAGGAGACTTGGACATCTAAAATTTGACCACTTAATCAAACTCAAAAACCTCAAGGAAGTAAAAGATCTTCCGAGAATATCAAAGCCCCAAGATTCAATGTGTAAAACCTGTCAAGTAGGGAAGCAAAACAGGACACAGTTTAAGTCCAAGAGATTTACTTCAACAGAGAAACCACTCTAACTAGTTCATATGGATTTATGTGGAGCATCAAGACAAGAAGGTGAAAGGAAAGAAAACTACTTCATGTTGATTATCAATGGTTACTCCAGACTTACTTGGGTTGCCTTTCTCAAGAAAAAGGCTGAAGAATTTGAGAAGTTTAAAATATTTAAGGCTTTAACTGAGACTCAAATAGGCAAGAGGTTAAAGGAAGTAAGATCAGATCGGGAAGGAGAGTTTATGTCAAGAGACTTCAAGGAATTCTATGATGAGCATGGGATCAAGAGAGAATACATAATCCCAAGAACTCCACAACAAAATGGAGTTGTTTAGAGGCAAAACAGAACAGTGCAGGAAATGTCCAGGTCAATGATGAATGAGAAGAACATTGGCCAAACCTACTGGGTAGAAGCAATACACACAACAATCCAAGTTCTTAACAAAGCTCACCTCATACCGCAAAGTGACAAGACACCTTATGAACCGTGGTTTGGGAGACCTGCTTCAATTAAACACTTCAAAGTCTTTGGGAGTAAATGCTATATAAAGAATAATTATGAAAACCTTGGCAAATATGATGACAGGGTTGATGAAGGTATCTTCTTGGGGTATGCTACAAACAGTAAAGGATATAGATGCTATAATAAGAGGCTGCATAAAATGGTTAACTGTATTGATGTAAAATTTGATGAAGGAATCCCAACAAGAGAGGTGTACAAGAATGAGTCTTCTACATAAGACACAACTAAAGCTGAAGATGAACAGGTCCAAGAATCATAAAACAAAGAGTCTGAATCAGACAAAGACACAGATACTCAGACAGACCCAAATCAACAGTCAACTTCAAATTCCTCCTCCAGAATCATTCAAAAGAATCATCCTGCAAGTAAGATAATTGGGGGAAAAGACAAAGGTGGACAAACTAGGAGAAAGCTAATCAAAAACACCAAAAAATCTCATATAGCTCTCATATCCATGCTGGAACCCAAGATTTTTAATGAAGCCAACAAGGATGACCACTGGGTTAAAGCAATGAATGATGAACTTGATTAGATTGAGAAAAACAATACGTGGGAGATGGTTCATAGTCCTGAAGGTGAAAACGTCATTAGCTCCAAATGGATCTTTAAGAATAAGTTAAATGAGCAAGGACAAGTTGTCAGGAACAAAGCAAGGTTAGTATGTAAGGGATATGCTCAGATAGAAGGACTAGATTTTGATGAAACATTTGCACCCGTAGAAAGATTAGAAGCTATCAGAATGCTTCTTTCCTATGCATGTCATTGAAGGTTTAAAGTCTATCAAATGGAGCTCAAGTCAGCTTTTCTAAATGGAGATTTAAGTGAAGAGGTCTATATGGAACAACCAGAGGGTTTCAAACTGTCTAATAACCCTGACTTAGTATGCAATATGAAGAAAGATTTATATGGGTTAAAACAAGCCCCTCGAGCCTGGTATCACAGACTGGATACATATCTCAAAGACAAAGGGTTCAAGAGAGGAATAGCTAACAACAATATGTATATTAAAACAGAGGATAATAATTTGTTCATCGTATTGGTCTATGTAGATGACATCATCTTTGGATGTAATAAGGATCCATTGGTACAATGGTTTGCTTCTGCCATGGAATCTGAGTTTGAAATGTCCATGATAGGAGAACTACCATTTTTTCTTGGTCTACAAATTACTCAAAAGTCTGAAGGGATGTTCATTTCTCAAGAAAAATATCTAAGAGAAATGCTGAAAATATTTCAAATGGAAGACTCCAAACCTGTGGGTACACCTATGGTTACTGGATGCAAATTAAGCAAGGATGATGACTCACCTGATGTTGATCAAAGTTCATATAGATCAATGATAGGTAGCCTGCTGTACATCACAGCATCTCGGCCAGACATAATGCATGCTGTAGGAATGGTAGGAAGATTTCAGTCTGCACCTAAACAGAGTCATTTGAAAGTTGTCAAAAGAATATTCAGGTATTTGAAAGAAGCAATGACTTATGGTCTGTGGTATCCCAAAAATAAGAATTTTGAGTTAACGGCTTATTCAGAAGAAAATTGGGGAAACTGTGTTGATGAGAGAAAAATCACCAGTGGAGGAGCATTCTTCCTGGGTGACTCATTAGTAGCATGGCTTAGTAAAAAGCAGGGTTCCATTTCTTTATCAACTATAGAGGAAGATTATATTGTTTCTACCACCTGTTGCACTCAGTTATTATGGATGATTCAGACACTTGAAGACTTGGAAGTAAAATACACTACATCGATCCCAATTCATTGTGACAACACAAGTGCCATGAGTGTGTCTAAGAATCCTGTATTCCACTCCAAGACCAAGCATATACCCATAAAATACCATTTTCTGAGAGAGTAGGTCACCAATCAGGTTGTTCAGGTTCAGTACATTCCAACGATAGAACAAATAGTAGAAATCTTTGCTAAACCCCTAGCTAAGACCCATTTTGAATATCTCCGATAGAAGCTGGGTGTCATCCCGCCTCACACCTAAGAAAGTCCATCCTATTAGGGGGAGTTTGTATTGATTGAACATCTGATACTTCCTAAACATACTGCAATAGCTCAGGGGGAGCATGTTTTCTTTGACATTTATTTCAAAGGGGGAGAAAAGGAGTGGTTTGGATTGGATGCAACAGTTGGAGGTCCAAACAGATTAGTGTAGCCATTCAGGGTTGCCATATGTGCCAAAGGGGGAGATTGTTGGAAGGTTTACAGTTGGGAGTGAGCTTGTCATTGATGGGAAGAACAACGATGATAAAGATCAGCATGATTAGTAGTGAAATGATAATGGCAGAGGAGGAGAAACAGTGAACATTGGATCTCATTCAGAATCCTTGATGAATGTCATATATGAACTCAGAGAGGAGTAGCACGTAGTAGAGGAGAATAGATATCAGGCATTATATCTAGGAACGAGGTCATACCATCGTTGGATCAAGGAGAACCTCCACGTTCTTTAAAGTGAAAGGAGAAGCGGGTGTACAAAATCCTGAAAGGAGGAGGACCGTCCATCTTCGGGCAGGACACGTGGTAAACAGATCAACACTTTTCTGACTGGAAAGTCAAAGGAATGGAGTTCGCTAAACCTCTCTAACTCGCGATATGCAAAATTGTGAAATGGTCCCAGCCGTTGGACCAAGGACAAATCTGTGTTGTTGGGGTAATCTACCCTACGGACCAATAAGCTAGGGTTCTAAGCCTATACGCAGATCATGACCCTTCAGATTTAAACTTTAACCTTCTACCCAAAATCACAACCCCTTTTCTCAGTCATGCACAAGAAGAATGAACTAACCTTATTCACTGAAGGTCGAAGTAGATCCTCCGTTGAGTTGTTGTCTCCTTGCTGCTGCTCCTTCCACAAAGCTTTTCCTGCAAATAAGACAAGAACAAGACATGCATGCTACTGATCTACTAGGGGGTTAGATGTAAAACATAAATCAGATAACATAGATGAGATTTATATATTTCAGGACGGGAAAAGTATCTTTTTTTATTAGCATCAATACAAATAAACTTACAATGATTTCTGAGGTTGGCCACCGTTCCACGATCCTGATCCTGGGCTCTTCCTCTTCTTTCTGTCCTTCAACTGCTGCTGCATGAGTTTCTCCTAGAGCTTGAGGCAAAGCTAAAGGGTTGGGGACAAAATTGGCTTGGCAATTTGGCAGAGTTTCTTTGCTATTATTTTCCTCTCTTGATTAGTACC
>JZKD02S1898827.1:75431-101439 GCA_000966675.3 Picea glauca
CTGGGAAATATTTGTCATCACAATTGTAACAGAGGCCTTTGAGTTGGCGTTTGGCCATTTCAGCCCTGGTCAATTTTTGGATCTTTAATGGGGCGGAGGGAGTAGTGGGGTTTACTGGTTTAGGGCACGGGATAAATCAGGGCTTACGGTTTTGAGAGGAAACAATTTGTTGTGCTTATTTGGATTTTTTAGTAGCCTCCACCCAAGTCATAGGTTGAGCCATGAGTACATGGGCCCGAATCTCCTCCTTGAGGCCACTAATAAAACACTTTCGAAAGAAAGCATCAGTCGTGCCTTCTATTCGAAAATCCAGGCGCTCAAATGTAGCTATAAAGTCTTCGACCATGCCTGATTGCTTCAATTTTGTCAAACGACCCAAGTGGTTGGTGTCAGTGTCAAATATTTCATAAATCTCAGTCACAAATTGGGTCCAAGCAATATACCCTTGACGGGAAGTTTTTCTCCATTGCCACCATTGCCAACGTTCTTGATCTAGATGGAGAAGACCATACCGGAGTTTGGCCAAGTCATATGTAATGTTGTAGAGAGAGAAATAATGTTCCATTTGGGTGACCCAACAAGTGGGGTCTGAGCCATCAAATTTGGTTACATCCACCTTCGGAAGGCGTATGTCCCGTTGACAGTGATGGGGTTGGGAAGAAGTTTCACCTTCAGTCTTTGTATGTGCATCAGGACAAGAGTCATCGATAGGGATCTTGAGTTTGGTGCAGAGTGATGCAAAGACAAATTCGAGATGGGTGGTCAGTTTTTGTTTGACTTCCACCATTGCGGACTGCACGACTACATTTATGGTGGTATTGAGGGATGCATCGCGGGAGGCAATAGTAGCACTGAGTTGTTGCACTTCTTGTTGGGTCTCTAGGAAACCAGATTGCAAGGTGTTGAAGCGAGACTCTAGTTCTTGGCTACGGGTATGGGCCATGAGGATGGGTGAACTGAAAAGGGAGTGGGCTGGGTCAGAAATTTTTGCAGAAAAATGATATGGATGAATGTGATACGGAAGAAGAGATGAATCTAATGGAATAGGTCTCAAAAAATGGTGAAAAATTTCCAGACTTTTTTTTTTTTTAACAGCTGCGGGTTATACTTTGGTATGAAGAATGTTGTAGTGCTGAAATCCCAAATTCTTAACCAGAAAGAAATGTGTATTTACTTGGCAACCTGAACACAGTTTCGCGATAATAGATCTGGCTAGTTTAATTTGTTTATGTTTATGTTCCCCAAGGGTTAGGTATTCAAGGGTTCTACAGACAAGGGTTTGCCCTGTGCTATAGCTCTCTGATATACGTGCTGGGTCCAACAGTAGTACTCAGCCCAATATCTCAGGGCACTAACTAAGGAGGATAGACCATACCCTTAGCCATACTACCCAACTACCCAGGTACTAGAGAGTATCTTCCCGAGTGCTGTTCTCGGTGACACTATAGCAGTCCGACAGTCGATAGGTTTATCTAAAGAGGGCTTCAGGAAATATAGGTCGATCCGTACACAGGTGTTGTCTGATGCGCTACCACTCAAAGGGGTACCAACATGGGTTACAAGGGTGGCCAACAGATGTGCACTTAAGAACCACTTATATTTCCTGTGTGTATGAATCCCTCAACCACGGGTTTATGCGCGCAACGACAGATCTCTGTGGCTTAAAGATGTCGGAATACATCTCTACCCTGAAAAAAAAAATACCCACAAATTCTTCCAAGGAAAGTGCTCTGATACCACTTGCAAGATACCAGATATATAAAATATGCAGAACATAAATAAAATGCTAGAAATGGCAGAATATCAGTAAAATAGCCAACATAATCTTCACAATAACACAAAAATGATATACAAATAGCAATAGAAATAGCACTTTGATTCAGAAAGCAATGTTCACAGGACTCTTCAAGGGGGAAACCTCCAATCGAGCAGTGCTATGTTACAATAATCTCCAAGCTAGGGTTTTCATACCCTCGAATCTTATTTATACTAAATATGTCTATTAAGAGAAGCATCTAGAGGAAGATCCTTCTAGAAGTGGAAGCTTCTATTAGGTCTTCTTACATCCGCCTTATTCTATTTTATTGAAATGCCTTATTAATATTGACCTTTATTACATTTGAATACATTGATCTACCTATGTGTGGGTTAGGACCTTTACATACTCTCCTTATCAAGGTCTAGCAAACCTTTACTTATTAAGGAGAACGTTTCCTCACAATTTTTTTTTACTTCATTATCTCCCCCCCTGCTTTTCGATATGTTCTGCTCCCATAACTTCAGCAGGATATTACCTATGGTTTTTTCCATGATGGATAATTTTGAGGTGTTGACCGTCTCTATCTTCACTGTAGCTATAATAACTTCTTGGAAAGTGACCTGTGATGCCCCGACTTCTCTTTATTTCGAAGAAATGTTCTCTAATATTTTCTCTATCGTCCGGAAATGGTTATGAATGGTTCTCACCTTTTCCAGGAAGTTTTGTTGAGCCATAAGTATCTTATGTCGGATTTCAGCGGCCTGTGATCTTAACATTTTTATGTCTACAACCTATTTCTTGGCCACCTCCAATTTCGACTGCAACTCTATAATCTATTGCCCCTGCTGGCTTACCTATGTTTGGCTAGTTTGCGCCGACTGGCGCACCTGCTCGAGGTCGGACGTGAGCTTCTCGATTTCATGTAGGTCGACTGTTTGGGCTTCCTCAAGGCTCATTCTCACCTCGTCCATGACATTCACTTCGGCAGTAGCTACCTTAGCTTCCAATTTACTGATCAGGAGGTTCTTTCATTTCAACTGGGCCATCAAAGTCCCAACTGAGTACTGATTGGCTGTAGCATAAGCCCCTAGCATCCTGACTATCTCCTTTGCAAATTTTTCCTCTTTCATGACCTTCCCATCTATCATGATTTTAAATTTTTTAGCCACTACACCCTCTTTTTAATAAATCTGTGCCTTACCACGACCTTTCTTTTCTTGTCAAAGAAAAATTCATTGGGAGGCAACTCCTCTATAGAAATGGGCGTCAATTCTTCATTGAAAATCCATCCCTCATCAGGATTCCCCTTTGTTAACTGCAAGGGTGTGACAATAGCAATCGTACTGCCGATTTGCTTGGATGTTTGTTTCGGGGTGGCTCTTGCAACCAGCTCGTTTGGCGTGAGAGAAAGTGAGTTTCCCGTTCCCTGCGAAGGTACCTCAGCTTGGCCTTGGGCCTGCTTGCCTGGCGCGTCCTTTTCGGGGTTTCCTTCCTACTTTTGGGGGACTTCAGCTCCTAGATTTGAGGTTCTAGCCTCCCTAGTTTTCCCTTCATCCTTCTCCCCGCTAGGACTTGAGTCCTTTGCACCTTTGGCTCCTATCTTCTTTGTAGCTAGAATCTTTAGGGCTTCATCCTGTAAAATCGAGGGGAGACAACTTCGTCAGTGTTCCTGGAATTTAAAAAATTCGACCATGTCTCCGGGTGGCAAGGCTTGAATCTGACTTAGGACTTCAGAGAAGGACCTCACGCCCTGGAATATTTCATCATGTGGGGAATCCTCATGTTCATACCTCTTTATGCCACAACTTGCCAGGTGATTGCTCACAACCTTACTAGGGTTGTGCTTCTTGAACTCGATATCCACCAGCTTCATTTCTTCTAAAGCTATAGCCTCGGCTTTGGTGTGGCCAAAATCTAACAAAGAATACACACAAATTCTAATAGGGAAGGGCGGCCATACCTTTTTTGATACTCCTTTGAGCTCTTTGCTTATTCCGCTGAGCAAAATCTGTCTGGCGATCTCATGGCATAATAGCTTATCTGGCAGGAATAGTGGGAGGGCACATGGAGGGACAGAGGTGCCAAAAACCTTGACATACGAAAATTCCTCCTCTAGATACCAATCTGCTACACTGCTTAGGTCGGTCGCAATGCTATCTGATATCCTGGGAGGCAACTGGCCAAAACTGGCAACATGTAATGGCACCATTACCCAGTTGAAGATCTCGTAGATGAATTCTTTAGCCTTATCCTCCCAAAGCTTCGAGTGGTAGACATGGATGGGCTCTGTACTAGATGGAGCCAGATCCATATCATTAGAGGGAAAGGTGTCATGAAACAAATGGTATCCATGATGTAGGCAGACATGAAAAATGAAGTTTATTTCCCACTCGCCTTCTGCGCTCGATATTCGGTAATTTGACTAGTTAAACTGTCTGACAATAGTTTGGCCTAGTCGAAAGAAAGACCTTCAGTGACTGTATGAATTAGAGGCACCAATGGGAAGAAAAAATGTGGGGTGTCCTCCCTCCCATACAACCTACATGCCATCATAGTTATATACCTGAATGGTGGCTCTAAGGAGGAGACTGAATAAATTCCATTAGAATCCACCCTAAATTTTTTGGGGTGCGAAACCCAATCCTTGATCAGATCAGACAAGTTTTGTTCATATTGCTTGCATTCCTTCTCCTTGAAACCTTCTAGAAATTCAACATTGTACGCGAAGTTTGGTGTGGGTGACAGCTGATACATTGCCTGCAAATGTTCTGGTCTACAAGTGCCAATCTTCACCTTCTGCTCGCTGATGACAGTTCTGGTCGGGATATCAACATGGTCTAGTTCCCATCTGATCATATCATAATAGGAGAGGAGTTGTGTTCTTGCTGCTATTTTGTGCATTTCTGCCTGAATGATGATTTTGTATCTGGTGGCCAAATCATCCTTCTCATTATTGCTGGAATCATATGAACAATTCACCGATTTGGACTGAAGAATGTCGGAGATGTATGTCCAGGTTTTGATAGTATTAATACTTTGGGGTGAAGTATCGGAAGCAACATTGGAGCCCTGAACTAAAATTTCGGCAGCCACCTTGAACATTTTCCGTGGAGCCATGATAATGAAACCTGCAACTGGACCACTTACAGAACAGATTTGAAAATCACAAACAACGATTAACCTAGTAAAATGGCTTTGTGCATAAATAGAAATGAGAACTAAAAAAATGAAGGAAAAACTCTTTATCTTAGTCATTTAAACCATTGGTGTCCTTGTGAACAGAACAGTCAAATCGTTTAAAGAAATATTTAGCAGTAAAAGAAAGATTCTACTATCTGTCACTTCATCGTATTTCAAATAAATGCCATAATTTTTTACGAGTCATAGCATGAATTAGCACAAAAAGCATTTAAAATTACTCCACTAACAGTGCGTATTAAAGTTTTCATTTATGCATCGATTAATCATGTTTATCCCCTTTAATTAAGTTTGTTTTAGTCTTTAATTTCCCCTTTTTGACATTCAGTGTATCGGGAGAAATCACTCCTACCCTTTGAGCCCCCAAAACCTGAAATCACGATGATGCGATTTAGTTTAAAAGATGTGATCTGACTTAAGTTCTTAATTAAACCATGCTTAGTTAATAAAAAATGCGACTTCGCGACTTGGGGTTACGAAGGTATAGTTTTTTGGAAGAGCGATTGTCGAGTCATGAAACCCTGGCAGTGCTTAACTAGGGTTTAAAGTGACTTACCACTGATACTAACCCAGGTGACTTTTGAAACTGTCTTGCGACTTCGCATATTGGAGTTTGGAAACCTTGCAACTTGTAACTCCTGAAGTGTGAAAGTGCGAGGTAATAAAAAGTGATAGACTTTCTTAATGGTTAGGTGATGATGACTTAGGACTATAACGGCTATCGCGACTTCACATGTTTGGGTAAAATTTTGATTGCAAGAATTATATTTCAACTAGTTGTAAAAGGTGGCTCCAACTAGGGATCCTGTCTTCTTGCGAGATGGGAAGAACATTAGACCACATGCCTATATTGGGTAAATGGAGTGATAGGCTTCTTTCTACGGAACTTGTTTTAGGAAGGGGATGTAGAGGGAAAAAGAGATTTCGTCTTTACTTATGAAAAGATTTTCAAAACTCACATGCGTTGTAAACTTAGCTACAACCCCTTTCATGACCTTCTCCTTCTCATTACTGAATTCATGTCTTCTTTAAGATAATAAAAAATATACTAGGAAATCCAATAGATCTTGCGGCCTTTGGCTTGCATCAAATGAAGTAAATTCCACGCTTTTAATTGGGGAGTCCTATATGAACTTGGGATGCAGATCCAGTTTCGAAAAGGCTGGTTACTAGAGTGGAGTGAGATTCACATATGACATCCTTATAGATATCTCATATATTGCTTCATTTCTAGCAAGCCTGTTCAGTACCCTGGTGAAGTTATCTTGCCCTTTTTACTGAATTTCCTTTCACCACTTCGAATCATAATTATTCATTTAAATTCTCAGACGAGGGCAATCATTTATATATTTCCTTTCATCGTCTACTTGGACTAGATGGGGGAAATCAAATATGAATTTGCTTTGACCATCTGTCTTATAATTTACTTTTTAACACACGAAGTGGGGAAAATCAGTTTGTATAAGGCATACCAGGGATGATATCTGTGAAATATTCACAGTGGAGGTCTGTCAACTTGCTTTGATTACTCCGTACCAACCTTCTCTTAACTTTCAAAGAACCTAAGCCTTCAGGGAAAATGGGAAAGATTACTTCCAGAGGCCTTCCTTTGAGCAAGCCTCAATCCTTCAAAGACTATTAAAAAACCTAGAAGAGTCAGGATCAACCTATGCATAACTTCATTTAGTAGGAGACTGGGGATTTATGAGGACTGGCTTACTTTCTAAGGTCTGTTTTCTAGCTTTCAAAGATAAAACATAACCTCTTCTCCCCTTGTGGGAAACCCGAAAAGGTGCTTGGCTTTTTAAGAAGGTAAATCCAAGGATAGAAAAAGGGTGATGGAGAAAGGTCTGGAAATCAAACAACAGGGGTCATGGATTAAAACCGACTATTGGAACCCTTTCTCGGATATGCTTTACTCTCTCTGCTTATTTTAATTACCTCTTATCTTTATCTAGGTGAAACTCTTAGGACCCAGAGTAAGAACTCATTCTTTTAATGACATATCACACTTACGAGACCATCACGACACTTTAGAGACCTTCGTTTGAAATATAGACTTCTCTGGAATTCATGCCTTTGCCTTACCATTTTCATTCTCTTTTGAAATAACAAAGAATCTTTTCTATCACCTATTTTTGGCGAATGTATCTTCTGATATATGACCGTCTATTTGATCCTTTCACTCGTTTGGGATGCAAACCGGGATCCTGTAAGGGAACAACACAAAGAGTATCAGGGCTTTAAAAGAACTGAATGCATTAAAAATTTCGTATGCCTACTTCTAGAAAAAAAAAAAAACTGACCTATTTTATTTGTGATGAAAGTAGACTTACCAAAGAAAAATTATGAAATAAAAAGGAAACACAAACCGGTATATACAGTGGAAATTTTGGAAACCACTTATTGCATATAGTGTTTTAAATAACGCCCATTGACAGAGGCATTGAGGATTTTACTGTCCAAATTCTCTAACAGAAACAAATTTTTTCCTTTAAGAGTTGTGACCTTGAACGATCCGTACCAGATATGATCAAATTTACCATTTTTTTCCGAGACTTCCTTCCTAGCATCCCTTTTCAAAACCAAATTACCGGGGAGAAATTCTCTATCCTTGGCCTTATGATCGAATAATGCTTTCATGTTGTCCTAGTATTTCTGCAACTTTTCATCCACTTCGGCCCTGTGCTGTTGGAATTCAATCAACTGGTTTATTCTTCTTGTGACATGATTTGGTTCTTCTTTCTCATCTTGCCAAAGTTTCATTACAGGAAGCGCTAGATTTATAGGTAATACTATGTTGGTCCCGTACACCATTTGGAAAGGAGAAGTGTTGATAGAATTTTTTGTGCCTATCTGATTCGCCCACAAAGCGTATTTCAAATGCACATGCAAATTTTTTTTGTTTTCTCTCAACACTTTCTTAATTATATTGATTAGGATCTTGTTTGAAGACTCGGCTAGACCATTTCCTTGGGGGTAATATGCCATGGAATGACTGAGCACTATATTGTAATTTTGGAAAAGATGACCATAGCCATAGATTTAAAGGCATGGGCATTATCTGTGACTATCTTTCAGGGGCAGACGAATCTAGAAAAAATATTCTCTTCAAGGAAATCTATTACCACCGAATCCATTTCCCTTCTAGTTGAAATAGCCTCCACCCATTTGGTGAAGTAATGTATAGCAGTCAGGATCCATTTATGTTGAGCCCTAGAATGTGGATTAATTTCGCCTATAAAATCTAATCCCCATTGTTGAAAAGGGGCTTCTGTTTTGACCGGAACCAACAACAACGCCGGGAGTTTATGCTTGCCTGCGAACAATTGGCAAGGGTTGTAGTATCGGACTTTGGCGTTGATGTCTAAGAAACATTTTGGCCAATAATATCCTTCCCTCAAGATCTTATAAGACGTTTCCCTCCAAGCATGATGTCCTCCACACACTCCTTCGTGAAATTCGCTTGTGACCTTCTCTATTTCTGATTCAACTAAACAAACCAATAGGAAGCCAAGTGGGTCCTTCCAATATAATTGGTTGTTGGATATATAGTTATTGACCGCATGCATCTTTAGCATCCTGGATTTAGATGGGGATAAGTCACTCAGGCATTTCAAGGTCAATAGGTAGGACACTATGTCTTTGTACCAATCTGAAGAGGCAAACTTCTCTTCGATTCTGATTTCATTTGTTTCTTCATCGAGCTCGTTCATGTCCACACACTCTTCACATCCCTATAGGCAATTTATTCCGAGGGCTCTAAAATTTGATTCAGATAAGAGTTTAGCCAAACCTTGTCCTTTTACTAGTCTCATCGGTTTTATCTCTAGGTTGAATTCTTAAATTTTGGCAAGCCACTGTCCTCTTTTGCCATCGTTGTTGGACTAAACCAAAATGTCTTTTACGGAGCTGGTGGGTACGTACGCAATTACCTTTGAATGCAACACATAGGTTATGAAATCCTTTAATGCCTTCACCATAGCATATGATTGTTTTTCCATTATATCGTATCTGAGTTCAACATCTCTAAGACTTTTTCTAAAAAAGGCTATCGGTTGCTCGAAACCTTCTTCATTTTTCTGGAGGAGTACCGCGGCAAGTGTGTCTTCGGAGGTGAACGAGAAAATAAGAAAATCCTTTAGATAATCAGGGCTTGCCAGTACATATGCCTCACTTATAACCTTCTTGATGCATGAAAACGATGCTTTGGCTTCTGCTGTCCATTTCACTTCGTTGTTCTTCTTTAGCATATCTGTGATCAACTTCACGATTTCAACAAAGTTTGGGATAAATATCCTCAACAAATTTATTTTTCCTAAGAATGACTGAATCTCTTTTACATTCCTAGGGATATTTATTGTGTCTATATCTTCAACCCTCTTAGGATCAATTTTAATTCCATCTCGAGACACAATATGGCCCAAGAGTTTACCTTCTTGCATAGAAAAGTGCGACTTTTTGGGGTTTAAAGACAAACCAAACCTACGACATTTTTCAAACGTCTGCTTGAGATGTATCATAGGATCTTCATTAGATTTAGAAAAAATGGTTAGACCATCAAGACAGATAACCACGAATTTGTCCCTTTCACCGATGAAAGCGATATCCATAGCACGTTGGAAGGTAGCACCTGCATTGATTAGACCAAAAGGCATCTTGTCATACATAAATGTACCCCAAGGGGTGGTGAAGGTTGTTTTTTCTTTATCGTCCTCATTGATAGCAATTTGATTGTACCCAGAAAACCCGTCGATCATCGACATCCTATTTGCCCCAACTAATTTTTCTAAAATGTGATCCATTTTGGGTAGAGGGTAATTGTCTTTGAGGGAGGACTTATTTAGATTTCTAAAATCAACACACAGTCTAATCTCCCCACTTTTCTTTCTAACCGGGACTAGGTTTTATACCCAGTCGAAGTATCTTAGTGGTACAATTATTTTTTCGTCCAGGAGCTTTTTGACTTCCCTTTCGACCATGGGAAATAAAATAGGTTTGATTTGTCTAAGTTTTTGTCTAAAGGGTTTGCCACCAGGCTTCAGGGGTATCTTGTGTTCAATCACAGTGGTGTCATAGGTTCTCAGTTCTTCGTATGACCAAGCGAAAACTTCTTTATACCGCCCGAGTAAGTCTTTATACTTTCTTTTTATCTCAGGAGGAAGGTACTTTGATACTTTTACTATCCTAGGCTCCTATTTGGTCCCTACGTCGCAGTCTTCAACCTCTTTAGGTTGGGGTTGCAAAGTGGATTTTAAGGGAATATCATTTTGATTGAACAGTCTCTCCAGGGGATTAGTCCCTTCGGAATCTGATTGTTCTTTAAAACCAACATGCGATGATTAGCAATTTTCTCTTGAAACTCCTGAGGCTCCTCTCCCTCTTGCATAATCCAGGCATGATCGTTTTGGTTCTCCTGGTCAATGTGGGTTTCGGAGAAATCACCCACCATTTCCAGGAACTTTCTGATCGGTTCATCATCCTTGAAGACCTGCAAATGTTGTATGTTGTTTGGTATGGATAGTATGTGCCTTACCTCTATGTGGTACTTTAATTTGAAATATGTAGGGGGTACGAAAGTTGAAGCTGCTTTGGCTAACAAATCGACTTACAGGTTTTCGGCACGTGGGATGAAATGAACATTTACCGATGAAAAGAAATTTCCCATTAAATCTCATGCGCAATTCCTATAAGATCTCAATCTTGGGTGCTTGGCTTGGTATTGCCAGTTAATCTGCTTCACTATCAACTCTGTGTCTCCGTACACTTCTAGGTTTTTAATGTCCATATTCCTGGCAGCTTCCAACCCCAAGACTAAGGCCTCATACTCACATACGTTATTGGTGTAGTCTATATCCCACTGAAGCCTATAAGAGAAAGGAATAACAAATTCATTTTCAGGTGCTACAAAAAGTACTCCTGCACCTGCTCCTTCATATGATAGGGCACCATCAAAAAATCCTAGTGCTATGCATATTTTCGTCTATATTTCCTGCTTCATTTTCATCTATGTAATTATCTTATGTACAACTATTTATACCATCATCAAAAGACAAAATGCAATTTCCTAGATCTTGATCGACAACATAAACAGGATAATTGTTAGGATTCTGTTGGTAGCTCACTGTGTATGCTAGCCTCGTTTCCTTGTAGAGCTGAGTAAATTGTCCTCCAAACATAGGAATCATGGTGTAGGTCATGTCTAGTTGAAGAGACCCCCCAAGTTTGGCTCCCCATGACCTAGATAGCAGTAAACCATACTTCAGAGGTATATCGGTGATAACTACATCCATAAGGACGATCTTCACCGGGACCTGTGTGAGGGTGACTAATAAATATTTTATCATACCCATGCACTTAACTCTTCTTGAATCGAAAGAGTAGAGATATCCATCAGGCCTGGTGATCTCGAGGCCTAGTCTGTCTATAATAGACTTGGGCATCACATTATGCAAGGCCCCAGAGTCTAGCATGCAGTTATGCGGCAGTCGATCATGCACATTCATGGTAATATAGAAGGGGGCGATGGTGTCTCTGGCACCCTAGAAATGTGGACCAAAAGTGATATTAGGCTTATCATCTTCCAAGTTTATCACATCAGAGTGACTTTCTAGATCCGAAAAACCTATCATTTTTGTTATCTGCTTTCGATACACAGGATTTTTTGCTAATTCGACCAGAGGGATCGGTATTTTGATCTTATTTATCTCATTTTCAAGGTTGAAACCTCCACTACCTTTGTCCGTTTCTCTGGTTGAAACCTCAGACTCGTTATTTTATAACTTATTTATTTGTGCTGATTTATTTCCCGTGAGTTTATCTATCGGTATATGTGTTTGAGGTGTCTTAGTTTCTTTCGCTTGGGTCTCAGCCTCCTTTACTTTGGGATTCAATGAATCTACATCTTTTATTTTACTATTAGGTATCTCGGTCTCTTTTGGGACGGGCTCGTATATTTCACCTCTAGGGAGAATTTTCTTGGGTTGAGGAGTTGACACAGGTTTGTTTTTAGGCCTTAGTTTGTACCTAGGTTGGACCTCAGCCATTATAGAATCACTTAATTCTTGATAGATAGAAGCCTCAATGTTGTCTATATCATCATCTTTATTTGATGGTTGCTATGTGTTCAAGGAATTATCGTAGTATTCTTTAGTTAAGTAAGGCTGTGTGCAATTGTCACCCAAATTTGTCACATCTTCTTCTAGATCCTCGAAATCTTGTAGGTCGTTTCCTCCTATAAAATTTTCATTTTTTAAAGGAGTTTGAATTTTCTAATCTTCATTTTTAATCTGTCTTTGTTGATTTTGAGGATTGGGGTTTCTTCTGAATTCCCTCTTAACGAAAGGATCTACCTTGGATTGATCTAGTTCCATTCTGGAAATATTATTTGATAACTCTTTAATTATCCTAGCCATATCATCCATTTTATCATTCGAGGATCTACTAGGCCCTGAGGGTCTCGCTTGTTCCCTAAAATGTTTGGTTTCTCGGTTTCCCATTACTACCTTTTTTTTCAATTTTCCAGAAGCCATCATGTTAGATTCGATCTCTACAGCATCATCTTGCATTTGGGTCAGGGTATCCCCTCTCCTTTCTCTCAAAATAAGTGCTAAATCGGGTTCGAAGGCTCCTGCAAAGGCTACCTTGGTTGTAGGTTGGGATGGTTTAACTTCGACTAGGATCTTATTATATAACTTGTTAAATCTTTGAATGAATTCCATAACAGTTTCCGATTTTTTTTTTCTTTAAAGACTCAAACTCAGTCAAATAATATAAATGGTCTTCCCTTTCGCCCCATTGTCTAAGAAAAGAGTTCTCTAGGGAATCATAAGATAATATCGAACATGTGGGTAGACTTCGAAATCAGGTTTGTACCTGTCCTTCGAAATTTAGAACGAACAACCTCGAGTATACATCTTCTTGTTCAAGACCTAGGATATCTGCAAACTGATCAAAGAAATTTATATGTTCAGCCACGGTCAAGTCCCCTTCCCCTGTAAATTTAGGTAAGTTTTTCATGTAGTTTTCAGGAAGGTCATGAAGAGGGACATGCAAGACCAAAGGTGCATATCTCGCAGCTACTTTAGTGAAAAATCTAGGAGGCGGGGGAGGCCCTTGGCCCCCCACTCCTCCTCCTGGATCCCCTCCACCTCCCCCTCCTAAAACCCCTCCACCTCCCCCTCTTGCAGCCACCATCGGTACTACAAGATAGGAAAACGATGTGTTATATAGTGGGTTATGGAACACTAGATGCGAGGACTTGGTTCCTTGGATTTGCAAGAGATGTAATCAGGGGAACCCATGGGCGTGGAATCTGAGTATATGGTGTACTCTTTGAGACTCGGCGAGGTCATGAAATCTAACTAAACGGTTGGCGAGATATCGATCATTGATAAATTTACCGCGGGACTTTCACCTTTATGTACCTCAGAGGTTGTCAGATGGATTTCACCTTTAACTTTAGGGAGAGATAAATTTGGGTTGATGGTTTCAGGGGGGTTATTGTGAGAAGTTGAAGGTTCAAAAGAAATCTTATCCTTGGGTTCTGGGTACTTAAGCTGGTAGACTATAGTGGTTTGCTTAAGGGACCCTCTTGTTTTCAGTATTTTTTCGGGATTGGAAACAGGTGTGGTCTGTTTACCATCTGTGTTTTGTCTCGTGTTCCTTCGACCAGATTCCATCTTACTCATACATGTAGGAAATACAAATGGTACTCAAGCACACATTTTTTGGCCACCCTTGTAACCTCTGTTGGTACCCCTTCGAGTGGGAGCACATTAGACACCACCTGTATATGGATCAGCCTAGATTTCCTGAAGCGCTCCATAGATAAACCGATCATCTGCCTAACTACTATAATGCCACTAAGAACAACACTTAGGAAGATACTCTCTAGTACCTAGGTAGTTAGGTAGTATGACTAAGGGCACGGTCTAGCCTCCTTAGTTGGTGCCATGAGATACTGGGTTGAGTACTACTGTTGGACCCCACATGTATATCAGAGAGATATAGCACAGGGAAAACCCTTGTCTATAGAAACCTTGAATGTTAAGAACCAAATATCAATATATCATAGAAAAACCTTAGAAAAAGTACTCAATGCCTTGAAAAAGAGACAATTTCAGATAATAAGCCTCTTCGAGGGGGCAACCTCCTTTTACCCCACTTAAATGTTCAAGTACAAGATGATTCAAAAATGAAAATATCTCCTTGGTATATATAGGAGACTAGGAGGTATAATTACAACCAATGGCCTAAATCTGACATAAATAAAATAACATTATTAATACAATATGCCCCAATTAAGGGGTAATGAGCCAATATTAGGGCTTAACACTGAATATCCCACCCCTGGGGATGGAAACAAAAACAAAACAACTTTTCTTTCTACATGTTGGTTGTCAAATTACTACACATTTCTTCATGTTAAGCATTTGGGAAATTGGGCACACTTATTTGGGACCTATCCCATTGGGTTCCTCTCTTCGCCCCGATTCTAGTGATACTTGTGATTTTTAACAAAAAAAAAATTTGTGGACCCGACCCGTCTCCGACACACTTATTTGGCTCATATCCCTTTGGATCCCCCTTTTTGCCCTAATCGCAGTGGTACCTATCATTTGACTCATTTTTTTCTCTGTGGTCCCATCCACCCCTCCATACCCATTTTGTTTCCCCTATATCATTTTCTTGCTCCCTTTTCCAAATCACTACTACACGAGCCCAAAACCTCAATGGCTTGATTGCTGACAATCACCAGCATAAGGATTCCATCAAGAAACTCAATACCAACATTATCTACATCAATTCAACTATTGAGATCCTCAAGGACTAATGTTCCTACATCAAAGACCACTAGGAACAATGTTCCTACATCAAAGACCTCAAAGAACACTTCCTGGTCCGTTCCCAGAGCCCTTATTATTCTGAACAACCATCTTATCAGGATGAGCATGACTCTTCCCATTACCAAGTTCCTCATACTACCAACTTTTCTCTTGACCTCTGCCCTCCCAGAATTGAGGTGAACAAATTTGATGGATCAGATCCCACTGGTTGGGTCACCCAAATGGAACATTATTTATCATTGCATTGCATTACTGATGATTTATCCAAGCTTCATTATGGTTTCCTATATTTGGATCCATAACGATGGCAATGGTGGAAATAGCAAAAAAAGGCATGCCGACGATATGTTGCTTAGACACAGTTTGTGGCCAAAATTTATGACCACTTTGACTCTGACACCCACCATTTAGGCCATTTGACCAAGTTAAAGAAGTCTGGGATAGTGGAGGAATTTATTTCTACATTTGAGAACTTGGCTTTCAAAATGGAGGGCATCTCAGATGCTTTCTTCTAGGAATTCTTTATTAGTGGCCTCAAAGAGGAAATCCGTGCCCATGTTCTCATGGAACACCCCTAGAATTGGTTGGAAGCTACTCAACAAGCCAATGAATTCCAAAAGATTATCTCCTCCTAGAATCGCAAACCCTCCTTTCCTCCTCGCCCTAAACCCACTAATTGTTCTCCTCCCGTAACTACCCTCAAGATCCAGAAATTAATCAGGGATGAAATGGTTGAACGTCTACTAAAGGGTATTTGTTATAATGACGACGACAAATATTTTCCTAGGCACAAGTATAAGGAACAAAATCTTTTTATGGTTGTGACTGAGGATCTCTCTGAAGAAAATGTAGTTGTTCCGCTGATGATTTCACTTAATGCCCTCACTGGCTTCCCTGCTCCTCAGACTCTGAAATTAATTGGTTACATCAAAAATAGGAAAGTCATCATTTTTGTGGATAGTGGTAGCACCCATAACTTTATTCATCGCCACATTGACCAAGAAGTGAATTTTTACATCTGTGCCATCAATAATTTTGAAATCATGATTGCCAATGGTGGTTCCTTGAAATGTGGGGGATAATGTGAAAATGTGTGAATCAAAATTTGTCAGTATCACTTGAAAAAAACATATTTTTTCTATAGACATGGGTGGTTGTGACATTGTTCTGGGAGTTGAATGGTTATGCACTCTAGGCCCTATTCTCATGGATTTTAAGGACTTAACCATGGAATTCCAATAACAGGGACAACATTATAAGTTCCAAGGCATCACAACAGGCTCCCCTAACATCATCAGTTCACATCGCATGGAAAATATCCTCAAAAAAGGTCATTTGGTCATTATAGCCCAACTCCACTCCATTCATGTTGTTGAGACACATTCTATGCATCCCGACCTCCAATCTATCCTCTCTCACCACCGAGTTGTTTTTACCACCCAGAAAGAACTTTCCCCTTCTCCTGGCATCCATGATCATTCCATCCCTCTCATTCTAGGTAGTCTCCCCCCCAATGTTCAACCTTATCATCATCCCTTTTCCCAAAATAATGAAATAGAGAAAATTTTTCATGAATTACTAGAAGCCAGTGTTATTCCTCCCAGTACTAGCCCCTATTCGTTCCCTGTGGTCATGGTACTCAAGAAAGAAGGTAATTGGCGCATGTGTCATGATTTCCACATCCTCATCAAACTCACAATAAAATAAAAATTCCCCATTCCTGTCATTGATGACCTCTTGGATGAATTGAGTGGTGCTTAGTACTTCACCAAATTGGATTGATGTTATGGCGACCACCAGATCCATATGAAAGAAGAAGACATCCCCAAGACTACATTTCGCACTCATGAGGGTCATTATGAATTCTTGGTAATGCCCTTTGGATTGTTTAATGCTCCCACTTTCCAAAGTCTTATGAATCATGTCTTCCATCCTTTTCTCCGTCATTTTGTCTTAGTTTTATTTGATGATATTCTCATCTATAGTAAAACTTGTTCATCCCATCTCTCCCATGTGAATCAAGTTCTCCATCTACTCTCTAAGAACCAACGTTTCCTCAAATAATCTAAATGTTACTTTGGTGCCTCCAAAGTGGAATAACTGGGTCATATTGTCGACAAGGATGGTGTCCAAGTGAATCCTAAGAAAATTGAATTTATGCAAGATTGGCCTCGCCTTAAAACTCTTAAGAGCTTGCATGGTTTTCTGGGGTTAACGAGCTATTATAGGAATTTTTTTCAGAATTATGGAAAGATTGTAGCTCCTCTCACTTTCCTCCTTAAAAATAATGTTTTCACTTGGAATTCAACTATGGATCATGCCTTCCAAGACTTAAAAGATGTTATGTGCTCGACCCCTATCCTAGCACTCGCAAACTTCACAAATACATTCGTATTGGAATGTGATGTTTTCGGGAAAGGAATTGGAGCCATGCTCCTGCAATATGGAAGGCCCTTGTCCTTCACTACCAAACAACTTTCAGAGCGACATTTGTCCAATCCATTTATGAAAATTAAATGCTAGATATTCTAAATGTTGTGTATCTTTGGCATCCTTATTTATTGGGTCAATGATTCCAAATCAAAATTGATCATCAGAGTCTCAAGTATTTCTTGGAACAACAAATTTCATCTCTGGCACAACAAAAATGGGTGACCAAGATAGGTGGCTATGATTAGGAGATCATTTATAAGAAGAGAAAGGAAAGTGTAGTGGTTGATTCTCTTTCCCGAAAATATGAAGAATACGGGTTCCTTTTCTCCCTCTCCTTCATTGTACTAGATTGGCTCCAAGTTGTTCATCAGGAATGGTTGCAAGATCCCAAAATTTATAGCTTGCTCCACCAATTGCAACATAGTTCTTTAGTTTATCCAAGGTACTCTTGGCATAATGAAGAGATTCACTACAAAGTTTTTTTTTATTTATGCAATCAATCTCAACTCAAATCCACAGTTCTTTTTGAACTTCATACCTCACCCACAGTCGGGCATTCAGGATTTACCAAAAGCTATGAACATGTCAACGTTTTTTTTTCCTGGGAGGGTATGAAACAGGAGGTCCACACCTTTGTGGCTGAATGTTAGGTTTGTCAACGCAAAAAGGGAGAAACTATCAATTATCCTTGCACATTCCAACAAATTTCAATTCCCCCTGCTATTTGGTGAGATATTTCTATGGACTTCATTGGAGGATTACCTAAATCGGGCAATAAGTCAGTCATCATGGTGGTCTTCGATCATCTCTCCAAATATGCTCATTTTGTTTTCTCTTCAACACCCATTCACAGCTTCCACAATGGCTCAAATATTCATGGATAAAATCTTCAAGCTTCATGGCATGCTTAATTCTATTGTCTCTAACATAGACCCCACTTTCACCAACAATTTTTGGCAAGAATTGTTCAAGCTATAGGGCACCCAATTGCATCTCAACACTACCTCTCACCCCTAGAAGGATGGATAGACTGAAGTTGTCAATAAGTGTTTGGAAACATATTTGAGGTATTTTTCATTTGAGTGGAAAAATAGGTGGAAGCAATGGTTACCCCTAGTTGAATGGTGGTACAACACCTCTTACCATACAACTACTCACATGACTCCTTTTGAATCAGTCTATGGCCAAAATCCTCCATCATTTCTCTCCTATATGCCAGGAATCTCAAAGGTTCAGGAGGTTGACACAAATCTTATAGTCCGTGAGGCTATTCTTTATGTCCTAACAAATATAGTTTGGTCATGGATCATAATTGCATGAAGAAACAAGTAGATCAAGGTCATTTCGAATGCCATTTTTTTGAAGGGGACCAGTTATTTCTTCGACTACAACCCTATAAGCAGACTTCACTCAAAGATCAACACTGTCAGAAACTTGTGCCCAAATTTTATGGTCCTTATATACTTCTCAATCGCATAGGATCAATGGCCTATCATTTAGCTCTACCTAGTCAGTCGAAGCTCCATCCTGTTTTTCATGTTTCCTTCTTAAAGAAGGTGATTGGAACTAAGTGCCAAACTCAAACTAGTCTCCCTGAGTTGGATGAAGAAGGTTCCATATGGTTTCATCCACAAGTAGTCTTGGACCAACGAGAGTGCCGTATCAGTCATCACACCATCCAAGAAGTGTTATTCCAATGGAAAGATACCCCTCCAAAAGATGCCACCTGGGAGCCGACCACCATTCTATAACAATTCCCTCATCTGAAGCCTTAAGGACAAGGTTTTTCTTCAAGGGGGAGGGCATGTTAGGGACCTAACCTCCCTAACCCCTCAAATAGGTAGAATAGTATGGTTCCATGTAATAAAGGCCAATATTAGTAAGGCCTAGCAATAAGGAAGTATAAGGCAAATGTAAGAAGACCTAATAGAAGCTTCCACTTCTAGAAGTATATTCCTTTAGATTGTTGTTTTGGATAGATAGGTTTAGTAGAAATAAAAGTAGAGGGTATGAGAAATCATTTATTGGATATTACTGTAATACAACTCTTCTCTACTAGAGGTTTCCCCCTCGAAGAGGCAAGTGAACATTTCTATCAGTAATCAAAGTGCTCTTTCTGGTGTTATTCTGGTATTTCTTTTATTATATCATTGTTTCTCTGTCATTTATAGCTAAATATTTATGTTCTGCATACTATTTTATATATGGAATACTACAGTTCCTGCTTAGTTTTAGTTGGCCTTCAATAATGAATGTGAAGATGAGAAATTTTCCAGGTCCAAGGTGGAGTATAGTCCAACAGGTACATCAACAGTGGATTTGTTCTGATCAGTCTCCAAGTGGGAGATTGTTGGTTGTGGAGCATGATTATGTTCTTGATTCATAGGTTTGTTTCAACTGTGATTGGAACCCATTCCGTAACAGGGGGGTGTGGGGGGTCTTTCCCCTCCACAACTATCGCTAGGGGGATCTAGTGGGGGTAGAGACAATTTTTGTATCCCCCCCGCCAAATCAGCGCCCCTAAAGTGAAATATTGCTGAAAATTTCCTTGTAAAATATTGTAATTTTGTACTCAATATGGACCGTTTATTATAAGGTCCCAGATCTGACGGTAGAAGCTATTTTTAGGGTTTTTTCCCTAGGAAATATAAGTGGTACTCAAGAACACATTTTTTGGCCACCCTTGTAACATCTGTTGGTACCCCTTCGAGTGGTAGCACATTAGACACCACATGTACATAGATCGGCCTAGATTTCCTGAATCCCTCCATAGATAAACCGATTGTTCACCTAACTACTATAGTGCCACCGAGAACAACACTCAGGAAGATACTCTCTATAACCTAGGTAGTCAGGTAGTATGACTAAGGGAACAGTCTAGCCTCCTTAGTTGGTTTCCTGAGATATTGGGTTGAGTACTACTGTTGGACCCCACATGTATATCAGAGAGCTATAGCACAGGGAAAACCCTTGTCTATAGAAACCCAGAATGTTAAGAACCAAATATCAATATAGCATAGAAAAACCTGAGAAAACGTACTCAACGCCTTGGAAAAAGGATAATTTTAGATAATAAGCCTCTTCGAGGGGGAAACCTCGTTTTACCCCACTTATATGTTCAAGTACAAGATGATTCAAAAATGAAAATGTCTCCTTGGTATATATAGGAGACTAGGAGGTATAATTACAACTAATGGCCTAAAGACGACATAAATAAAATAACATTAATAATATAATATGCCCCAATTAAGGGGTAATGAGCCAATATTAGGGCTTAACACTGAATATCCCACCCCTGGGGATAGAAACAAGAAAAAAAAAATTCCTTCTGCATGTTGGTTGTCAAATTACTACAAATTTCTTCATGTTAAGCATTTGGGAATTTGGGCACACTTATTTGGGACCTATCCCATTGGGTTCCTCTCTTCACCCCGATTCCAGTGATACCTATGATTTTTAACACAATTTTTTTTTGTGGACCCGACCCGTCTCTAACACCCTTATTTGGCTCATATCCCTTTGGATCCCCCTTTTCACCTTGATCACAGTGGTACCTATCATTTGACACAATTTTTTCTCCATGGTCACATCCACCCCTCCATACCCCTTTTTTTTCCCCTATACCATTTTCTTGCTCCTTTTTCCAAATCACTACTACACGATCCCAAGACCTCAATGGCTTGATTGCTGACAACCACCAGCAAAAGGATGCCATCAAGCAACTCAATACCAACATTAGCTCCATTAATTCAACTATTGAGATCCTAAAGGACCAATGTTCCCACATCAAATACCTCTAGGAACAATGTTCCTACATCAAATACCTCAAGGAACACTTCATGGTCCATTCACAGAGCCCTTCTTATTCTGAACAAACATCTTATCAGGATGACCATGACTCTTCCCATTACCAAGTTTCTCATACTACCAACTTTTCTCTTGACCTCCGCCCTAGCAGAATTGAGGTGAACAAATTTGATGGATCAGATCCTAGTGGTTGGGTCACCCAAATGGAACATTATTTCTCATTGCATTGCATTACTAATGATTTATCCAAGCTTCATTATGGTTTCCTATATTTAGATCCAGAACGATGGAAATGGTGGAAATGGCTAAAAAAGGCACGCCGAGGAAATGTTGCTTGGACACAGTTTGTGGATGAAATTTATGACCGCTTTGACTCTGACACCCACCATTTAGGGAATTTTACCAAGTTAAAGAAGTCTAGGATAATGGAGGAATTTATTTCTACATTTGAGCACTTGGCTTTCAGAATGGAGGGCATGTCAGATGCTTTCTTTAGGGAATTCTTTATTAGTGGCCTCAAATATGAAATTCGTGCCCATGTTCTCATGGAAAACCCCTAGAATTGGTTGGAAGCTACTCAAAAAGCCAAGGAATCCCAATAGATTGCCTCCTGCCAGACCCAAAAACCCTCCTTTCCTCCTCACCCTACACCCACTAATTTTTCTCCTCCTGCAACTCCCCTCAAGATCTAGAAATTAACCAGGGATGAAATGGTTGAACATCTACTAAAGGTTATTTGTTATAATGGTGATGACAAATATTTTCCTAGGCACAAGTGTAAGGAACAAAATATTTTTATGGTTGTGACTGAGGATCTCTCTGAACAAGATGTAGTTGTCATGATTGGTCGGAATAGCCACAGTTTGGTCAATAGAGTGTCGATGTTTCAGATCCAAATTAGGATCCATCTTCAGGACAATGAGCCTGGGTTTAGATAATGAGAAGATTTGGGTTTAAATACTAGATAAGATGTAGTTTTTCCGCCAGTGATTTCACTTAATTCCCTCATTGGCTTCTCTTCTCCCCAGACTCTCAAATTAATTGGTTACATCAAAAATAGGAAAGTCATCATCCTTGTGGATAGTGGTAGCACCCATAACTTTATTCATCGCCACATTTCCCAAGAAGTGAATTGTTACATCTGTGCCATCAATAATAATGAAATCATGATTGCCAATGGTGGTTCCTTGAAATGTGGAGGATGATGTGAAAATGTGTGAATCCAAATTGGTCAGTATCACGTGAAAAACCCATATGTTTTCTATAGACATGGGTGGTTGTGACATTGTTCTGGGAGTTGAATGGTTATGCACTCTAGGCCCTATTCTCATGGAGTTTAAGGACTTAACCATGGAATTCCATTAGGAGGGACAACATTATAAGTTCTAAGGCATCACAACAGGCTCCCCTATGATCATCAGTTCATATCGCATGGAAAATATCCTAAAAAAAGGTCATTTGGTCATTATAGCCCAACTCTACTCCATTCATGTTGTTGAGACACATTCTGTGCATCCTGAGCTCCAATCTATCCTCTCCCACCACCAAGTTGTTTTTACCACCCCCAAAGAAAGTCCCCCTTATCGTGGCATCCATGATCATTCCATCCCTCTCATTATGGGTAGTCTCCCCCCCAATGTTCGGCCTTATCGTCATCCCTTTTCCTAGAAGAATGAAATTGAGAAAATTGTTCATGAATTACTAGAAGCCAGTGTTATTCCTCCCACTTCTAGCCCTTATTCTTCCCTCGTGGTCATGGTACTCAAGAAATAAGGTAATTGGTGCATGTGTCATGATTTTCACACCCTTAGCAAACTCACAATCAAATACAAATTCCCCATTCCTATCATTGATGACCTCTTGGATGAATTGAGTGGTGCTTAGTACTTCACCAAATTAGATTTATGTTCTGGCTACCACCAGCTCTGTATGAAATAAGAAGACATCCCCAAGACTGCATTTCGCACTCATGAGGGTCATTATGAATTCTTGGTAATGCCCTTTGGATTGTTTAATGCTCCTTTCCACTTTCCAAAGTCTTATGAATCATGTCTTCCATCCTTTTCTCTGTCATTTTGTCTTAGTTTCCTTTGATGATATCCTCATCTATAGTAAAACTTGGTCATCCCATCCCTCCCATGTGAATCAAGTTCTCCATCTACTCTCTAAGCACCAACTTTTCCTCAAATAATCTAAATGTTACTTTGGTGCCTCCAAAGTGGAATACTTGAGTCATATTGTCGACAAGGATGGTGTCCAAGTGGATCCTAAGAAAATTGAATTTATGCAAGATTGGCCTCACCCTAAAACTATTAAGAGCTTGCATGGTTTTCTAGGTTTAACGGGATATTATAGGAAGTTTGTTCAGAATTATGGAAATATTGTAGCTCCTCTCACTTTCCTGCTTAAAAAGAATGCTTTCACTTGGACTTCAACTATGGATCATGCCTTCCAAGACTTAAAAGATGTTATGTGTTTGACCCCTACCCTAGAACTCCGAGACTTCACAAATACATTCGTATTGGAATGTGATGTTTTCGGGAAAGGAATTGGAGCTGTCCTCCTGCAATATGGCAGGCCCTTGGCCTTCACTAGCAAACAACTTTCAGAGTGACATTTGGGCCAATCCATTTATGAAAATGAAATGCTAGATGTTCTACATGTTGTGTAACTTTGGCGTCCTTATTTATTGGGTCAATGATTCCAAATCAAAATTGATCATCAGAGTCTCAATTATTTCTTGGAACAACAAATTTCATCTCTGGCGCAAACAAAATGGGTGACCAAGCTATTTGGCTATGATTAGGAGATCATTTATAAGAAGAGCAAGGAAAGTGTAGTGGTTGATTCTCTTACCCAGAAATATGAAGAATACGGGTCCCTTTTCTGCCTCTCCTTCATTGTACCAGATTGGCTCCAAGTTGTTTATCAGGAATGGTTGCAAGATCCCAATAGTTATAGCTTTCTCCACCAATTGCAACACAATTCTTCAATTTCTCCAAGGTACTCTTGGCATAATGAAGAGATTCACTACAAAGTTCATTTGTATTTATGCAATCAATCTCAACTCAAATCCACAGTTCTTTTTGAACTTCATGCCTCACCCACAGTCGGGTATTCAGGATTTACCAAATCCTATGAAGAGGTCAAACGATTTATTTTTTCTGGGAGGGTATGAAATATGATGTCCACACCTTTGTGGCTGAATGTTAGGTCTGTCAATGCAACAAGGGAGAAACTATCAAAGATCCTTGCACATTCCAACAAATTTCAATTCCCCCTGCTATTTGGCGAGATATTTCTATGGACTTCATTGGAGGCTTACCTAAATCGAGCAATAAGTCAGTCATCATGGTGGTCTTCGATCATCTCTCCAAATATGCTCATTTTTATTTCTCTTCAACACCCATTCATAGATGCCACAGTGGCTCAAATATTCATGGATAATATCTTCAAGCTTCATGGCATGTCTAATTCTATTATCTCCGACAAAGACCCCACTTTCACCAGCAATTTTTGGCAAGAATTGTTCAAGCTATAGGGCACCCGATTGCATCTCAGCACTACCTATCACCCCTAGAAGGATGGATAGACTAAAGTTGTCAACAAGTGTTTGGAAACATATTTGAGCTATTTTTCATTTGAGTGGAAAAATAGGTGGGATCAATGGTTACCCCAAGTTGAATGGTGGTGTTGGCAACGAAAGTCACTCCTAGATTGCGGAAAAAGCAGAGCCAAACACCCATTAGTTTTATGTCACAAATAATTTAATGGGAGTCATCAAATGGATAGAGACCCAGGAAGGTATCGCTTTAACTCATAAAATGGGGTCTGGTATTTAAGAAAAAGGCGAGGTCTTGATCTAACTTTCGTCAGTGGGTTGAGTATAAAGTGGGCAGATGGAAGACTTGATAAGAAAAGTGAACAAGACCACTTAGGGCATAAGACCTTTCGGCGGCTTGAGGAGGAAAAACTCAGAAGGAAAGATCCTCTTGGTTCAGAGTTTCAGGGAACTGAAAGGTGACTTGACTGGATCTTCCAATTTCAAGTCATCCAGCGTTGAGAAAATACAAGAAATGATTAGAAACAATGCAACTATCACAGTGATCCAACCTGCATCATCCTATAACAATGCAACTCGACTAGATCCTCCAATTCTGAGCTGTTCTAAAACAGTGTTAACAAAGAGATGGAAAGAAGCTGACATTCATTAGACAAGAAGTCTCAAGTGCCAATACATAACAGAGAAACCAGTGCTTCATCAAAACTTTATAATTGGGAGCCTGGCTCAACCATCCACCTTTACAAAAATGGCAAAAATTCCTACATATACTCAAAGCAAAACAACCACAGCGAAAATGAGACACTGCATTAAAAAAATTATGTCTGCATGTCCACTGGTAGTCTGTGCATGCATTCTCTGAATGATCGTGCACTTATGACAGACGCAATCAGACTCTTGACAACCCTGTGCATGAATTGGCGTGCCTTTAATCCTTTACTAGACTTTCCATTTATGATGGAAACAATGTCTAAACACCACCAACAACTTCAATAAATTCTTCCTTGGGATCGGGGAACAACCCTGGTCAACTCTGCCTTTTGGGACGTGGAGGTATTCTCACAGTGCCACTTGTATGCACCAACCATTTGCTTGGAAATATTTGTAGGCAGGGGTGATGAAGGGGGCAAGTGATGGTGCATGAATGAAGGTCGGGAAGGGAGGACTTTGCATGCTCGACGTGGAAAGGGGAAGGGGAGTGACCAAGGATATGACAGGGGCGAGACACATTGCAAGAGGGAGGATACACGAAAAGGGAGAAGGTGACAGTATATGGTTGGTAGAGTGGGGACACCTCACTTATGGCAGGATGACGTGGAAAGGAGGGGGATAGATGTCGGAAGAAAAGGAGGAGAAGAAGGAAGTGGGCCGTGTTACATGAACAAGTGGGGGACATATGGT
>JZKD02S1898827.1:101666-113125 GCA_000966675.3 Picea glauca
GAGGGGGCTCCAGAATGAAACTTCAGCTGCAAATCTAGGCAGACGGATATTGACTGTCCAAATCTTCCTGATCATTAAAATAACGTGCCAACCTTTTACAACTTTGGGGTAAATGGGTTTTCTAAATCTCCCTTTTTTCCCAAGGGGATGCTTCTTTTAGAAAAATACCCCAGTCATGATTATGTGCTCACATTAGGCTCCATGGGGGATGGCATGCCCCTTGTGGGTTGCCGAGAACTCTTTTGAAGCTTCAGTGCCTTGCTGTTGGGCTATGGAGTTGCTGTCAAAACTTAAAGATAAAAGAAAAGCAATATTTACAAACACAGAAGAGCCATGTGTGGCTCAATAGAAACATTTCTTTAGGAAATTCCCATTCACAGGGCCATTGAAAACTTCTTGACCCTTCAAATCCCATAACTTGTAGGTATTATTTGAAAATACTTCAAATACTTTGAAGGGTCTGATCCATAGGGCTTCAAATTTACCATGTTTGCCCTTGTCTTGTTTGGGAGAATTCCATTTTAGTACCAGATATCTCATCTGGAAATCTTCCTTCTTGGCCTTCCTGTCAAAAGCCTGCTTGATCTTTTGCTGACGGTCCTGAACTCTGTTCATCGCCTACTCTTTGGCCTGCTGGACCTCTACCACCTGATGAATTCTTCTGATCATATCATCAGGCTCTCCTTGATAATCTTGGAGGAATTTTTCTATAGGCATGGCTAGCGGAGAAGGAAAAATAACTTCTGTCCCATAAACCAATTGGAAAGGGGAGATGCCTATGGATCTCTTTGTGGTCACTCAATCAACCCATAGAGCGAATTTAAGCTTTGAATCCCAGGCCTTTTTGTTGTCCTCTAATAGTCTTTTGATGATCCTTATCAGGATTTTGTTGGAGGAATCTGATAAACCATTGCCCTAGAGATAGTATAGGGTGGAGTGAATTGGTTTGATCCCAAATTTCCCACAGAATTTGACCAATGGTTCAGCTTTGAAAGATGTTGCATTATGAGTAACAATCTTTCTTGGGAAACCGAATCTTGTGATGAGGTCCTCCAGGAACCCAATGATTACCTTATGAGAAGCACTCCTGGTGGGGATAGCTTCTATCCACTTGGTAAAGAAATTTGTGGCAGTTAGGATCCATCTGTGTTGTCCACTAGAAGCAGGGTGGATCTCCCCAATAAAGTCTAGGCCCCACTGATGGAAAGGTCCCAAAACAACCACAGGTTTTAAGGGCAGAGATTTAAGTTGTTTCTTTCCTGAGAACCTTTGGCATTTGATGTAGGCTCTAACCTCTCTGCAGACATCAGTGAATAAGGTGGGCTAGTAGTACCCAGCCCTGAGGATTTTTTAGGCTATGGTTTTCCAGAAATGGTTCCCTCCACATAGAAATTCAACAATGATTCTTTGAGCCTCTTGTGGATTCATACATTTTAAAATCACCCCTAGGGGGTATTTCCAGTATAAAACTCAATCAACAAGGTAGTATTTGACTTCTTTGAGCTTTAGAGCTCTTGCCTTGTTCCTTTGCAGGCCATCAGGAGGCCTCAACTCTCACAGAAAATATATGACATCCTTGTACCAAGGACATCACACCAATGGGGGTTTTGTTTGAGGGTCCACATTAGATGGCTGATCCTGCTGATTTTCTGAGCATTTATTGATGAAACTTACCCTCAAATATTTGCAATTTGCTTCAGCCAACAACTTGGCTAAATCTTGACCTTTGATCAATTTGGTAGGCCTTATCTCTAGATCAAACTCAAGGATCTTGGCTATCCATTTACTCCTCCTCCCGTCTATATTAGGCTGAATAAGAATGTCCTTCATAGCAGTTGAGGGAACATAGGCAATGATTTTTGACTGTAGGACATAGACTCTAAAATATTTGAGAGATTTCACTAGGGCATAGGCCTGCTTCTCCATGATGTCGTACCTGACCTCAACATCCCTTAATGATCTGCTAAAATAGGCAATAGGATGCTCTAGATCGACATCTTTTTTTTGTAGTAAAATAGTAGCCACTGTGTCAGATGAAGCAAAGGAGAAAATAAGGAAATCCTTTGAGTAATCAAGACTAATAAGCATAGGAGCTTCAGTCAAATCTTTCTTTATCTACTCAAAGGAATTTTGAGACTCAGAAGTCCACCTTACTTCATTTCCCTTTCTCAATATGGTTGTTATAAGTTTTACCATCTTAGCAAAGTTAGAAACAAACCTCCTTAGAAAATTAATTTTGCCAAGGAAAGACTAGACTTCTTTCCTGGGTATTGGGATTGACAAGGCTTGGATTGCTTCAACTCTACTAGGATCAATCTTGACTCCTACTGTTGATACTATGTGGCCCAGTAACTTTCCCTCCTTCATGGAAAACAAAGATTTTTTGGGATTCAATGAAAGACCAAACCTCCTGCATTTTAGAAAAACCTTCTTGAGATGACAACAATGTTCTTTATCAGATTTGGAAAAGATTATGATGTCATATAGATAGATGACCACAAACTTATTCTTTTCCCCAATGAAATCTATGTCCATGGCTCACTGAAATGTTGCCCTCGCATTCATCAATCCAAAGGGAATTTTAGCATACATGAATGTGCCCCATGGAGTGGTAAACACTGTCTTTTCTCTGTCCTCAGGCAGAACAAAGATTTGATTGTAGCCAGAGAAGCCATCAATCATGGAATTCCTGGATTCTCCGGTCACCCTCTGCAATATATGTTCCATCTTTGGAAAGGGGTAATTGTCCTTCCTTGAGATCCTGTTCAGGTTTCTAAAATCTACATAGATTCTGATTTCCCCATTCTTCTTCCTTGCTGGGACCAAGTTGGCCACCCACTCTGAATATCTCAATGTCATGATGATCTGATCATGTAGCATCTTCTTCACCTCTCTCTCCATGATAGGCAGCAACATAGGATTGATCTGTCTTAGTTTCTACCTAATGGATTTGCCTCCTTTTTCAATGGGATTTTATGCTCAATGACAGAAGTGTCATAAGTTTTTAGGTCTTCATATTTCTAAGCAAAAATATCCACAAACTCCCTCAATAATTCAACGTATTCGGCCCCCTGCTCCTTTGTCTGGCTTCTTGACAATTTGACAAACCTGGGTTCATTCTCGGTGCCAATGTTGCATTGAGTTGTATCAGCGTCATCATCTGAGATTTTCTCCTTTAATGCCACATCATTTCTATCAAAAATCCTTTCCAAAGGAACCAGTCCCTTTGGAATATGATTGCTTGGCAGCTGCACAATGTCGTGCTCTGCAATCTTACTCAGAAAACCACCTGTATCAAGATTTGCTTCAGAAACAGGGTATTGATCAATATGCAGCGCTGAAAATTCTTCAACAGTCTCCAAGAATCTTTTGATCTCAAGATCATCCTCAAACACCTTCCAATGTTTGACATTGTCAGGTATGGACGGCCTGTATTTTACTTCTACATCATATCTGAATCTGGGTTGCAGGGGCACTTTGAAACTTCTCTATGATGTAGCCATAGAATCAACGACTGTGTTCTTCTCTTTTGGAATGAATCAAATGTTAAATGTTGAGAATAAACCATCGATCAGGTCCCATACCTCATTTCTGTAACTCCTAAGTCGGGGATGCTTGGCCTGATAAGTATTTATGATCTGCTGGACTATCAATTCTGCATCTCCGAACACTGTTACCTCTTGAATCCCCATTTATTTTGCATCTATTAAACCTAAAACAAGAGCTTCATATTCTACCACATTGTTGGTTGTCTCAAACTCTAGTTTGTATGACAGAGATACAGTTTCCTAAGAAGGTGACACAAAAAACACTCTGACACAAGTGCCTTCCCTGGGAGAGGCTCCATCAAAGAACATTTTCCAGACAGAGGTGATGGGGGGAGAAATTTTATGAGAAGTAGTGGGCTGCTTTTTGAGTTTTAGAAGAGGCTCGAGAGCGTTAGTGAGATGTAGTAAACTGGAACCTAAATCAGTGTCAAGAGAAAAGATAGGATGGCTGGTAGGATTGGCTTCATAACTGATTATGTAGGCTAGCTGGTATTCTCTGTACAGTATCCTATGTTCCCCCCCAAACATTGGAATTGTATCATAAGTTAGGTCCAGTTGTAGGGTTCCCCAAAGTCCTTTTATCCAGGATCTTGATAACAACATTGCAAACTTGGGGGAAAAATTAGCCACTACAATGTCCATGACCACACTTTTCATGGGCAGCTGAAACAAGGTCACAACCAAATCTTTGATGACTCCTAGACATTGAACTTTCCTGGAGTCAAAGGAATAGAGGTCATGATAGGCTCTAGTGAACTCTATTCCTAATTCTTCCATGACAGTTTTGGGCATGAGGTTGTGGGAATCCCCTGAATCCATCAAACAATTTTGCAACACCTTGTCATGTATGTTCAAGGATGTGTAGAAGGGAGGGGATGAATAATTTTTGTATTCTACCATAGGACCTAGGATGACTACAGGCTTTTCATCTTGCAAATTGATTGAGTTTGTGGGATGGCATGAGGGTTCAGATTGTAATAGTTTGGAGAGGTGGTTTTTGAACACTTCATGTTTGATCAGTTTGGAGAGGGGCATAGGGATTCTGATTTTTTGAATTTCATGCTCAAAGTTGAAAGAGGATGCAAGCTTTGGGATTTCTCTTACTTCAGGAACATGAATCTAGACCATTGGAGAGAGGGTTTGGGCCTTCTTACCTTTGTTGTTGTCTGCTACTTCATTAGCAGGTTTCTCTGTACTAGTGATCTATTCAGGATCATCAGGTGCTCTTGTCTTCTTCTTGGATCTTAGGTTAGACCTGTTTTGGCTACTGCTAGCCTTGTCTCCCTTGCTCAGCTCATTTAGTTGATTGTCCATGAGAGATTCCTCATATGCTGATTGAGTGAGATGAGGAAAAGGAGAAGTATCTCCGAAGTAGTGGATTTCAGGATCAAGCCCATCTATTTCCCCTTCTTCATCATTAGTTACAAAATTATTTTGAAGAGGGGCCTAAATCCTCTAATCTTCTCTATCTCTTCCTCTCTGGTCCCATTGCATTATCTGGGGAGCATTATTATTTGGCCTCCTAAAATTTCCTTTGTTTTCGGTATTTTAAGGATTTCTGTATATTTTCTTCCCCTCCACCTTCATTTTCTCCATCTATGCGGATAGAGACTTCACTATCTTTGTCAATTCATCCACTTGAGGGTGAGGCATAGAGGGGCCAGAAGTCAAGGCTTCGGATCTTCCCTTTCTCCTGTCTGCATCAGTCTTATTTCTCAGTCTGTCAACTACCAATACATTAGATTCCACTTCTATGGCTGCATCTTGCATTTGATCTAGGGAGGTAGATATTCTCTCTCTCAATAGAAGGTAGACGTCAGGGTAGAATGCATTAGCATAAGATCTTTTAGCAGAGGCTTCTGTGGGTTTTATCTTAGCATGGATCTTATTATACATCTTATTGAATCTTTTGGAGAAGCCAGAGACAGACTCTCCTTCCTTTTTCTTCAAGGACCCAAACTCTGTCATGTAATACATGAAATATTTTTTATCTCCCCACTGTCTCAGGAAATCATTATCTAGAGCTTCAATCCCAACAATAGATCCCAGGGCCAATCCCACAAACCATTTCCTCACCTCACCATCAAGGCTCTGGATGAAGACTCTCATCCAGACATCTTCATTTTCAATGTTCAGGTTGTTTGCGTAACTATAGAAGGCAACAAGGTGTTCTTCCACAGTTATGTCCTCTTCCCCAATGAATTTAGGCATATATTTCAAGTAATCTCCAGTAGGGAGAGGATTCATAGGTTGAGGTAGGATTAAGGGGGCATATCTGGCAGCCATTATGGCATCCATTATTTTTAGAGGGGGATTAGAACCTGCCATAGGAACAATAGGTGTAAGAGAAACAGGAGGATATGAGGCTTGAAATGAAAAGACAGGGACTGAGCTTATAGGACGGGAGGGGAACAATAAGAAATTTGGAGAACAAGCTTGCGGGCTAAAAGGAATAGAAGTTTCCCTTTCTTCAACAACAATAGTAATAGGAGAAGGGGTGGTAAAACCTGGGGTAGGAAAATATTCAGAGGTGTTGGGTCTGAACCAAGGTACCACCTAGGGGGAGAGGGGAGTGATAAGGGTTTCTCCTACCAATTCAAGACCTGGAGGAGAAAAATCAGCAGGAACACTCCCAAAATTTAGACTACGGGAAACTCCAACATAAGGTAAATAAACAGGATGAGATGAAGGCGTTGGAGTTTCTATAAAATCATGAAAATCATCAGAAATACCTGGTTTAGCAGTAGAAGTACCTCCTTCATAGGACTTTCCATTTCTGATAATCTTCTCAGGGTCAACTTCAAGTGACTCTAACAACATCTGAGGAGTAGACCTTGTATGTCTGCCTCTAGAAGCCATGACTGAAACAATGGAGTCCCCAGCGGAGTCACATTAGTGGAGTCACTAGGTGCACAGTAACAATCTCAATAGTTCTGATATCTAATGCACCTTCAGAATCAGTTAATCATTGTCATTTAATCCTGAGGAAAATATTCAACTTTGTCTCCAGCAAAAACACCAGAAATGTTGGTGACGGAAGTCACTCCTGGATTGCGACAGAAGCAGAGCCCAAAGCCCATCAATTTTATGTCACAAATAATTTAATGGGGGTGGTTGAATGGATAGAGACCCAAGAAGGTATCGCTTTAACTTAGAAAATGGGGTCTGGTATGTAAAAAATAGGTGAGGTCTTGATCTAAATTCTATCAGTGGGTTGAGTATAAAGTGGGAAAATGGAAGACTTGATAAGAAAAGTGAACAAGACCGCTTAGGCATAAGACCTTTCGGTGGATTGAGGAGGAAAAACTCAGAAGGCAAGATCCTCTTGGTTCAGAGTTTCAGGGAACTGAAAGGGGACTTCACTGGATCTTCTAATTTCAATTCATTCAACATTGAGAAAATACAAGAAGTGATTAGAAACAATGCAACTATCACAGTGATCCAACCTGCATCATCCTATAATAGCGCAACTCAACTGGATCCTCCAATTCTGAGCTGTTCTAAAAAAATGTTAACAGAGAGATGGAAAGAAGCTAACATTCATTATACAAGAAGTCTCAAGTGCCAATACATAACATAACAACCAGTGCTTCATCAAAACTTTACAATCGGGAGCCTAGATCAACCATCCACCTTTACAAAAATGGCAAAAATGGCTACATATACTCAAAGCAAAACGACCACAGTGAAAATGAGACACTGCATTAAAAACATTACGTCTGCATGTCTACTGGAAGTCTGTGCATGCAGTCTCTGAACGATTGTGCACTTATGACAAACGCAATCAGACTCCTGATATCCCTGTGCATGAATCGACGTGCCTTTAATCCTTTACTGGAATTTCCATTTATAGTGGAAACGATGTTTAACCACCAACAACAACTTCAATAACTGCTTCCTTGGGATCGGGAGTAGCCCTAGTAAACTCTGCCTTTTGGGACGTGGATGTCTTCTCACAGTCCCACATGTATACACCAACCATCTACTTGGAAATATTTGTAGGCAGGGGCGATGAAGTGGGCAAGTGATGGTGCATGATCGATGTGGAAAGGGGAAGGGGAGTGACCAAGGAGACGATAGGGGTGAGACACATGGAAAGAGGGAGGATACATGAAAAGGGAGAAGGTGACAGGATATGGTGGGTAGAGGGGAGATGTCTCACTTATGGCAGGATGACGTGGAAAGGAGCAGGACATATGTCAGAAGAAGAGGAGGAGCGAAAGGAAGTGGGCCATGTTACATGGACAAGTGGGGGACAAATGGTAGGGGAGGAAGATAGCACGGGAGGCGACATGATAGGGGAGGACCCCAAGGTAGTACCATTCCATTCCGGACCCCCCCCCACCCCTCCGTTAAAGGTAGAACAATGAGGGGGCTTCAGAATGAAACTTCGACCGTAGATCTAGGCGGGCAGATCTTGACCATCCAAATCTACATGTTTGTTAAAATAACACACCAGCCTTTTAAAACTTTGGGATAAATGGGTTTTCCAAATCTCTCTTTTCACCCAAGGGAATGATTCTTTTAGGAAAATACCCCATTTATGATTATGTGCTAACAAGTGGTACAACACCTCTTACCATACAACTACTCACATGACTCCTTTTGAAGCAGTCTATGGCCAAAATACTCCATCATTTCTCTCCTATATGCCAGGTGTCTCAAAGTTTCAGGAGGTTGACATAGATATTATAGTCCGTGAGGCTATTCTTCATGCCCTAACAAAGATAATTTGGTCATGAATTAGAATTTCATGAAGCAACAAGTAGATCAAGGTCATTCTGAATGCCATTTGTTTGAAGGGGACCAGGTATTTCTTCGACTACATCCCTATAAGCAGACTTCACTCAAAGCTCAACATTGTTGAAAACTTTTGCCCAAATTTTATGGTCCTTATATACTGTTCAATCATGTAGGATCAATGGCCTATCATTTAGCTATACCTAGTCTGTCGAAGCTCCATCCTGTTTTTCATGTTTCCTTCTTAAAGAAGGTGATTGGAACTAAGTGCCAAACTCAAACTAGTCTCCCTGAGTTGGATGAAGAAGGTTCCATATGGTTTCATCCAAAAGTAGTCTTGTTCCAACGAGAGTGTCGTCTCCATCAGCACACCATCCAGGAAGTATTATTCCAATGGAAATATACCCCTCCAAAATATGCCACCTGGGAGCCGACCACCATTCTACAACAATTCCCTCATCTGAAGCCTCGAGGACAAGGTTTTTCTTCAAGGGGGAGGGCATGTTAGGGACCTAACCTCCCTAACCCCTCACATAGGTAGAATAGTATAATTCCATGTAATAAAGGACAATATTAATAAGGCCTAGAAATAAGGAAGAATAAGGAAAATGTAAGAAGACCTAACATAAGCTTCTGCTTCTAGAAGGATATTCCTCTAGATTGTTGTTTTGGATAGATAGATTTAGTAGAAATAGAAGTAGAGGGTATGAGAAATATTTTCTTGGATATTATTGTAATACAACTCTGCTCTACTAGAGTTTTCCCCCTCGAAGAGGCAAGTGAACATTTCTATCAGTAATCAAAGTGCTCTTTCTGGTGTTATTCTGGTATTGTTTTTATTATATCATTGTTTCTCTATCATTTCTAGCTAAATATTTATGTTCTTCATACTATTTTATATATGGAATACTACATTTCCTGCTTAGTTTCAATTGGCCTTCAATCATGAAGGTGAAGATGAGAAATTTTCCAGGTCCAAGGTGGAGTATATTCCAACAGGTACATCAGCAGTGGATTTGTTGTGATCATTCTCCAAGTGGGAGATTGTTGGTTGTGGAGCATGATTATCTTATTGATTCAAAGGTTTGTTTCAACTTTGATTGGAACCCATTCCCTAACGGGGGTGTGTAGGGGGACTTTCCCCTCGACAACTATTGCCAGGGGGATCTAGGGGGGGGAAGAGACAATTTTTGTATCCCCCCCACCAAATCAACACCTCTGAAGTGAAATATTGCGGAGAATTTCCTTGTAAAATATTGTAATTTTGTAGTCAATATGGACCGTTCATTATAAGGTCCCAGATCTGACGGTAGAAGCTATTTTTAGGGTTTTTTCCCTAGAAGGAAACCCTCTCTTATGAGAGAATTGTATTGTGGTTGTGTATCATTGTGAATATTGTATTCTGAGAGAGGAGACTATGAGAGAAATAAGAGGAAGTTACAGCGAGTGTGTTGTAGGTTGTATCCTTGTCAGGCTGCTAAATTGAAGCTTTTAAGTGTCCTGAATCACTAAATTGTCAAACTAGGGTTGGTAAACTTCGAGCTGATACACAGTATGTGCAGGCAAGCGTCTAGTATTTATTTGAATGCTATCCTAAAAATAAAACATGCACCTATTCTGAAAACTTGAATTCTAATGACTAACTCGAAACTGAGCATTTCCTATCTAAATCATAAACAGAAGAAAAACAGTCTTGTACCTAAATGCAAATATTGCTATTTCTATTCAAAAGCGCAGTTCTACAAAATCATTCTACCTCTATGTTCAACCATCTACTATCAGCATTTTCGTTTAAGGCATGACACATAGAGTACTGTCTAAACTGCATTCATTCTGGGCATTCAAAACAAATCCAATGCTATCTACAGGAAAACAAATCTAATGCTATCTACAGGAAAGAAAATCTAATGCTAAAACAAATCTAATGCTATCTACATGAAAGCAAATCTAATGCTAAAACAAATCTAATGCTATCTACAGAAAAACAAAGTATGATGTTGCTAACTGGTACCAGGAGCTCCTTATATTCTAACTGTAACCTATCTATCCTAAGCACGCAAGGCAACTACTGTCTAACAAAGCAAAATGCATACTACTCTGAGTTAAGTTTGAAAAGAAAGCGAAAAGCCAAGCAATCCTATGTATGTGCTAACTCTACAGGCATCAGTACTACGTTTTACATTCATCAACATAAAAAGATATATTCTAGAGATTGAATCTGTTAAGGAATGCATAAGCACAATTCTGAAACGTTTAAACTGTAGTGTACGCAAGCATTCACACACTATGATAATCGGAAACTATGATAAACCAAAAGCAAATCTGTAAACGCTAAGCAAACCATACGATATTGAAGCAACTAAACTACAACAGCACACACTAACTAAATCTATTGCTAATGAAACTACGGCGTGCACCAGCTTGGCGGGCCCAACCAAACGGCGCAGGCGCTGTGGGAAACGACCAGAGCCAACTAAATCACACGATGTAAATACGATGTAACTCTATGCTCCATTAACTCATTAAAAACACAGTATTCAAATCATGTTACAATCAACATATACGCAACATCGATTTAGATTAAAACAAAGGTTCATGGCATAATCCGATAACAGTAATAAATAGCAACAGTAAATGGTAGTCGTAGTAACCCGTTCTCAGCAATGAACACGGGTTTATATCAAAATCCTATTGTTTGTAATAGTCTTAGACCAAGAAAACGTAAAGCAACGGATCCCTGATCTGAGAAGAATCTTGCAATAAAACTGAAAACGCATTTCACAACTTCGTGACACGTAGTGTCACGAAGTGTGAACACTAAAGAATAAGCGATCCAGGTTGATCATTATACTCTCGAGCACTCTGTGGCGACGGCTCCAGCTGGCTTGTGACTCTGCTATCTCTCCATCGAACCATAACGCACGCCATAATGCATCGATTCCGAACTACTCTACTGGTACCGCTACGGTGTGAGTTGGTACCTGATACCGGTGTCCTATTCCGAGAATAGCAATGGTACCTACCCAAGTGATATTAGTCCAATTATCAATTTAAATTATTAAAAATGCATAATAATAACTTGAATTTCAAAGATACCTTAGGTGACCCCTTTGAATGGTAAAAGGATGTTGATTATATCAAAAGGAGGTCAAAAAGGGTGGTACTGGCATA
>JZKD02S1898827.1:113135-124118 GCA_000966675.3 Picea glauca
AAGGATGTTGATTATATCAAAAGGAGGTCAAAAAGGGTGGTACTGGCATATAGTTGGAGGTCAATGGTATGTAGTATGGGCAAAGAACATGGTCAAAACCGGGGACCAACAATCCTTTCATTTTGTTGGATAATAAAAAGAAAGGACCTAGCAATTTCTCTGGTAGATGTATCCCACACTGGGTGAGCCACATATATCTGTGTCTCTCTTATAGTGTGTATATTTTGTGTTTTATTTTATTGCTCCCTCTATCTTATTTTTCTAACAATTATATATACTAAAATAATATACAAAGACACAAAGATATTTGGAACGTAGATATCAGAGCATAGAGTAGTGAAGGACTAATAGACCACATGATCATGAGATGGATCTATCACCGAGGTTGATTTCTCTGTTGCCTCTATCGAACAAAGGGAAGTAGGGACTAACACTAGGTAAACAACCGACTATGGAACTGACTCTAACTTTGATACCTTTTCTCTTGGATGTTGCACTCCTAAATCGATTCGCTTATTGCGAAATGGGGAATGAAAAAAAATCAACGGAATGGAGTTAATTAATCAAGGTATTTATTATTCTTTAGTACCCAAGTTGAATAGTCTTATCTTTTATATTTGTACATGATCACACATTTGTCCTGGTTATAAATTGGGGTTTTGGGTATGGTTGTTACTTAGTGAATTGGGGTTACTCAGGTCTCCCTAACGCATACATAAAATACTCTATTGTAATGAATATATACTCCAGAAAATATGAATATATACTTCAAAAAATTCTATTAGCAAGAAGTATATCTATTCAAATAGGATATAATAATGGATAAACTTAATTTGGTATTAATTTGACTTTCTCGGATGTTGTGATTTGACCCTATGTAGAAAGGCTTCTAAAACAAGAACATAGTGAAAGAAGAAGCATACCTCAAGTTCAGGATATGTTTCTGATCTGAGAATTGAAGGCGTTGAAGGAAGGTAACATGGGAGTGAGCTCCTAATCTCAACACCAACATAATTGGATTATTATTCATTGTTTTATAGGGATAAAAATTGGATTATTATTCATCGTTGTGCAGGGATAGTTATGGGAAGAGGAAGTGGAGTTTTTGAGGTAGAGAGGATATGGAATTTGACAATGTGGAAGTGTTAATCACTAACATTTGACAGAGCATATGTCTTAATACACCTACCACTTAAAGTTTAAAATAAACTCAAAACTTAGGTTATAAGAATTGCATTGTATTAGAGTTCTATTTGAAGACCTAACAAACAATTTCAATAAAGTTATAATAAAATCATAACTTAGGTTATCTAAAATAGAAAATGAAAAATAAAACATTGAAAAGAGTAAAGCCTGCAATAAGACTTCAAATCTATTGTCCAATTAGATTATGAAGAAAAAGTTTTTTTATTATATAAAAAATAAACCTTATGAGTTTGTTATCTTGAACATTAGAGATTAGGGAAACAATTATGGTCAAATACAAAACTAATACAAAGTCAACTATGAATCAAATGATATAGTCCCTACACTGGCCTTCGACATGAACTAATAAGGTCCATCCTTATATTATCACCTCTCCACAATGTTATAGAGAAACTCAACACCTCTTGTAATGGAAAAGTTCACCATATATATATATATATGGGTTATTTTTGGAATAACATAGTTTATTATTACAATCGAGTACTAGGCTTGGTTTTATCACATTTGTTTGAAAAATCAAAGTGGGGATCAACAAAAACCCTAGATGGATTCTCCCTCCTCTATTTGTCAATTTCGGTAGAGGTTTTGGCATTTTTGTCTGCAGAACTAAATCCCAAAAATGTCAGGGGATCTAGATTTATCTTCTAGCACTGCCTTGTGGATGTCCTTGCAAGAATGCAAAGATCTCATGGATTATTATTCTAAGTCATTGGTGGGTTAGAGTATCTGGAGTTCACCAATTGGTAGGGTGAGGTTTCCATGCATGGATTAGGTCACTCCCAACCTGACGATGCGGGTTAGGCAAGTAGCTCGGGAAGGTTTTTTGGTTGGTGCACCAGAGGCGATGGTTTCTTCTTTGTCGCGAGTGGTTTTTTCCTCTCCGCACTCAAACCCTCCCACTTTGGGTTTGGAGCCACGATGGGATGCTACAGGGAGGTATATGTCATTGGAGGACAAAAGTAGTCCCTTTCCTCAAAGTTTCTATTCTTCTTGGGGTTTTTGTTCCTTGCCACAATATGTCTGGTCGGATATTAGTTTTGGGAATTGAAATGGATATGCTTGTGAAGATGGGAGTGAAAATCAAGGTTTTCTAGGAGTGGTTCTGGTAGAGAAGATTTTTGAGGGAGATTCACCCAACATTTTTCTGCCAAATGAGTCATCCCCACCTCTGGCTCTGGACAATAGGGTTTTGAGGGATCAAGTCACATTTTTGGATTCAATGTTATTTTTTGTGGTATCTGGGCCACAGGAAGAGAGATTTGTCCTCAAAGATTTGGTGGATGGGAATAATCCCCTAGTATGGGTTGAGGGTCTAGAAATGATTCCATCCTCACCTCAAAAATCCTCTCCAAGGAGAAGGAAGGGAAATTGTGTGAAGAATAGAGGGGAGGAAAAGTTAGTCCTCCAGGTGGATATATCGATGCCTGAAGTTGTGGAGTTGGTGGAAAAGGCTCTGGTTAGGATGGCTTAAGGTATCCATTTCAACTAAAAACCCTTCAAATAATGGGTGCGAAGCACATGGTCCAAGGCTCTAAAGTATGCTCCCTTAGTTCAGAGTCTCTCTTGAGGTTAGTTCTGCTTCAAATTTGGATCAATAACAGATGCAAATTGAGTACTTAGGAAAACTTGGAGTATTGATTTGACCCCCATTCTCCTTAAAATATGGTCTCCCATGTTCGATGTGAATCAAGAGTGAGTGTATGTAGCCCCAATATGGGTAAGCCTCCTTGGTTTTCCTATGGAATTCTAGACAAAGAAAAGCTTCATGGATCTTGGGAACTTTTTGGGCTCCCATTTGGATGTGGATAAGTCCTTTCTTGATACATGTGAGATGGTGGTGGAAAGGATTTTGGTTTCTCTAAATTTATGGGAAGGGTTTCTTGGTGAGCTAAATTTAATCTCGGGAGAGAAATCCTTGAAGCAAATTCAGGACTATGAAAGAGTCCCTTTTTGGTGTCAATGGTGCTATAAATATGGGAACATTGCAAATGAATGTAGTTTGCATTTTCAAGGGAGATTGGGTGGGTCTCATATATCCACCTAGAAGAAAAGGAAAACTTCTCAAAGGGACGAATCCTCTAGACATTTCACAAGGGGAGAAGGTAACTCACCATCATATATGTCGTAGGGGATGCTAGCAGTTAATTCGAATGGAGATAATTTCTCCTTGGGAACAAAAGGAGGGGAGGAGTCTGGTTCCCCCTCAGACCATGCATGGATGGATTTACAAGATCGACAAGGAGACTTAGTAAAAAATGATGGTATGAATTCTATTCCTAGTCCCACTATTAATATTCTTATAAACTTCTTATCTATTTTGGGGAAATATTAGGTATGCTCTTTAAAAAATATTTCATCTCTATCAAAGGATCATTTTCCTAATATTCCTATGGATCTTTCCCCTCTTTCCCTTTGTTCCTGAGAAGACTCATTTCCCTTACTCTCTTCTAGGAAGATTTGTGATTCCTTAGGTTCTTCAATGGACTTTGAGGAGGATGCACTTGCCTATCAAATGAGGTCTTGGCCTTTTGCCTCCACCTCTTCCTTCAGCCTCCCCAAAGAGCTTGAGGGTCTTGGATTAAATCCTTCCCCTCCTCCTAGTGGTGTTGGGAGGGGAAGAAAATCATTTTTCTCTATCTCTCAGAAACATACTTTAATTGATTTGGTGGTAGGTAAAAAACTTTCCATCAAAGGGGTTCTTAGAGAATCATCATCCCCTAGGGGTATTAATCGATGAAATTTCTATCCTTCAACTGCAGTGGTGTGGAGAACCCATCTAAGAAATTGGCCCTTAAGTGATTGGTCTTCTCCAACCAGCCAAACATTATTTTCTTTTAGGAGACTATGGGGAGCAGTTCTAATGTTTTTCATCTTCTTGAAACACTTTTAAAATATTGGAGCTTCACCTGTATGGATGCTAATGGTCATTCTGGTGAATTGGCGATGGGATGGAACCCAAAAAAGGTGAATATTCAAAATCATGGGGACTTGATTATGTCATAGGAGTTAATTTTCAATCCTCATAATGGGGGATGAAATTTATAGTGATAAAAATATATGGCCCCTATAATGAGCATGCCCAGTTATGGGAAGACTTGATATCCAATTCTATATTCAATTTAGAGGATATGATTTTGGTAGGGGATTTAAATTTTTCCTTGGGTTCTGCAGAAGTTTGGGGGCCCAGAGAAAGATCATATCCCTTAGTAGGATTCTTCTCAAATTTGATGGGGGGTAAATGTCTAATGGATGTTTCCTTAGTCAGGTTATCTCCCACTTGGAGAAATAAGCGTGTAGGGGAGGAAATAATAGAAAAAATATTAGACCATTTCTTGGTCTTTGAAAAAATGAGGGACATATACATATTAGGAAATGGTTTGGTTCGGGAGGGGAGTCATATCATTATCCCATATTAATGGAGGTGAAAAAGGTGATGAGGAAACTAGATATTCATTTTAAATTTAATTCGGAATGGATAAAGGAGGAGAGTTATACTGATTTGGTCAAGATTCATTGGGTCCCTTTCGATGCAAGTTCAGGGGAACCAATAGTTGTTAAATTTTTGGAAAATATCAAGAAAGTAAAGAAAGAAATGGTGGAATGGGATTCTCAAAAAATAAAAATTGATGAACAGGCTCTGTTGGATACTGAGGCAGCCCTAAGTTCCATATATGAGTCAAAAGATGGAGCTTAAAGTTCTCTAGAGTCAAGGGAAGCATTGATTCATCTAGAAAAAAAAGAGAGAAATCTCTTGGAGGAAAAGGTTGTAGCTTGGAGACTAAATATCATGGCTACCTGGTTGGAGAAAGTTGATGAAAAAATTAAATTTAACAAATTCAAATACTATGTGGATGGATTGTAACCAAATTAATATTTGGGTAGTTACAAAAGGTATTCTCCAACTATTTATGAGAAAGGAAATTTAATTTAATTTTCAAAGAGACGTTTCTTGTTAAATCAATTTAATATTACTATAAAATGACACAACAATAGACACACATATTTTTCTCTCTCACACATGGGAAGTGATTTAATGAAGAGACCGAAGTTTCTAAGTAGCTGATTTTTTTTTGAGTGTAATTACTTAGTGATGTTCTGGAGTTTACTAAAGTAATATCATTGGAAGTAATTACCACTTGCAGAAAATTGTGGTTGTCTAATTAAACACTAGAAAATCAACAGGGTTAGCCATATGAAATCAAGTATATGATGGATGTGTGTTAGTAGAAGACGTATTATTTAGAGGGTCACTGCATATAGTTGTGCACAAGATAAATTTATCTCCTCTAGGAGATGCTTTTTGTTGTTCTTGTTTCTTGTTCTGGGCACATCACGGGTAATAGCTCTGAGAAGGAGCCATAATGACAGTCGCAGGAATAAAAATGAAGAAAGACTATCTAGACATAGATTTGTGCACATCCATGTGATGAAGAAGAAGAGGAGGTCAACACATGTAGAGGGAGTAGATGACTCTGAATACTATAAAGCCTTAGAGGGAGTGATGGATTTAGATGTTTTTTGTGGGAAACTGGATAGTCTCATGATGACATGTTGCGGCTATTAGAGAGCTACCCACCGACCTTGGATGCATGCTATGAAGTCACTATGGATTTCCTGTGATGTATAGATTTGTGTGCCCAAAATTCAATGGCCATGAGCTCGTGTGGATGGAAAAAGTGTTCGAGTTCGTGCCAGATATAATACCTTCCTCATTAAGAGGGAGTGTTGATATTTTATGTAATTTCATAAGTTATTCTTAAGTTATTTTATGGTAATTTGACCAATGAAAAATGGTCCTGGCATATTATTCTAAGGACATAAGACTCAAAGTGTGTGGCTTTCAACATCTGTAAGGACTGAAATTATACACGTGGAAAAGATGGAAACCTGGTCGAGAAGAATGGTCCTTCTAGTCACATAACACTCCATTGAGTACGTGACAACCGCGGGACACTCAGTGTGAATATTTAAGAAGGATTTATATGGATTAAAGAAGGCATCCAAAGCATGGTATGGCAGGATCGACAATTTTCTAATGAGCTTAGGATTTACAAAAAGAAGTACAGATCCTAGCCTTTCCTTTAAGGTTGTGGATGATGGTCTGGTAATACTATTGTTGTATGTGGATGACCTATTTCTAACATGTGTGGAGAATCTCATCTCAGAGTGTAAGAGAAAAATTGGTTGTTGAGTTTGAGATGAAATATCTCGGGATGATGCATTACTTTTTGGGTCCCGAGGTATGGTAGAGAAAGGATGAGATCTTTCTGAATCAAGGGAAGTATATAGTAGAAATCTTGAAGATGTTTAGGATGTTGGATTGCAAGTAAATGGCTACACCTATGGTATCAAACTGAATTTGCTACAAGATATGACTTTAGAGACTTTGGATGTTACTGTACATAGGGAGATGGTGGGTTCATTGATGAAAATGACAAACACAAGAACAGATAGATGTCTTGTTGTGAATACCCTAAGTCAATATATGAAGCAGCCCAGGTAGGTTCATTTGGTCACAGAAAAACATGTGATGAGTTAACTTAAGGGTACATTGGATTATGGTCTCAGGTATGTGACAGACCATGGGTTCAGGTTATATGGATATTCAGATTCAGATTAGGCTGCCAATATTCCTAATCGAAAGAGTCCTTCAACATATTTCTTCAGTCTAGGATCCAGTATGGTTTCATGGAGTAGCAGGAAGCAGTTGTGTGTAGCACTTAGTACAACTAAGGCAAAGTATGTGGCAGTATTTGAAACAAGTCATGAAGCAGTGTGGCTTCAGAAATTGTTGAATATTGGACTGAATTTGACTTGTAGATAAGATCTACAAGAAGAGGATGGAGAGACTTGTTCTAGAGGACAAGTGATGATGTCAACAAGTTAAAAATCCAGTTGATATTCAGTTCTTGAGAGGGATCCATAAAGTTCGTTCCAGAGGGAGTTGGGTACTACAATAAGGAGAAGGAGGCTAAGTCAGATACATGAAGAAATCATGTGCGGCACTCAGTACAATTTAAGATGAGTATGTGGTAGCATGTGCAGCATGTCATGAAGTAGTGTGTCTTCGAAAATTGAATACTATTGGACTGAATTTAACTTGTATGTAATATCTACAAGAATAGGATGATGAGACTTGTTCTAGAGGAAAAGTGATGAAGTTAGTAGGCTGAAGATTCATTTGATATTTAGTGCTTGAGAGGGATCTGTATGATCAATTATAGAGGGATTTGGGTACTACAGTAAGGAGTAAGAGGCTCTGCCATATGCAGGAATCAGTCATGCATCACACTCAGTACGACTAAGGATAAGTATTTGGCAGCATGTGTAGTAGCAGTGTGGCTTCGAGAACTGATGCCTGGGTTATTTGGTCTCGGACTGGAGGTGACCTGCATTTGGTATGACAACGAGAGTAGCATGAAGTCGTTAGCTAACCCCATGGTCTATGACAGGTCAAAGTATATCGAGATCAAATATTACTATATCAGGGATATGGTGTAAAAGGGAGTAGTGAGGCTCTAGTTTCGTGACTACAAAGGATCAAGTTGTGGATGTGTTTACCAAGCCGCTATCGAGGATGAAGTTGAATACTTCAGGGACAAGCTTGGCTTGGTTCCTCTTCAAAGGGAGTGTTCTCATCCATCATGAAAAATGGTTGACACTGAAACATGTGGAACTCATCCAACATGAAAATGGGTTGGCACTGATTATTCTCATCTAGCATGAAAAAGGGTTGGCACTGAGACAGGTGGAACTCATCCAACCTAAAAATGGGATAGCACTAAGTGTTCTCATCCAACATGAAAAAGGGTTGGCACTGAGACATGTGGAACTCATCCAACATGAAAAAGCGTTGGCACTAAGTGTTCTCATCGAGCATGAAAAAGGGTTGGCATTGAGATAGGTGGAACTCATCCATCATGAAAAAGTGTTGGCATTGAGTGTTCTCATCCAACATGAAAAATGGTTGGCACTGAGATAGGTGAAGCTCATGCAGCGTGAAAAAGGGTTGGCACTAATTGTTCTCATCTAACATGAAAAAAGGGTCAGAACTAAGATAGGTGGATCTCATCCAACATGAAAAATGGTTGGCACTAAGATATGTGGATCTCATCCAGCATGAAAAAGGGATGGCACTGAGACCGAGGGTGCACATGATCAGGTACTGATGCATTCCAGGGTAGTGGATGTCCTGGGGACATCTTGTAGTTATTTGAGAACTACCCACATGCCTTGGATGCATTAGCTATGAAGTCACAAGGGTGCACATGATGAGGTGCATATGCATTGCGAGGCAATTGATGTCACAGTGACATGTTGAAGCTATTTGAGAGCTACCCATAGGTAATATTTAGAGGTAATCTTGGCATAATGTATAATGTCTCCCTCATTGAGAGGGAGTGTTGATGTTTGGGCAACATTGGAAAGACATTCTACTAGATTAATAATTAATAATATGATTATTAATTAGTAAACAATATTATTTATTATAATATTATTAATGTAATAATATATTTATAATATAAAGTATAAATATATATAATAAAATATGAAGTATAATTATATTATATGTATAATATAATGTCAAGTATAAATATATTTATTACCCAAGGGACGCATCTCTTCATGGATGGTCACCATGGTCACCATATGTTTTTTATATATAGAACACTCGTCATTGTAATAAGATATTCATTCAAATACAATATCATCTCTTATGAAAATTCAACACTCACTCATGTTGGTTTCGAGGTTCCTTTTATCAATTGGTTTATGAGTTGCATTACATCCACATACTTTGTGGTTTTCATTAACAGATGAGCCTCCCATTTATTCATAGTAGGATGAAGCCTAAGACGGGGATGTCCTTCATCCCCATTACTCTTTCTCCTGGTGGCTGAAGGATTAATTCATTCTATAGTCCATGGAAAATCCCATGGTATTTTTCAGGGAATTCAAATCTCACCAACCCTTTGTCTTGTTGGAAGATAGGTTGTTGACATTGATGTCAACCCTAGTCATTGGTTTTGGACCCCAATATTGATGAAAGTAATTGGACATGAAGGACAATGCATATGCAGATACAACACCCATGGATGGATAGTATACATCATGTTGTTTTTTGTGGTAGGTGTCATGTCACGTGGATCCTCATGGGTGAGGAGAAATGAGTTTTTGAAGATGACAAAGTGAATTGAAGAAGGAAGTACAGGTCGACCCTAAATATAATTAAAGAAAATATTTACAAAATAAGAAAGTGTCAAGTTGACCCTAATGTTAAAAGGAAGTGACATAAAGGGTATAAATACATCTCATTATACATTCATTTTTTAACACACACAATTGTTTTAATGAACAAGGAGATATAAGTCGAATTTTAGAGGAATTATGAAGTAAAGAAGGCCAAATTTCAAGGGAGGATGAAGTCTTTTGGTGATGTGTTCTAAGGTATGTTATTTACAGGTCATCTTACCATTTTTCGCTATAACTTTTTTTTTCTAGAATAATTCAGATGGTGAAATGTGTATGCTATTGAGAAGACATTTCTAGGTAACTGTGGTAAAAATTTCATATCTTTATTCATTATAAGTTTGGAGATACACTCTGTGGAAGATAGGGTTTTTGACTAGTCCTGAAGCTAGTCATAAACAGGTGTTCCGGGTAAAAAAGTCATAACATCTTCATAGAGAATCCAAATGAAGTGAGACAAATTTCATTGGAAAGAGTACAGGCGGTAGTTTCCTGTGTATGAATTTTAGAATCTTATGTTAAATATTGAGTGTGGGTCATGTTGTACAAGTTTGCTCTTCTGAATAAACCAAAATTGAATAAGGTCTACCATTTTCTCTATAACTCTTTTTCTGGGAGGATTCAAGGAGTGAAACTTGGAGGAGTTTCAGAGAATACATTGAGTTATATTATCTATAGGATCAAAGTATTATAATAAGTGAATAATTGCAGAAGTTGAAGAAGTCTCATGAAGCATTATCAGGTTTTATGTGATGGTTGGTTGATGGTGAAGATTTAATGTAAAGTTTTATTATCTCTCATATATTCTTGGGTGGAAGGAAGGGGAAAGGATGGAGAGGTCAACAATCTCTTGATATTGGAGGATTGTATCTTCCTTTTGGAGGTTTATCCCTCCCTTTATATTTGGAAGTTGTAGCTATCTTTGGAAGTCATTACTTCCCTTGAACAATAACTATTGGTTATTTCTCATATATTGTGCATGGTGTATTGTGGTGTATTGGTGTAACTCTTCTACTATTGTTCATTTCTCATTGGATATAATTGAATATATAATCTGGTTGAAGTATAAGTTGAAAAAGTTTTTAAATTGTACTTGATACCGATTCACCCCCCTCTCTATATCAGCAATTGGTATCAGAGTAGGTTGCCTTCATAATAGTTTAACCACTAGAAGGAAAATCCTTAGCAGAGATGGATGACCATTATGCATACTAGAGTGATAGAGTGAAAAATTACCTAACAACTTTGAGAGTAGACATTTGGTACTAAGTTGTAAATGGATATGTAATCCCAAATAATGCTCCAACTGATCCAAATGAGAAGAAGCTTATGAGTTGTAATTCAAAAGCCAGACATATTATTCTAGAAGCATTGGCACCAACCATTGATATGAAAGTGATGGGTTGCAACATTGCTAAAGAGGTATGGGACAAACTCAAGAGTATCTATGAAGGTGATCCAAAAGTTAAGAAGGTCAAGCTTCAACGACATAGAGCAGAATTTGAAAATTTGAAGATGGATGAAAAG
>JZKD02S1898827.1:158807-169945 GCA_000966675.3 Picea glauca
TCATGGAAACAATTACAAAAATTCACAAAGTGATATTAGAATTGTTTACAACAACAATTCAATCACTTCCATTAATCCAACTATTAACTAGAATGAACCCATCATTCTTTACACATGTATTATCAGCCACTATTTTTCTTTCTTCTATCCACCAATATTTCTATCACTTTGTTCCCTTGACATAGATTTTCTATAATTTATAATTATATAAATACTCTCACCTGTAACTTTCTTGTTGCATTATCTAACAACTCCTGAAGTTAGCAATACTCACATCATTTCAGTTGTTATCATAATCATTTCTAGTTTATATAATATATACATGCATTCACCAAAATGCATTCAATAATTCCTGTAATACCACTTGTAACATTTTTAATAGTTCCAAAAAGTTATCTCAAAATTGTAACAACAACAATTCAATCACCTTCAGCTAGTATTCATATTAAGTATAATGCAACTATCCATCATTATGTATTTTCAACACCACATGCTTTTAATAATGAAACAATTTTTTACTAAATAAAATAAAAATTGATGTGTCAATACCCATGGCCACAACTACACAATGAATCCATGCATTGACTACATAATACCACATAACTATGTCATGCATTCCTAGTTAGTCTAGTTTCCCTTGCTTCGATTGCTTGATTTATGTTCTCTGAGTCTATGGGAAATCCATCCAGACTCTCTAGATCTGAAAGTTCACTCAAAATTTTTGTCCTTTTTCCAAATTTTTCTCGATTATAAACCTTCTCGTACTGTACCTCTCTATGGCTTACGAGAATCACTGAAGTTCATACCCTACCTGTGTCTAGCCTGCGAACTCCACTGATTTTCGCACTACACCCTATAGCTAGTCTACGAACCCATTTGAAATTTTTGTTTGGAATTAGGATTTCCTATCCTTTGATGCCCAATTTTGCTTTGATCAGCTGGATTGAACTTTTGGAGCCTATATTGATCTTTTTACAGTCTGCTTGACATTCTTTGAATTTCTTTTAGCCATCTTTTCTTTGTTTGGTTTTGAAGGATTAGTCTCTTTCTTTGAGTGTCTTTCAATTCCAAAGCCTGTGTTTTCTTTAGAATTGTTTAGGGAAAGATCAGATTTCTTCTGAATAGCTTGCTTTAAAAGAAAACTTTTAGTTTGGGTTTCTTTGTTTTAAGAAAGTTCATTATTGATTTTAATGAAAATTTTGAAACAAAAAGATTTAATTTCTTTATTTATATTAGATTGGGGGCATCCTTGCATTTGAAGTAGGAAAATTTCATGATTCTTGGCATTTTTTGGTCTTTGAATCGTGCATTGGTGTACAGTACCTTTTTCTCATTTCTTGAGAATCTTGATATTGATGAGTTTAATATATTTTGGGACATTGTGTATATGGGAATGATAAATGTTTTCTCCTTCTCGTAGCATAGCTTTCATCGAAATGAAAAGATTTCATCTTCATCTCTTTGCATAACTTTTGAGTCGATCAAAACACCATATTGTCCACGCCATTTTCCTCTTGAGTAACAACAACCATAAAATAAAGCACTTATAAAAATTGATCAGACATTTTTTATATTTTCTGGTAGCAAACCTACATTAGATTAGTCGTAGGGATGTGGAATAGGTGTGAAAGATAACTTTCCAAAGTTGTAAACAAACATAGTATCTTGTGATAGGGAGAGTTAAATCCACTTACTACATTTTGTCCTGGGAAGCCCTTCTAACACAAGGTCAATCACGAGGTCGCATTGAGACTGGCAGAATTACTCACCCTGCTTTGTTGGTCTTGGTGTAGAGGTTGCGCGTATTATGGGGTTTGATTGAGAGGTATACCCACAATGATGAGTGGAAGCCTTTCAAGTTGATTTCAGGATAGATGCCCTTCCCTTGCGCATGGATCAGATTGTCAATTATTTCCCCAGGTATCACTGTAGTGATTGGTAACCTTAGTGGCCTATCTCTTTAGGGTCTTTACACAAGGTGACTATTGTTACACATGATTTTGGTCACTCTGTTGGTGTCTCAACAGTGGTGTATTCAGGCTCCCAATAAGGAATTTTTTCCTAAGGAAAATGACTGTTGTCTTCTTCCAAAAACACATTTTTAAAGTGAGTTCGCAGGCTGCCTATGTGCTAGGGTGCGAGAATGCTTGATTCTTGCAGGCTACCTACACTTAGGGTGTGAACTCTTCACATGTTGCTCCATAGACAGGGTGCGAACCTGTTTCTAATCTTGGAAAAAAGAAGAAGTCTCGAGGGTTCTAGAAGGGAATCTTCTAGAAAATGAGTTGGCATTCGTATGGTTGGCATCCTACTGACTTCTTAGATCATTGGGCCTATCAAGTTGTGTTGGATCTTCTTCATGCAGTTATAGAGAAAGTGTGTGTGTTGGAACCAAGGGTCACTGAAAGGAAGCTTGCAACATCAAGGCGATCAAGTTGTATCTTCTACTTTCATTTAATATGATACAACGACATGTCCCTTTCCCATAAAGTCACTTTTACTTTATTGTGTAACTCCTTGATCATATGCATAGGTTGACATTGAATATACCTTATCATCTTCACTTTGGTTGGTTTGTGTTATCTTGGTCTTGACCTCATAAGAGCACCAGAGAGAAGCAGGAAAAACAGAGACCTAGGAAGCGATACAAAGGTATGTCACTCATTTCCTCTCATTAGTAGATTCAATGATCACAACTTAGGGAAAGAGTCATGTCATGTCCTATTTTTTCTAGATCCAGGTGGATCTAGGGAGATCTATTAGTGTCTACACCTACCGATTTGTCCAATAACAAAAATGGCGACTGTACTGGGGAGGGAACCCATTCTTAGTGGTTTTTAGTGGTTTTTCCTTGGCCATTTTCTCTTAACTTATCATTTCTCATTCCCATCAATCTCTAATTCTTGAGGATATCCTCATTGACTCCCTAGGTCCAGAAGTTCCCTCAGAATTTTTTCCCTTTTTCCAAATTTTGCTTGTTTCCAGACCTTCTCGCACTGCACCCTTTTGCAGCCTACGAGAATCACCTTAGTTTTCACCCTGGTGTTCAGTCCAGTGTGAACCCCTCATAGTCAACCTATATCTAGCCTGTGAGAATACTTGATTCTCGCACTGTAACAGACTTACAGCCTATGAACCCACTTGAAAAATTTTTGGTTTAAGTCCTTTTGTGTCGTCAGATGCCCAGATTTGTCTATGTGTCTAGGAAGAACTTATCTGGCCATTGATTGAATGTTTCTTGGTTTCAGATCTCGTGAATGATTAGTCTTCGGAAATCGAAAGATCTTCTTGTTCATTTTTTCTCAGTTGTTACCTCTTGACCTTTTCTTAACAAGGGTACAATCTCTAATCATAGAATCTGAGTGCTTGTTTGGTCATGGGCCTGTGATTGGTTTAAAAGTTGAGATTAATTTTCTTTTTCAATTGCTTATTACTTGGAAATTTGTTGGCCATGTGCATTTGAAGAGACTGGTCTTGTCAGTTTGTTATTTTTGTCTTCATTGAAAGATTAGTTTGGGTGTTTGTTGGGTATTTCTTTTTTGTTGGTTGCTTGTTTTTTCTTAGTTCCACCACTATCGTTTGGTTTCTAATAAAAAAAATTAAAGACATTTTATTTTTTAAGAAACTTTTTATTCGGAGATATTGGCATTCAATTATCAAAATAGAATGAATAGAGAATTTGCATTGTTCATGATTGTTCGATATTAGATTTCGGAGAAGATCATACATCGTAGTTCGCATTGTTCCAGAAAACTCCTCTTTCCCTCCCGTAAGTAGGATTCATCGAACAAAAAATTTGTATCATTCATTCCTATTTATGCATTGTTGGGTCAGAGTCTCACACAACATTGGTTTCATCTCTGTCTCCTTTTAGTAACAACAACCTTTAATAATATTGCGCAATTTTAAAATTTAACTAGTAACATTTATAGGGCTCTTTGACACCAACATTAGCTAGGCTAGAGCTTTGGAATGGGCAATGAGACACACTCTCCAAAGAACAAAACACACAATAGCATCTTGTGATAGGGAGTGTCAAATTCCATTTTCAACATTTTGTCTTGGGAAGCCCTTCTCACACAAGGGTCAAACCCAAGGTCGCATCGAGATTGACAGAGTTACTCACCCTGCTTTGTTGATATCGGTGTAGAGATTGCACGTATTACGGGGGTCACTTGAAGGTATACCCACAATGATGAGTGGAAGCCTCTCAAGCTGATTTCAGGCTAGATATCCTACCCGTCTGTGTGGATCGGATTGTCGATTATTTCCCCCAGGCATCATTGTTGTTGGTGGTAACCTTAGTAGCCTATCTTTTTAGGGTCTTATACGAGGTGACTGTGAAGGGGAAATTCTTCACGGTGCCTGGAATTGACATTGGCCAGACTCACTCAGGCTCCTTGGAGGGTATACCCATGATTATGTGTGAGAGCTTGCACCAGGGTGTAAGTTCGTTAAGTAGGTTGTCAACATAACTTTTCCACCCTAGCCCAGCCCCTTCTTGTCTCATCATTGCAACATTGGATTTCATCACCAACTAGCGACTTCGGAATTAGAAGGTCTTGTTTGCTTGGTTTGTTTCCTAGATTTTTACTAGCGCATGTTGTTTGTTCACCCAATTTGACCATAGAATTTCCTTCGTAAGTTTCTAACTCGATCACAATTGACCCTCCACACCATTCGCGTAGAATGCAAGGCTTACCCCTAGAAAATATGGAAGGTTCTCAACCCTTTCCTACCAACTCACTGGAGGGATCTCCTCAACAGATTGAAGTCCAAGACGTTGCCACTCCACAAGTGGAAAGAACTAACTCTCTAGAACAGTTTCAGATTTCCAATTCTCAAGAGGACTTTCGACTTCATCCCAACTCTGAGAGATGTATTATGCGAGTGAATTCTTCCAAGACTTAGTTGTTCAAGCTTCTGGATCACCAACTGGACCTTTCCTAGGACCTGAGGGTGAAGATCCTTTTTGGACCACCGAAATTTATAGATGGGATCTCTTTGGCTCAGGAGCAGGCGTTGATATCATTGTCGCACCTGAGCTACCCGAAATGTCTGATCCAAACGTAGTACCTTTTACTACTGCATATTATTTTCCTGGTACAGACGCTCCACAAGCTGACCACATCTTGACTCTCCCTCTACAAATGGTCCATTACATAGATACTACAAGTCCTCACATCAGGATTACTACGGCTAGCCAAGCCCCCATTAGCACACCGCTCTCACCCAGAGTCACCCCAACACTTCCACCTAGATATCATGCATTGAATGCTTCTATTCCTGCACCTATGCAAGTCACATCTGGAACTTTTGAGAGTTTCACTCCTTATGGGCACCATCTTCCTGGTTTTGTTCTGACACTTCCTCCCCCCCTTTCAGAGGACCTCTTCCATCCTCTATCAGGGTCACTGATCCTAGTGACACCATATCGTTTGTCACACCTAGTTACCAGATTCCTGCTGGAAGGCAATTCCACCACAGAGGCAAAACTCAACCCCCCTTTACAGGAAAAATACCAATTGGGACACAACCCTCGATTGGAGGGAAACCCCCACTGACCCCACCTCATGGATAAAACATATTTCCATCCTTGGCCCAGTATTAGAATCATCTGATACAACATAATCCTCAATCGATTGGGGGGAAACAGCCTCAAGCTAACTCCATCATACCCCCTAGTATAGGCCAACCATATCCAGGCATGTCTAATCCTATTTGGGGCTCTCACACTCAACCCCATGCCCCAGTCCAAAGGTACAACCCTGTGAATTACTGGCCTCCACAACCAAATTTTCCCAGGTCTTCACATTATATGTAGACTGTTTATGGTCCCACTGGTTTACCGACGTGACTCCCTCCCCAAAGTCACCAGTACCCGCATGTGAATAGACAGTTACCTTTCATAGCCACCCTGGACCTCCCACATCTGTCAAAGATTTTAAATGATCCGATCTGTCACTCTACTTAATGGCCCACCATCCCGGTGAAATTACCATCCGACATCCCTAAATTCGATGGCAAACCGGTAGAGGAACCAAACAATCATATCATGAATTTTCACCTTTGGTGCTCATCCAACTCCTTGATGGATGACTCTATTCATTTACGCCTTTTTCAGTGAACCCTCACAGGTTCCATCACGAAGTGGTATATAGAATTACCACGAGGCTTCTTCACCGACTTCAACACCCTTGCTATGGATTTCCTCACCTACTACCAGTTATCGATCCACTACGAAACAGGAACTGCAATTTTGATTTCTTTCAAACAAACCAAAGCTACTCATATCTATGATCACATTCATGAGTGGCGACGGAGATGATGTCTCATCAAACTCGAACTTCCCAATCAATTGCTGGCAAAATGGTTCACGAAATCCTTTGTGAACGACATCACTCGTGACATCACCATGGGTGGAGTTGTCACAGAAGAGCAGGAAATTAGTCATGCTCAATACCTTGACCTTGTTTACTCACAAATGGGTACTCTTTACAACTTACTCCCTGATGTGCCTCATCCTTCTACTTCCTCTACTTCAACTACCCCTGTTTCTTCTCATGCAGCCGACGGTGTGATTGGCACTTTCCATGCCCAACCTCATTCCGTCCAAACCTCTAGCAACAACTCTAAACCCATTTCTTCTAATGTTCAAAATGATTCGTCTCCTACCCCTCCCACAGGCAAGACTTCTGAGGTAAATTCTATTCAATCTACCCCCACCGGTAAAAAAAAATCCAGAAAAGGAAAGGGTAAGAATAAGGAGGAAAAAAATAATTCACAAACTAAGAAAACCAAAACACCCCCTGTTGACGATAGGGATAAGAAAAAACCCCGATACCCTTGTCTTATCTGTGGTGATGATCACTACATGAAGGATTTTCCATGACGAGCCAAGGTTACTAAGTTCCTTCAAGGGACCATGAAACCCCCCACTCTGGCTGTATTGTCACAACCCTTCCCCTCTCAACAACATGCCCAATTGGTCATTCATGAAAAACCTTCCCCCTCCAATACATCCTATGTATTAATGTGTACTGGTGAGTCAAAGAAGAATGACATCACACTTACCACTTGAGCCAAATATTATTCTTCCTCCAAAGAAAAGGTTGATGTGATACCACCTTCATCGTTCCAACCATCTCCCATGAACCGACCTACCAACAGTCCTCTTCATCTCGAACGACCGACCCTAGATACAGTTCTTTTCCCTCCCCCAAAGGGTGTTGTTCGAATATCAGATTTCAATCCTCATGCCCGTACTTCCCATAACTACAGCATTGTCGAAGATCTGGCCCAAGCACCGTATGCGATGTTAGCCCTCGAAGTCCTTCAGATTTGTCCTATACAACGGAAGGCACTGTTGAAATCTATTGGTGGAATAGACCCTACAGATACGAATTTAATAATTTTTGACTTGGAAGATCACATTCCAAGGTTACCCCCTCAAATTGCATTCCAAATACAAGTTATTGTCTCTAACAAAAACATTTGTAAAACAGTTATTGATGAGGGTGCCTCGACATGTGTCATGTCTATTACCTACTAGAAAGACATCGGCTCTCCTCCTTTGACTGAATCCCACAACATGCTCAAAACCTTCAATGGCTCTGGGTTTAAACCCTACGGTCTCCTCCCCTCATTACCTATTACGTTAGAAGGCAAAATGGTCCAATTCGAAGTGGAAGTCTTCGACGCTCCTCTTGATTACAACCTTCCACTTGGATGTAGCTGGATCGATTCCATGTGTGTAGTTGTGTCGACTCTTTTCCATGTCATGCGTTTCCCACATCAAGGAAAGGTCGTTACCATCGACCAATTGGCCTTCTTTCACTCTGATGCACGTACCGGCAACGTACCATTCATTGAAACCCCCCCCCCCGGATATGAGAATGTCGGTGTGGGGCTTCTTAAAGATTCCTCGTTGTTGAGTACTTTCCCCATCCCACCAACCGATGTTCCACATCCATCTGTCGCCTCGATCAACATGATATCCACCTCTATTCACGAAACCCTAGCATCTTACAACCCATGGAGAGTACCCAACCCCGATGATCATCTCCATTATGGCAAAGAAATGTCTTTGAGTCCGATCAAATCCACCTATCAGGCCATTCAATCGAAAACCCCTTCTACCCCCTCTCTTGGTGATTCATCTCCAGATCCATTCCACATCATTTTTCCCATGGATGAGATGATTATGCCTGCTATGGAACAAACCCCTTGGGACGATGGACATCATCGTTCCATCCTCTTCCTGGAACAACACACCATCGAAGGTTACCAATGGATCTCGACCCCGTCAACCGTTGTCATCATTTATACCATTCCCGAGTCTACACATGATGTGCTTTACGAAGGTAACTTAAGTAATATCTCACCCACCATCCCGATCGACATATCCATAAAACTTGGAATTGTAAAAAATGTGCATATCAGAGCTTTGTGTTCCCCTGACAAAATTTTCACCTACAAATCTCTTTTCAAAGAACTTTGCGACGTCTTCACCTGGAGCTATGAAGAAATGTCGGGTATTGACCCTGACATTGTGATACATGAGATCAAGACATACCCAGATGCTAAATCTGTCCAGTAATGACTTCATCCAGTCCACCCACGTAAAGCGGCTGCCATCAAGCTTGAAGTTGAGAAACTTCTCAAAGCTGGCATTATTTACCCTATGGCTCTAACCAACTGGGTTTCCAATATTGTTTCGATCGACAACAAACAAGACACCATCCGCTTGTGCATTGATTATAGGGACATTAACAAAGCTTGTCCTAAAGACAACTTTCCTACCCCCTTCGTTGACTAGATCATCGATGACTATGCCAGAAGTGAAATATTCTCCCTGATGGATGGTTTCTCTAGATATAATCAAATCAATATCGTTCCCATAGACCAGCACAAGACTTCCTTTATTTGTCCTTGGGGCACGTTTGCATACCAGAAACTTCCATTCGGTTTAAAGAATGTCGGTGCAACTTTTCAGCGTGCTATGTCTTATGCCTTCCATGATATCAAGCATATTGTGTAGCCATATCTCGATGACTTAGTTTCTCATTCCATGCACTGGATAGATAATCCAGTACACCTCCGTGCCATTTTCCTTCGCTGTCGATTTTACCATATACACTTGAATCCCCACAAATATGTTTTCTGCATAGAATCCAGCTAACTTCTAGGATTTATTGTTTCACGTCAAGGGATATGGGTAGATCCTTTTAAGGTTGAGGCGATTCTCAATCTCCCTCCTCCTTCCTCACTCTGCCAATTACAAAGTTTGCAAGGGAAGGAAAAATTTCTTTGTTGTTTCATCCTGAACTATGCCGAGCTAACTCTTGGATTTACGCGACTTCTCAAGAAAGGGTCTAAGTTTGTATGGGATACCACTACCAACAAATATTTCAAAGCCTTGACACTATCTCTGACACATACCCCACTTCTCTTCCCACCTAATTACAGTCACAATTATTTCCTCTACCTCGCAGCCTCAGATTACACCATCACTATGGTTCTCGTCCAGGAGGATGATTCTCATGACGAACATGTCATCTATTACTTGATTTGAAGTCTTACGCCCACCGAAACCAAGTATTTACATGTTGAAAAACTGGCCTTGGCATCCATCCAAGCAGTTAGACGTTTCTGGCACTATATCCTCTCTCGCAAGACTACAGTAATTTCTAACTGCAACCCTATGCAACACATTCTTACACGCAAACTGCTAGGAGGCAAATACTCCAAATGGATCATGATACTCTAGGAGTTTGACTTGGAATTCGAACACGCCAAGTCTAAGAAATCCTTAGTGTTTTCCAAGTTGATATGCGACCTTCCCTACTCTGAGACAGAAAATGTAGCAACAGATTCATTACCTGATGAATCCCTTTTCTTGATTAGTTCCAATGATCTTTGGTATGGAGATATCATAATATATCTCCAAACCCAAAATTTCCGGCCCAACTTGTCTAGCACTGACCTCCATTGAATACACTACCAAGCACGTCAGTATATTATCCTCGGCGATACTCTTTATCGTCATGGGATTGACTTTGTTTTTTGACGCTGCCTCACTTTTGACGAAGCCGAGAAAGCCCTCAATGACTGCCACTCTGGAGCTTGTGGTGGTCACATGTCTGGGTATGCTACTGCCTAGAAGATATTGTGCACAGGTTATTTTTGGCCTTCGTTATTCAACGATTGTATAATTTCCGTCCAAAAATGCCATGCCTGCCAAACCTACAACAACAAGATACTATCACACCCCGCTCCTCTACACCCTATGGTATCCATTGGTCCTTTTACGAAATGGGGTATCGATTTCATGACATATCACCCTCACTCATCCGAGGGGCATGGTTACATTATTGTAGTTGTAGATTACTTTACGAAATGGGCCAAGGCGATGCCAACATTTGACAGTATCGAAAAGACCGCAACATTATTCATGTTCAATCACATCATTGCTCATTTTGGTGTTCCTCAGGCTATCGTTATTGATCACAGTAGCCACTTTAGAAACTTCATGATGTTCGAACTCACTGAAAAGTTGGGTCTTCACCATGAAAACTCAACACCCTATTACCCATAAGCCAATGACCAAGTCGAAGCAATTAACAAGGTCCTCATTACCATGCTTCGATGAATGATAGGGATTCACAAAACAAGTTGTCACACAATGTTGTTTTCAGCATTGTGGGCTTACCGGACATCCGTTAAGTCTGCTACCAGGTTTACACCATTCCAGTTGGTCTATGGTCTAGAAGCCATATTGCCGATTGACTGTGAGATACCTTCCCTCAAACTACCCGTCGAACTTCTCCCAAACACTTTTGCCAAAGAAGAACGTCTGTTGTACCTCATGCGATTAGACGAAACTCGTCGCGACGACACCCTAGTCATAGAAGCCCAGAAGAAACATGTCAAAGCACAGTACGACAAACATGTCAAGCCTCACGTTTTCTTTGAAGGTGTAAGATACCAGATATATAAAATATGCAGAACAGAAACGAAATGATAGAAATGACAGAATAACAGTAAAATATCTAGCATAATCTTCACAATACACAGAAATGATATACGAAATAGCAATAGAAATAGCACTTTGAATCAGATAGCAATGTTCACAGGCC
>JZKD02S1898827.1:205762-216552 GCA_000966675.3 Picea glauca
TTGACAAAGGCAAAACTCAAAGACACTCCACCCAAGATAATAATTCCAAGCCAAATCCAACTTATCCCTTCTCCATGAGAGCTCCTCTCCTTTTATAAGATGAAGAGGATAAGGTTATGAGGTTAGGATGATCCCACTAAATCATGAAAGCGAGTAAGATCCAAACCATTCATATGCCACCTCACCATGGAAGTTTCTCCTTCTAGAAGATTTGAGAAAACACTTGTTTTTCCCACATGTAAGCATTCTCGCACCCTGCCTATAGAGAAGACTGTGAACTCCTCATGACCTAGCTATGATGCAGCCTATGAGAATCAGGCATTCTCACACCCTAGCTATAATGAAGCCTGCAAACTTCCTTTTTATAGGGTTTTTACAAAGGAAAATGAAACTACTTTTCTCAGGAAAAGTTCTACTCCCTTCTCTCTTCGAGAACTCAGGCCACTAACCCCTCTGAAGGCAAAAGATAGGTTTACATCATTAAAGGTCATAGGGATGATCAAAATAATGTGTAATAGCAATCCAAACATTATATATATAGTAGATACCATTGAGCACTCACATAGAGTTATAGCCCTTCCATATCCAACCATATTATGGCCTCACACATGACTAGCTCTATGGATATTGATTGTTATAGAAGAATTATGTCTCCTGAATTAACCTGGTTATGATCCCATAACCAATCATAACACAATATACAACTGAAAATCTATCTAAATGCATTCTAGCATCAATAATATCTACATACTCTAGGTCTTTGGCCATTACATATCGATTTAAATCTTGGAAAATTAACTAAGGGAATTTCTTACCTCAATTCCCTTCAACATAAAAGAAACAAATGCATACTTGGATGGTTGTTATTAACCTACTTGATGCTACCTGATCAACTAGTATTTGTAGAAGCTCACAGACTTCCTCTTTCATCATTTTGATCACCATTCCTACCACCCTCATGGGTCTTCACATAAATGGAAATCATAAGCAGTATAAATATATGCATTTTTAACCATGCTATATCTTTTTTCCTGAATACATAATCCATCATTAGTCATACTCAATTTCCATAACATCATTATTTCATAATAACATACTATTATAAGTTCATAAGTATGTTATATGCATATCCAAGAATGTGCATATGCACAATTACACATCCATATGCACCAAGCATTCACTGTCAGAATGCCTACTAATGCATATGCATTTTAACTTTATTTTATGCCTCATGCACTCTAGTGGATTTCTGTTTCAATTCACTTATTTATTTATTTATGTTGTATTTGGTTGTCCTTGAATTCTTTCAAATCCTTTCTACCTTGTGTGCTCCCATTCTTCTCATCTGCACTATTGTTTCCTAGTCTGAATACTTTCCATCCAAGTTTCACTTGGCCATTCTGCAATCCAACCAATGTACTCAATTTGCAGCAGCTCCTTTTGCGTAGTCATATCCAACTTTACCTTTATGGAACATTCTATCACCCTGGAATGAAGTAGCTCAAACATTCCATCACTCTACTACCACAACATTCTTGAATCAAATACTATTACTCCTAGTTGTCCATTAGACTACTTCATTAACATTTAAGCTTTGAAACGTTCGAAACCTCTCTTCCTTCAAGGCTAGGCAATCATACTTTTCCTTTCTATTCCCATTATTGACATTATTCACCTTCTAGCTTCATGTCTTATGTCAGGATTCTTGCTTTTGTATTTTCAATTCATTCAGATCATGTAGTTGTTGACTAATACTTTTGTTCCACTAATCTTGAGTTCTTTATCCACTTTTCATTACTTTCCTTGTAGTTATTTTTTCCTCAACCAACTTCTACAAGCCCTGTCATGCTTCCATGACTATGATAGCCAATCCTAGACTGGAATTGATCCAATTAAATCTCTAATCCTGCCAAATATGCAAGCAACCATTTATGTTAGAATTATACATATTATAGAAATATGCCAATTAATGCCACATGTCATTTTTCTTCTCAATACATGAACAAATATATCACCATTCTCCATATTATAAAAATTCCATGTTATTCTCCTCTGAATCATCTTTCCAATGACTATAATCTTTCCCCAATTCGATATTTGAGCTGAAAGTTATGGCTTCCCGAAAAAATCACTTTCAACCCCTTTTCTCTTGTTTTGTAATAGGATCTTCTCGAAATATTCCACTTCTCCTTTAATTGGTACATAATTCAAATTTTCCATAGGATCTTCCTTCAAACCACTTTCCATGTTATTATGACTCGAAACCATGGGATTATTAAATCTTTAGTACCTTCCTCTGTATTCTTCTACACAGGAGCTTGTTCGAACATAATTTCCTAGGGCTTTGTTATTTCTAGGCCCTTCGCGCCTCTAGTTGACCCCTTTACCTTATCATGATACCTGTGTTGGTACCAAGTCCTCCAAACGTTTTCCTTTGACTATTCTCTCTTTTCAATCTTCCAACTTCTCCTAGAGTAAACTTCATCGAACCCTTATATTAACTCGAGTGGCAGATCGGATGGTCAAGATTTGATCTCCCATTGACTGGATGGTCCCGACCCATCTAGAGGCTTCAATGAGATCAATGATTATGACTTAATTAGGCACTCAGATGGACGATTATTAATCATTTTGGGACTTCGACACTCCAGGACTCCGGGACATTACAATTCTCAAGTCGCTCAACTCCCCTAGAATGATACTTGTTGAAGCTCTTACCCTATCCTTCCACTGTTAAATCAGACAGTCGTAAGAACTCCCAAAGGGTCTTAGGTCAACGAAATGCGTGAATTCATTACTCTAGTACTTCAAGACATTGCCCCTTATGAGTTTCTCAAATCCTCCGGAGTTATACCTGTCGAAGTGGTCATAAGGTGACGATGACTGCTTACAGTTGGTCAACCCCTCCTCTTATGCTATCCTTCCACTAGCTTAATCCATCAACTAGGACTTAATCAAGTGTTGGGATGGATGGTCCTTAATCATTTTGGGACTTCGGCACTCTGGGACTCTGGGACATTTCAACTCTCGAGTCATTCCACTTCCCTGGAGTGATATCTCTCGAAGTACTTACACCATTCTTCCATTGCTTGATCTAACGGTTGAGAAAGGTCCGGAAGGGATCTTAGATCGACAGTTTGTGTGAATTTCATGACTACAAATTTATAGTTTGTGGCTTTGACACTTCATGGCTTCAACATTTCATAGCTTCATCTCTTTTCATCTTTGGCACTTCATGGCTTGTCCTAGTATCCACTAATCGCTTAAGTGGAAAAGTTCTGAAGTCCCAAAACTTCTCTATCCTTGTACTTTTGATCTAAAGGCTGGCATTTCTCTTTAATTCTTCCTTTGATCTGATGGTTGGTGAGATTTTTGTGCTTCGACACTCCGAGACTCTAGGATACTACGACTCTCAAGTAGCTCAATTTCCCCCGAAGTTATACCTGTTGAAGTGCTCATAAAGCAATGATGACAGCTTACTTTCGATTAATGCCTCTACTTACTTTATCCTTCCACTAATGTTAGATCCTATGGTTAGAATTACTCTTGAAGTTCTTCCCTCGATCTAAAGTTTGGTGGGATTTCACAACTTAGGCCTTCGGGATTTCTAGGACTCAAACTTATTTACATCTGGAGGGTTAATGTCGGATGACCACGATCAACGATGAACATTTCACCCAAACTTCCTATCATATCAGATGGTCGATTGGATTTCGCAACTTCGGCCTTCGACATTTCATGATTCTACTCTGCCGCCCATAATCACCGAAGTGGCAAAGTTCCATAGTTTTCTATATCCTACTCACTTCGATCAATGGATAATGATCAACCAGTGCAATCTGACAATTCTTTTTTACTTGACTCTCGATCTAACGATCTAGATCTTCCTTGATTTAATTGTTCCAATTGCTCCTAAAATTCAAAAGGGGACGGTCACAATTCCATGAGCCTTTACAAGGATCTTTGTTTGCATGATGCTCTAGCTTCTATGTGATTCCTGCAATGCTATCTCTCATGAGATTTCCTTTGACCTTTCGAAAGGTATTAATGCTTTGTGCTCTAAACCCATGCAACCTAATACGCTACCTCTCCTGAGATTTAGGTTTATATTGGATTCCTCTGCACCTCATGCTACAACGAACATTAAAAAAAATAGGAACTTTCAACCTTCCAAGTCGAACTCAGCCCTGCAACTCTGTAGATCAAACCCATTAAAATTATTAGACAATCCTGAATTATTTCAACTCGAGTTTTCCCACGAATTTGGGGATATTTCTCTCTAATATTTCCATTTTCCCTAAATTCACACAGTTTGAACCATTTGACAGTTAAATTCTCAAATTTGAACTCATTCCCACCCATAATATTCTGGTGTTTCAACCATAATCTATGATACCAATCTGTAACATACCCAATTACCCATAGGCTATCCATGCTAACCTGTAATGTATCAAGCCACCCACAGGTTGGCCACGCTACTCCAAAAACTCACTTCTGAAATGATCTCGAATTCTAATAACATTTAATCCGACATCAAGCATGAAATACCCACATGCATTAATCAAGATCCATGCTACAACATAAAAGAAATAAACAATATGCCATGCACAACCAATAACTATCATACATGCACATTATAAATACATATCTCAGATATAATTAAATACACAACAAAATATACATTATACAAAAAACACATGAAAGAGAGAACTTATATTTTCAAGTATAGATTCACCAACTGGTTGCAGGCCAAGAACATTCCTCCCAACCATAGACATTATTGTTCATTTACTCTCAACAGTAGGCCACCCCCGATCCAGGGCTATGAATCTACAAGGATGGGTTGTAGGAAAAATCTAAAACACACAACAGTTGGATAACTAGCTCTCAGGTTTCCCAACCACACAACAAATCCAAATTTCCATCTCTCTTCCCCCCTTAGCCTACATAACCCAAATAAATGAACACCTTTATCTGCCATGCATTCCCTCAAGTTGTCCCATTTCTCTCTGGAGCTACAGTGCTATTGGTCAGGAAATCTCCCAACTGGAAACTCCAAGGATTATCAACTGTGGACAATTCTTTCCAAAATTCCATCAATCTCATGCACGTAGGCATCCATTCCCTCCTGGAATGATCAACAATTTATTACATCCATCTAGCAATGGCTCTCCTCTTCCAGCCATTCATTTCCATGCTCCGACCAAGAGCACATGAATTCAACAAGAGTGAGGAGGGTGTAACAATTAATAAATAAAAACCAATGAAACCCAAACAAACCAAATATGGGTTTATATAACTACTTTGAAATCAAGAACCACATGGCGTCCTCCAAGAAGCTCATGTAACCCCTTTTCTCCATAAAATCAATTATGGGTAAATAAAAATATAATAAAGTACTTAGCCCCTCAAGCCCCCTCTCTCATGGAATCATAGCCCCCTATCTCTTTTGTCCTTGTATGTCTTGCAACCAATGATGTATCTTATTAATGTATATGAAGTATTACATTTCCTAGGCACTCTGGCCCCTTTTCAACTTTATCGGCTCACCAGCCTAAGTCACAATTACATAGTACATTCTAGTTAATAAGGATTTAAACCGAGGTGTTACATATATGATTTCGTTTATTTGGGTATTCAATAAAGATAAATAATATACTTTCAAAGTGGTGGAAAAAGAACATCAAAGGGAGTCATTATGGGTATATTGGTTAAAGATAAAGATAATTTGTTACTATTGATCATTGGTCCATGGATAACTTATAGAGGATCTCAATGGCTAACCAAAATGTGACATGGAAACAACAGGGATATGGTGATAAATATATGTAAATCAAACTACTCTCCCTCAATTAGAGAAATGAATGTAAATCATTCATTTTATGCATTAAACACTAACAACTAAAGGAGTTAATGAATATCAAGACATCAAGGATATGGTGATAAATATGTGTAAATCAAACTACTCTCCCTCCATAGAGCTATGAATGTAAATGATTCATTTCATGTAAATGATCAAGACATTTGAATGTGCCAAATTTTTAATTTCATTAAATTTATGTAATTATTTGTGTTTACTCTTCCCCATATTTCCCCACCCATTTCCTTTCCAAATGAATTTAATAAAGGAGGCATCAATAATGTGTGGAAATGATACTTGATTTGTATAGATAATGTGATACAAGTTATAGCTATAGATTTCTTTGGTAGAATTTTGCATCTCTTTTTGGCTTCATGGAACTTCAAGTGCACAAGAAGGCTTGTTTGAGTGAACCACTAGGACAAGGAAGACAAAGATGAATATTTTTTTGTTAGGTTAGGGAAAAGGAGATTCTTTCATTTTGGGCATTCCACATACGATGTGAGATCATAAATGGTGTGTTGGACGCAATTTTTCTTATGATATTGCTATGTAAATTGTTCCAAAGAAATCATCTTATATAATATTCAAATTAATTATGCAAGTACATTCAATCATCCCTCTAAATCAACAAATCCTTGTTTTCAAAGATTTCCTTTATCACTAACATGTCATGAGAGACCATCATGATTGTACATTAACCCTTATGTTATCCTATACCATCATGATTGTTCAATAACCCTTATGTTTTCTATGGAATTTCTAAAATTACCCAACAATCAATAAAATTATTTTCACCAAGGTTCTAATTTTTAGAAACTAGTCTCATACTAATATGTGGTGCACTAAACGATACCACTTAATTAATATCCACAATTTACCATATTTTTTTCTTTAATCATTTAAATGACTATCTTTCTGTAAATAATGATATCCATAGATTAAGTTTTGTAGTGATTTAATGTTTAGGTGAATAATGAAATGTCATCTTGTTTTACATCATGCATACAAAAAAATGACACCCAAGTCGACAAAGAGTTCTTTTTAATTATATAGAAGGACAAGTTATTTCATATGTGTTTGTGAATGCTTATGTTTCAAACTACTGACCTTGGGCTTCAACAATGCACTAAGGTGAATACAAAAAAACTTGCAGCTAATAGTGCCAAGTAAGATCACAATGTATCTATAATACTTTAACACTTTTAATAATTGGTTGTGGGGTGAGTATGCTTTCCTGCTTGAGTTGTCCTTCCAAAACTATAGTCAAAAAACATTTTAGCAACATGTATATTCATGTAATGTCAATATAACTCAATTGGATAATGAAAAATTTAAGTAGTGTTTAAGTGTATATAGAACCAAAATAATAAGGAAGGGTTACTTCAATAATACCTTCCAATAGCACATTGTAAATTTCATAGATTAATAAAAGCAATGCTCATGACATGTTTTCTCACCCCACTTCCTGACATGTTTTCTCTTAGTGAGTTGATTTTTAATGAGTTATAGATAATATATTCATGATTTGTTGGTTTTCCCTCGTGTCATGAATATTCTAGGGTTTACTCTGGGTACTGTCCTTGGGATGAAGGGAATTGCTCAAGAAGTTTTCCCCAAGACATATTACTTGGATTTAAAAAAACAATAATGAATCCACTGATAAAACACATGATAAAGGAGAATATTAACTCAAACACATAGTGAAATAGCCTTAAAATGTGTGGCTACCATGTCCCTGTCAATGTTCGAGTATATTAAGAAAAAAACAACAACCTCACAAGGATATGAATCCCCCTGTGTTTTTATAAAGGTGGTACTCCTCTTTGGCTAAAAGATATATCTTGAATATCTTGTATTAGGAAGAATGCTTAGACAACAAACCCCATATATTTATTGTTTTTAATTATACATGAAATGGTTCTTTAACAACCTGATATGAACTTTATGTGCAACAAGAAATTTTATTTACAATAAGAAAATATTGAAGGAAGGCTTCAATATCATAATATCTTTTGTACTCAACATCATATATACAACCCTCTTAATCACATACGAATAATGGATATATCCATATCTTCTCACGAGAAATAGGAGAGAATGGTTTTTATCATCTCAAATAATTTTAAAAGAGTATTGAAGTTAAAACAAAAAATAATTTTATAAGCATACTTGAAACATCTCACACTCAGAAATCCTAGGATCTGAAATATCATTGAAGTCATGCCCCGAAGTAATTCTTTGTGGAGTTGTATTCATGAAATATATTCAATAACACATAAAATATCTGACAGTCATATGCATGGTTGTGGATACTCCATTATCATATAAGAAAATTCTTTTGAAGAATACAAGAGGAACACTCAAGAATCCCATCCTTGTGCTCAATTCATAGATTTCAATCATAAAGCTTTGAGAAAATGGTGTAGAAGAAGAGAAAGAGTGGAGAAGATGGAAATATATTTTCATTGATCAAAAGTTTTTTTGCATATTGATGTGTTTACCTTATTCTTATGATCTTTTTACCTTGCCCTTCTGATAATGGAACCCTTGATGAAGCCCTTTGTTACCTTTTTAAAGTTTTCTCTTCTAACTTCTTGAGGAAGGTAGGGTTTTCTTTTTTTGAATTTCTCGTACACTTTTCTTCTTGAAATATTCACTTTAATGAATACCTTATTAAACCCTCATTAATGAACTTGTATCATTTACATTCATGACTTGAATTGGTCCTTTTTCATATTTACTAATTATTTTTTCTTTTTTTTAAATAAACTTTTATTTTTCAAAAAAATTAATTTACTACATTTTAAAAGATAGGAATGTATTTTAAATTTTATGAACACAATATTTAATTTTTCAGCCATGAAAAACAATTTATATGTGATATCCATCATCTTATCTTTCCAATGATTCTTTGTGTGAGTTATTTTGTTTCCTGGATCTCAATATATGATCTCGTGAAGTCGAGGTGTCAAACATATTTATCAGCAAGATATCAAAACGTTTCTAACTATTATTTAAATTTTTGAGAAACATATGGTCAATTACAACCTTTGAAACCTATTCCAACACCTTCCTTGTCGAAATACCTTTCCAACGAGGTAAATTTTACGCAATTTTGACTCTCGGATCTCAAGATATGGCCTTCAGAAGATTAAGAATCAACAATTGTAGATTGATCTTCTCCAGACAATCTAGCCCCTTGATTAAATTCGCTTTCCTCCTTTATAAATTTGAACTTTTTTTCATAATAGTTATCCCACATGCATGGTATTTTATTAAGTTTTAATGTATATAATCAAAAGTGTATTATACACTTAATAAGAAACATAATAAGAGAAGACTATAGAGATTTGATAATTCAATCCCTTTAGAAATTGATTAATAAAATAATATTTTAAATACCCAGTCAACCTCCACCTCATTCCTAGTCAATGTAAGTCAACATTCTGCATGTCATAACATGTCATCTCATGGTTCGTCAATTGATTAATTGATCCAGGAGGATCTGAAATGCTCACAGAATATCTAGGAGGATCTATAACACTCACAAAGGTCCAACAGGATCCATAAAAGCTAAAACATTTACCATCTCAAATGCTGTAAAAAAGGACTTCATTACGTAGAGATCATTGATAGATTTCCAATGGAAAAAAAATGCCTCAAAAAGAGTTCTCATGCAAAAGTTATGGTCGGTAGAAAATCAGGTCAACAGGGCAAAAAAGAAAATTTCAAAGGTGACATGTGTCACCATTGAAAGGGTGACATGTGGCATGATCGTACATTTGTATAGTGGTGACATGAAAAATTCACAAATAACCACATGGCACACTATACGTTTGACTGGGAAAGGTGACAAGGTATCCATACAACATAGGTGGTCCAATTATATATTGCCACGTGGCAATGATGGGCCAATGAGAGGTTACCATGTGGTAGCCTCCCATTGACCCTTTACAGATAAGGTTATTTAAACTTTTAGTTGGGAGTCTGGAGGATCGAACTCAGGTCTCCTGGATAACACCCAACAACCTTACCATTTTTTTTAACAGGAAGGGATATTTTGTATATTATCAAAAATTGCCTATATTACAAAAAAGAGTTGGTTTTGGCTCAATCTTCCTACTAGTTCCGTGGTTACAGAATGGCATTTTTATAGCAGAGTGGAGAGTGGTCATTATGTTGTATGCACTACAAACTTGCCATGTGAAAATGTCTATGAAACTATGTAAGAAAACCTAGAATTTACAATTCATAAAGAACCTGGACTAAGGGTGGGAGGGGCCTACATCATCACGATATGGCTAACAGTTTTCCTCAGCTTGGGACGCATCCCCTTGTTGCTGATTGCCTCCTTCCTAGACATGGTTAGAGAATCCTGGGGCCATTGAAACATGTTGGTCGTTGTTGGCCACCAAATGAAAGGTTGAGGGGATCCAAGATTCATCTGTGCCTGCTGAGAGGGTGGGATGATGAAGATTGCTAGGGAACTAGTTGAGCTCTTCGATCTGCCTCGTATTATGGTTTATTCCCCACAGAACAATAGCTAATTTCTAATTGTGTCTGTGCTCTAGTTTCTGCATTTGATTTTGAACTTCAGCCACGTTTTCCCAAATTATTTGGTTTTCTTGTTGCAGTTCCCTATGCCTACAGTCTGCCCGATCCTCCATTCGTATGCACTCGACCTGCAGTCCCTGGAATTGATCTCGCATATCCTACAGGGAAAAGACTGGGAATGTGCAAGGCTCTCTAGTGCTTCGGCGCATGATGATGCAGTGTTCAAGGAAGGCACAAAGAGTAATTAGGTAGAAGTCACAGGAGGAGGAGAGGGGGAGGAGATCAGATTCGCTAGGGCGATTGTGCTTAACAGAAGATCTGAGATGGAGAGAGAGTCTGGATGGAGGCCTCCACAGGCCACTATAAGCCAGGG
>JZKD02S1898827.1:230658-251031 GCA_000966675.3 Picea glauca
ATTGGGAGCCTGAGGGTCCTGCATGAGATCCATTGCTTTTACCACTGGCATTTTTTTTGCAAACCTACTTCCAGCCATCTTCTTGGGAGGGAGTATCATTTTTTGGGGATTGTTTGGTGCTAGGGATTTTTTTTGTGAAATGGCCATATTCATGGAAATTTTTTCATTTGAAAGGCAGCTGTTCATAGTCAAGTTTGTGAATGTGAGTTCAGTCGTCTATCTTTAGCTTGATTTCTTCTGGGAGCCCTTTTTCTAGATATACTTCTACAAAGATTCTTGCATAGGAATAGAGGCTGGATTTGGGTTCTTCCCTATCAATATACTTCCCTATGACATCTCCTATTCTTTTTAATACTTCATCTCCCCAGCAATGAAAGGGAAAATGTGGGAGCCGTGCCTAGACTGGTACTGCTGAGGGGATATCATTTTCAGGGTCAAAATCAGGTGTCCAACTATTTAAGTAAAGGCCTCTAGGACCAAATAAGTAAGGTCCATTTCTAAAAATTATATCTTTGTTTGATTTCAGCTCGAGGTAGAAAATGTAAACACCCTTACCATAGAAGAAGTGATTCATCCATCCTTGGACCAGGGGATGCCAGTTCCTCTCAATACACAGGTCTATTTTTCATAGTGAAGGCCACAGGCCCATGAACTGTCCAACCAGAGCTCATGATGCAAAGGAGAGGCATTTTCGTTTCGTTGTAGTCTTGGGGATTGAAACTTCTGGAATCTGATCTAGTTTCATGACAAACTGGGAGGTGCTTTGTCGGGCCGGGGGGGGAGGGAGGGAGCCTACAAGAGCTTTGAAGGCTACGAATTCAACAAGGAAATCAGGGGGAGGGTCGGGATTCGGATTCCTAGAGGCCATGGTCGTGCCAAATGGACGAAGAGTGATCGGGGGCCGAGGAGCATCCAGGAGGGCCGAGAGGGCTACTGGTTAGGGTTTTCTTAGAGCCATGATAGAACTAAATATAGGTATGTGGGATTGGCCCAGTTAAGATTTGTTCCCGAATAGATAACAACCTTACCATTACACCATGTGCTTTTTTCTTAACCCTATGGGGAATGAATTTTATTGAAAATTGTTACAAAATTATATAGGCTGGAAAAACAGGTTGAGGGCTAAGCCCTCAACCCTTCATATATATGGATCCAATGTAACCATAGCTTGGAACACGAGGACACCAAAAACAAATATCGACGAACTATATAACAACCGTTTAATATATGGTTTGAACGTTGCAACAAAAAAATTGTAACATATGGTAAGGTCGATGAGGTTCGACCCCATGACCTGCCATATAAAGTGTCAGTTGTCTAACCAATGCTCCATTGGTGCCTCATGTTACTGGATTCCGCCAAAAATGTAATTAAGTTTCCAAATGTTTCACATGGAGGTTAGGGCTCGAGCCCTTTTTAACCACGATGAAGACACAAATTTTGAGACTGTGGAGACACACATCCCATGACAAAAACAAATCCTAAGGTGGCATAGATATTGAGGTTGAGGTTCAGTATGAAGTGTCTCAAAGTGCATGTCAATAGAAGACTAGTTTTGTTGTTGCATATATTTGCATTCCATCAGGTACTTTGTCCAAAAATAGGCATGCTTATACTCATTTTTCTCGTTTTCTAGAGAGGAGTATGATGGTGATGTTATTTTGATGCTAATATGTTTTCTTGGAAGTCTTAGTCCATATTTCCATTAATGAGCGCCATAGTGCATCATTTGGCATGTAAGGAATTCAATGATAAACTCTATATTTGAGTTTTAGCAACAGAATTGGAGAGTGACTTCAAATTTAGCTTTATAAGTCTATTTTGTAATGTAATTTGACATTTGAGATTGATGCAGGAGCATCTCTTCACGTCAGCTAGCCAGCCATCCAACCACGTCAAGCGCATGCATTTAATTGCTGAAGAGAGGCGCAACCCTCGTTTTTTATTCGAAGGAATGTAATTAATTGAATGTAATTAAATGTTTAAGATGTTGATATGGGAAGCCATGCTTTGCACAGGTGTAGAAGTTAATAGGCTTTAATATTCATAAGGCTGAGATCTAGATCTGATCTGCAGACTAGACAACCATTGAATGTAATTGAATAGATTAGTTGAGGTTTGGAGGGAAGAGCTCGAAGATCCCCTCAGGTAAAAAGATTGAGGGAGATCTCATTTTGTAATAGCGAGTGCAAGAATAGTAGTTAGCATAGAAAAGAGAAGAGAAGAGTCGAGACCTTGTTATAGGCCATGCTCAGGAACACCTTGTATAAACAGGAATTTGCCATTTAATACAAACAACAGTTTTTCCTGCATATTTCTTGTGTTAAATGAATGTCTATGTGTGTTCAAACTATGTTGTGAATGTATGTTGTAGTTTTGCATTTGCAGGAGTGTGTTTGGTTTCAAGCTTGAGAGGTCTTTGAGGTTCACACCATGAGGGTGTGACAGAACATTGCGGGTTCTGATAGCCGTGCACAGAGGGTGCATTTATGAACTCTGCGGAGTTAGACAGAGGCATGCCAGGTGGGCACATAAGTTGAAATCAACAACTCGGGAGGAAGACCTCAAGGTTGTTGAATACCTTAGAGGCAAGGTTGTGTATGAGAAAACATAGTTGCATATTGAAGTCAGAATCACTAAGGATTCTGAGAGCTCTTCCAAGTGGGCATTGAGCAGGTGTAAGGAGAACACAGAAGACAGAATTGCTGGATGTTCTGTGAGAAGATACTCTACCAGGTGGGCATTGAGTAGGTGTGCAGATAGGCACAGGAGAAAAGAACTCGTTGAGTTCTGAATTTGAAGAAGAGTCCAAGGAAAGGGATCTTGACAAGGTTATTGAACACCCTGAAAGAATCAGCAAGAGGTTTCTTGAGTAGAAGAATAGCCACGATGGCATCACATTCTCTAGCAGGAGGAGAAAGGAGAAGGAACTATTTCCTTAGAAGTCTGGGAGAGAAGAGAAGCTCAGGATGGGTAGTGCTTTATGTGCATAGAGACCCTGTAGGGAATAGGAGTTGAAGAATCCTTCAGGGGTTCGAAGATAAAACCTCGGGAGGAGTAGTGCTTTCGGTGCACAGAGCATAGCTACAAGGAGTGCAGAGGCTAGAGAACTCTTGGGAAGAGTTTGGGGTTCCCTAAAATCTCAAGAGGGATACCATGTTTTTACAACGCGTAGGCCAGACTCAAAGTTGAAGAGCTCATAGAAGAAAGGCAAAGGTTAAGGCCTTAGACATTTGGAATTCTTCCAAGTGTTGGAAGAAAGTGAAAAAGCTCAGGAGGGCACACAACAGTCATCAGATCAGGCTAAGGAGAAGAGATCTGGACCGTTGGCTTTCCATGTCTAGGAAGCAGAAGAGGAGTGCACAGAGTAGAAGGATCTGGACCGTCAGATCTTTGTCCAATTAGCCGACAGCTGTTAGATCTGTCAGGACTTGCGAGGGAGTTAAACCCTCGTACAATAGAGCAGAGGAGACGAAAGTCCCGAAAGGCATTGGTGCATTGGGATATCATCGTTTGGGATATCGGAGGTCCTGACGATGAAAGATCGGGATATTACAAGTCCCGAAACAATGAAAGAATCACAGCCATTGATCTGAGGAAGGACGTGTGTCACACGATCGTCCATTTCAGAGATCCGGGCACCGGGACTCATAGAGGTGAGTGCTTTTTGACTTCACATCTGGAGAAGTCTCGATATCTGATCTGGACCATCCATCCATTTGGGACACGTGGCGGAAATCAAGGAATCCACCAGGATTTTGGTCACCGGGGATTCAGGAGGACAAAAGAGTTTTGTATCCGGATTCGTTATACCGCAAAGTCCGAAACCTCAACAAAGTGGAAGGTTCCATTGTGAGGCCAGCTAACGTCACTTTGGAAAATCGGGAGTTGGAACTTCGGGGGTTTAGAGGACAAGAGGTCTAGCGCTTGGGTTTCGAAACCCCGAAATAAGGTCTTTGTCATGTGAAGGATGGTCACTTGGACCAGATCATAGCCAGGCGGGGCGAAGGCATTGCCAATTCAACATTTCACGGATCGGTGAATTGGGAGTTGAGAGGACAAGAGATCGGGCTCTCGCATTAATAAATTTTGAAGGACATATGGCTGCGGTCATATGAGAATTGGTCATGTGGGCCTAGAGATAGCCCAGGGAATAAATGTTGAAGGTGCGTCTTGGGTAATTGGCAATCGGTGGATCACAATAACAGAGGTTCTTTACATCGGGAAACAGAAAACCCTAAAGCCCGATCATTGTATTTCCTGTTGTGGAAACACGAACTCCATTTTGGAGGGAAAAGTCATAGGCGTGTGCAGAGACCGTGACAGGGAAAGAAGGGCCTATGGATTGTTGTGAATATCAATTCCCGTGGGGATTGAAAGAGCTGCTTCGGCTCAAGAATTGAATGAATGGTCCTGTGAGTGGACGTAGAGTGCGTCTGCACCAAGTGGTATCTGAGCTTGAATCTTGTCTATAGATTTCAGGCAAGGGGAACAGGAGGAAAAGGAGCACTCTGATACACATCAAGTGGTATCAGAGCCGCACTTCACTTGTATATTTCAGGTGAAGCGAGGTATAAGGAAGATAGGGTTGCTAAAGAATCTCTGGTGATTATTCGTGGTCAGGCAACAATCAAGAATACAGTTAGGAGGACTGTAGGAAGAGGCTGAAACACTCGGGGTTGCAGGAGTGAGCAACAGATTTGCTAGGAGGATAGACAGAGACAAAAATATGGCTACTGAAGGCCGTAAGCATGCTAGGAGGAAGAGCAAAGAAGAAAAGCTTGCATAAATAGATGAAGAGCTCATTGATATAAGGGTGGATATAGAAAGTCTTTCATTGTGGATGCAACAGAATGCCAAGCCAAGGTGGGTGTATGAATGGCCCATGAGGAAGGAAAAAGAAAAATGGCCAGTCAAGGAGTTGATGGATAGAAGACAGTGTAGGCTGTTAAGAGGTTGGTTGAGGCATGCTGAAAACCTCAACAAACTAGAAGAAGAAATGGTTCAGATATGTGAACCAGAGACTGGGAGAAATCTTAGTGATGCTGAGGATGAAATGGGATTGGCTGAAGATCTCAAGAACTGCCAGGAAGGTAGAGAAGGAAGAATTCCATATTTCCAGGTGGGCGATGGATCAAGATCGCTGAGGGATCTCATAGACTACTAGGAGGGCAGCGAAAGGTTTCCAAATTGCTAGGTGGGAAAGGGAATAGATCTGGGATCAGTTGATTCCATAGAATGCCAGGAGGGAAGCAGGAAAATCCCATATTGCCAAGTGGGCAGGGATGAGCAGGTGAATTTAGATCAACAAACGAAGCTTACTGAAGAGGAGAATATGGGAAATATTTTAATGATTGGGGGAATTGAAATATTCCTACCATTTGGCCAAGAGGAGACATAAATCTACATTGTGGATGTTGAGACAGAAACAATAGAAGCAGGACAGCTAGCTGGGACTGTTAGGGAAGAAGAATTGGAGCAGACTTTGGAAGCTGCCCAAGCAGAAGAAGAAGAAGATGAGAATTCTGAGGAGTGTCTCAATGCTCTCAGCCAGGAAGCTGAGGAGATGCAGCACTGAAGCTGATAGTAGAAGAAGCAGAAGAGGATGATGAGCATTCTGAGGAATGGCTCAATATTTCCAGCCAAGAGACTGAAAAGACTGCAACTTGGGAGTTTGGAGAAGAAGAAGAGGAACAAGCAGACAACATTAGTTTGGATGATTTATATGAAAAAATTGAAGCCCTAGAGAGAAGGGTGATAGTGTAGGGTATGCACATCCAACAGGTGAAGTTAGAAGAAGATGAAGAAGGAATGGGAGATCACAGTGATCTACCCAATTGCAGCAAAATTTTCCAGCTAGAGAGACTGCATGAACAGGGCCATCCATTGGAGCAGCTGGATGAAGTGATCAAAATGATCAGGGAGCTAATGATCTAGTCAGCAGAAACTGTCAGCAAGGAGAGGCTGAGTAGAAGAAAAGAAGCAGCAGTAGCAGCAGGAAGATGGAGCAGATGAACAGCTCCAGAAATTAGTTTGGGATCCAGGAGGATTTCAACAACTGAGATGGGAAGCTCATGAGCATGAGCTTATGAATTTTGTAGCTGAGAAGTATGATGCAAGAGCATCTCTCCATGTCGGCCAGCCATCCAACCAGCCACTTCAAGTGCATGCATTTAATTGTTGAAGAGAGGTGCAACCCTCATTTTTTATTCGAATGAATGTAATTAATTGAATGCAATTAAATGTTTAAGTTGTTGAGATGGGAAGCCATGCTTTGCACAGGTGTAAAAGTTAACAGGCTTTGATATTTGTAAGGATGAGATCTAGATCCGATCTACATACTAGACAACCATTGAATGTAATTGAATAGAGTAGTTGAGGTTTGGAGGGAAGAGCTCGAAGAACCCCTCAGGTAAAAAGATCGAGGGAGATCTCATTTTGTAATAGCGAGCGCAAGAATAGTAGTTAGCATAGAAAAGAGAAGAGAAGGGTCGAGACCTTGTTACATGCCATGCTCAGGAACACCTTGTATAAAAAGGCATTTGCCATTTAATAAAAACAACAGTTTTTCTTGCATATTTCCTATGTTAAATGAATGTCTATGTGTGTTCAAATTATGCTGTGAATGTATGTTGTAGTTTTTCATTTGCAGGAGTGTGTTTGGTTTCAAGCTTGAGAGGTCTTTGAGGCTTCACACCATGAGGGTGTGAAAAAATGATGTGGGTTCTGATAGCCGTGCACAGAGGGTGCATTTCTAAACTCTGTGGAGTCAGACAGAGGCGTTCCAGGTGGGCACAGAAGTTGAAATCAACAACTTGGGAGGAAGACCTCAAGGTTGTTGAATACCTTGGATGCAAGGCTGTGTATGAGAAAACATAGTTGCAGATTGAAGTCAAAATCACTAAGGATTCTGAGAGCTCTGCCAAGTGGGCATTGAGCAGGTGTAAGGAGGACACAAAATACATAATTGTTGGATGTTCTGTGAGAAGGTACTCTGCCATGTGGGCATTGAGTAGGTGTGCGGATAGGCACAGGAGAAAAGAACTCGTTGAGTTCTGAATCTGAAGAAGAGTCCAAGGAAAGGGATCTTCACTGGGTTACCGAACACCCTGAAAGACTCAGCAATAGGTTGCTTGAGGAGAAGAATAGCCAGGAGGGCATCACATTCTCCAGTAGGAGGAGAAAGGAGAAGGAACTGTTTCCTTAGAAGTCTGGGAGAGAAGAGAAGCTCAGGATGGGTAGCGCTTTATGTGCGTTGTTGTTCCTGAGTCTGTACTAAGGCTTAAAGTACAATGTCAAGGCATCCGAAAGTATGATAATGGTTGATAAAGGATTTCACTAACCTCAGTGTGGGAAGCTAATGAGGATTTCTGCGTTTACGCAGTCTGACTTCCAACTGTTCCTGGGTTGCGATATCTTGTTCAATGGCCGCCCATGAGCGTTCTAATTCTTCCCGGGTATTAGCAGTTCTAAGGGTCGTACTGAAAAGACTTAACGCGATATTAGTTTGATCTGATATCCCGAGTTGAATATTAGGTTGAATTACCCAGGGTATAGTCATTGAGGAACAGTTAGATTATGGAAATAATTTAACGAGAGATTTTAATTGGCTGATTCAATTCAGTCGAACATAAAAGAAATCTTCTTATGAAGAACGAAATGGGACTACAAACGAAAGGCCCTTTTCCGTAACTGTATCATTTTTGTAAAAGATGTGAAATGAGAGAAGAACATCTAATAGCGAGTAACGTAAAATTCTTATCAGTAAAAACTCACGTATGCATGGAAGAAGAAAATGACATGAACATCATTGACAAGGTGCAATTAAACATAAAATCCCATAACTGTAGCTTGGTCTTACACCTGCTAATAGCCGGTGCAGAGGAAGGACAAGAGACAATTACCGTAATATGATCTTGCTTCACTATAGTAGTAGTGGTACTAAGTTATAGTGATACCTTTCAGTTATATAGAGAAAAATGAAAAGAAACAAATAACATGACAAAACAAACTAATTGTGTAGAGCAAAATGAAAAGAAACAAATAACATGACAAAACAAACTTGAGATACAGTTGGGACAGAATTGGGAATCTTGAATTTGCTTCGTATTAACTTCCTTCATGGGAGAATTTTGTTACAATGAGTACCAAAAAGCCCAGCTCGGTGCTCTTCTTTCTCTGTTCTATTTATACAAAAGGATGTCAATAATTTTATTTACATGAGTCGGCGCATATGATACACTTGTCCCCAAAATTAGATACAAGCGGTGGCGGTTCCGTTTGGCAGCTGTTAGGAGTGAAACCGCTCCATCTCTTTAACTCCGTTTTCAAAGTGCGCCAGGTGCTTGTCTCTGCATAGACTTGGTGCATATCCTACATTTGTCCAGGAATTGAGATATGAGTTGTGATGGTTCTGCCTGACAACTAGCTTCAGCAGAATAGTAGTCTCGGGCTAATTGCAGAAGTTGATTTCCCATGTACGCATCAACAATATCAAGGGCGCCGAGTTGTGTGCTGGGTTGAATTAGATGCTCATCAATTTGAGCCATCCCTGCTCTGTCCATTTTATAGATTTCCACCAAATCTCTCTCATTTTTCTCCTTTATCTCAAGGGAGATCCGCTCCATATTTATTTGTCTCAGCATCTCTATGTCTCCTCCCTTCTCCATCCCTAATAGTTCAGAGTTTATATTTTTGAAGGTCTCTTCGAGTGAATTCGTTACTTTTTGTGCCTGCTCCTTGCCCAAAGCAATATCATGCTCCCCGTTCTTTAACAAAATATTACCCCTTGTCTGTTCAGAAATGGAAAGCCCGGGGGTTCCTGCCGAAAACCTGTTATGGGTATCTAGCACTGCTTTCTAGAAGACGACCCGAGCAGCTTCTACGCTTCTTTCCTTGACAACGAGATTCTCAGAAATCTGGTTCATCAACAAGCAATCCTTTCGAAACTCCCCGATTTTGTTTAGTAGGCTCTGTTGAGCAGAAGAGACCCTGCTTCGAATGTCGATTGCTCGAGATTTGACAATCTTGACGTCAATCACCTTGCTTTCTGTGACCTCTAATTGAGCCTGTAATTGTGTGATTGTATCCCTCTGGTGGTCGAACTGCACTCGACCATCTTGGATGAATGAATTTGCCTTCTCGATCTTGGTCTTGAGGAACTCGATCTCTTTCCTATCGACCAATTGGGCCAGATCTATCGCTCCACTCACTTGACTTTTAGCATCTTCGGCAGTGGAAGCTATTTGAGCATCAAGAGTCTTGATTAACCGATTCTTTGCTTTAAGATGATTTTTTAATGCCGCGACTGATACTTGATTTGTTGTTGCGTACGCTCCCAGTGTTCCTGCAATCTCAGTGGAAAATTCATCCTTCCTTTTATTTCCCCCATCGGTCAACACCTTGAATCTTTTAGCTGTGGATTCTCCCTCTCGATAAAATTCTCGCTTTACTACAGCTTTTCTCTTTTTGTCAAAAAAGAATTCATTCGGAGGGAGTTCCTCCGCCCTTATAGGCATCAGTTCCTCACCAAATATCCATCCTTTGCTGACGCTTCCCTGTGCCAACTGCAACGGTGTTATAGAGGTGATGGGTTGCCCGATCTGCTTGGCACTCTTCTCCGGTGTGCTGAGTGGGTCCTGCGCTTTCGGGGGATCGGAGGTCTTCGTTCCCGTCTCCGGATTTTGAGTTTCTAGTGGGTTTGTGTCTTTTATTTCCACCTCTGAATTTTTATCCTTAGGAGGATCAGTATTTTCCTTTTCTATTTTGGGGTTTTCCCCCTGCTCAGGGCTCTTCCCTTTGTCTGGATTTTTCTCCTGTTCGAGGGTTTTCTTCCTTTCGGTACTCTTCTCTTTTTCTCCTCCCTGTCATTTTTCGGGTTTAGAGGTTTTCCCCTCAGAAGTTTCGGCTTCTTTTTGTTTATCTTTAGGAAGTCCCAAACCCCCCAGTACGACGGGGAGACATCACTTCCTGTTTGCCTGGAATTTTAAGACAGAAGCCCTGTCTTCGGCAGCCAGGGATTTGATTCGGTATTGCACTTCTGAATAGGATCTGGCGCCTCGGAAAACATCATCCGAAGGCGAGGATTCGTGTTCGAACCTGTTTAAGCCACAATTTCCTAAATGAGTACTTACGATCCTCTGTGGATCATGTCTTTTATATTCAATATAGGCCAAATTTAATCCTTCTAAAGCTGCAGCCTCAGCCTTAGCATGTCCGAAATCGAGCAAAGAATATGAATTAAGCCGGATAGGAAAAGACGGCCATACCTTCTTTGTTGATGCTTTTAGTTCTTTGCTCACGCTGTCGATTACTGTCTGCCGAGCAATCTCACGACACGCCAGCTTATCGGGGATAAATTGCGGGAGAGCCATAGGAGGGACAGTAGCTCCGAATAATCTCAAATAAGAGAATTCTTCTTCCACGTACCAGTCTGCGATCTGGCTTAGGTTCGCAGGAACGCCATCCAAGATGCGGGGTGGCAGAAGACCAAAAATAGTGACATGCAGGGGCACCACCACCCAATTAAAAATTTCATAAATAAACTCATTCGCATTATTTTCCCACAGTTTATCGTGGTATTCATGCACAATTTTTTCTCCGGATGGACTCCAAGCCCAATTCATCAAAGGAAAAGGCATCAGGGAGCATATTGCATCCATGATATATGCGGACATGTAGAATCTGGATGGCTTCCCGGCTCCCTTCTGCTCATGGTACTCGGTGATTCTGTTGAACAAATTATCAGAGAGTATTTTGGCCCAATCGAATGAGGAACCTTCGGCTACCCGAAAAATGAGGGGTACCCATTGAACGAAAAAATGAGCAGTGTCCTCCGCTCCGAAGAGCCGACAAGTCATCATGGCCACATACTTGTAGTTTGGTTCCAACAAAGAAATCGAATACACACCTTCGTTGTGCACCCTGAATGTGGACGAATGAGATACCCAATCCCTTATCAAGCTTGGCAAAGTCTTGTCAAATTCTTTGCACTCCTTCTCTTTGAATTCTACGAAGAATTCTTTGCCCAGTATGTATTCAGAGGTGGTTGGAAGCTTGTACATAGCCTGGATATGTTCGGGCCTAAAAGTACCAATCCTGGCCTGTCTGTCATTCAGAAAAGTTCTGGAAGGCAGGTCGACGTGATCCAATGCCCATCAGATCATATCGTAATATGGAAGCAACCGAGGTCTGGTTTCCACCAAGTGCATTTTCGACTGAACAATTGTCTTGTATCTAGTGTTCATGTCATCCTTCTCAATGTCATAGTTATAGTCATCAGAATCTGAACAGCTCACTAACTCTGATTGCAGGATATTTGTAATTGAAGACCAGGTAGATACTAAGCCGTCTGTCCGAGGCGAAGTATCCGCGACGTTGTCTGAACCCTGCGCGGCGACTTCGACATTTGCTTTAGCTCCTCTCCTGGGTGCCATAGCTGAAGCTGGTTTTTTCGTTCTTCTGTGATAAACCTACGTATACATACAGAGGCTAGTTTACTCGGAGAAATCTTGCTCTATAAGCTTGATAAGAAATGTTTTCTTTTTAACAAATAAAACAAAGTTTCGTATATATTTTGAAAACCCTGTACCTTGTCATCAGCCCATCAAATCGCGAATAAAACCAGATTAATTGAAAAAATCCGATCTTATTTTCATTGTGGATTTACCCTAATTTCTCATTAATGTAATGAATATTGGGCGGCTTGACAGGTATTCAAGTTATGGAGAGTAAATGAATGAACACCTCGTAGAGTGTGCCAACCTTGAAGCGCGGGACGTAATCCRTTTGATTTTTAAAAGTTTCCAATTTTAATGACTTATAGCTTTCCTCGTTTTTCGTCATCTCRTGAATTTCCCTTTAACGTTTTGATTTTGTAACTCGCGAGACTGYGAGTTCYGACCTTATCATTAATTAAMAATGGTTTTGATGYGGCRGATCCTTAATGATATGATTAACTCAATCGCCAGATCRTGACTCGGGAGCTTGAAGGCAAAATTTTTAGGAGATTGATATGCCRAGTCGCGATATTGCGATGCGGCGATAATTAAGGCTCAATATAATTATGTCGCAACTTCGCGAATCRGAATTTTGGATACTTCAACTTTATGGAAGAAAAAGCYGAGAGGCGACRTGCCGAGAACCGAKTTTAACTATGGTTAGTTTTTTACTCCTGGTTCTTGACTRTGGTTATTCGAAAATTATCGTGTTCTCGGCTCTCGGGGCTGAGAAAACAACAATTTAGAGTCGAGAAATGCCGAGGCRCGAAACCCCGACGATGCCTAATCAAGGGTTAAAGGTCTTGTACCATTCTTKCCTTGGAGAAAAATTAGAACCGAGTTCGTATTCTCGYGACTCGGGACTTGTGAATTCAAGAAATAAGGGGTTCGACTTGCGAGATCGCGAAACTTTGAAAAATCCTAAGGACAAACACACTTGCGAAAAACGGACCCTTTGTAAGTGACAAAGTATTATTATTCAGGCAACAAAAGTTTTTTCATAGTTTTATGACTTCGGAAGGAAAGGGAAAAGAAGAGCAATTTTAAAACTTAAGTATCAAAGTTGAAAAATTGCATGAAGCGAACAAAACAAAGGCGGCTCCAACATAGGCTCCAACTAGGGATCTTGCTTACCTGTGAGGCAAGAAGAACAACAGACCAGGTGCCAAAAATGGGTATATGGAGTCATAGGCAAAAAGATAGGCAAAGAGGGAAAAAACTTTAATTTGGCAACTCAGAGATTCTTCGAGCTCTAATACTCTATTCAGACACAGCTGAGGTCCCTTCTGCAATTTCCCCTCTCTTATTGCCAAGTTTGGGGAATGTTTCAAGACAGTCATAATAGTCCAAGGATATTCAACAGGTCTTGTGTCTCAGCTTGCATCAGAAAAAGATATTCTATAATCTAAAAACAGGGAAGTCCCATCGGAACTTGGGGAAATGATCAGGTTTTCAGAAAGTGCTGATTACCAAATTTAATTTTGATATTAATGTATAAAAACCTCACAGATCTCTCAGACATTGCTTCACTGCCAGCGAGCCTGTTCAGTACCCCGGTGAAGTTGTCTGACCCCTTATTACTGAATTTCTTTTCACCATTTCGGAAAATATTCATGCGTTTAAATGCTAAGACAAGGGCAATCATTTCTGAATTTCCTTTCATCGTCTTAATGGAATAGGTGGGGGAAATCATTTCTGAATTTCCTTTCACCACCTGTCTCAATATTTATTTATTTTTTAAACACGAAGATGGAAGCAATCAGTTTAGATCAGGGTTGAGATCTGTGTAATATTTTTATCAGAGGTCTGTCAACTTATTTTGATCACTCAGTATTCAACCTTCCTTTGACCCTCACAAGACCTTTAGTTCTTCGGGAGACATGGGGGAATAATTAGCATTTTAAGGAAGTTCAAGCAAGCTTTGATTTTTCAGACACTATTGAAAATCCTAGGAAAGTTAGATTCGCCATAAACATTTATTCGTTTAGCAGAGGATCAGGTAGTTGCGAAGACCGGCTTTCTTATTAAGCTTTGCTTCAGAATCCCTGAGGCTTGGATCACAAAATCTTTCCCCCCTCTCCAAGGTTTGGGTAAATAGTAAGTCACTAAAGCTAGGTTCAACTGTGAACGGAAAACGAGGAAGCAATCAAATGGTATCAATATAAAATAGGCCATAACATTTTCTGGACGAGTCTTCGGATTCATTAGGGGGAAAAAATTATAAGTGACTGTTTTCGAATTTAACATATTCGTTCAACCTTTAGTCTCGAGATCAAAACTAGAAATAATCCTGTTATTCAACCTTTTATATTGTAATTTGAACAATGTCATTTTAGATAGCTAGAAACAGTCTTTCATGATCTCTGAGTATTTAGAAAACTCACCTCTGTTTTTCCTTTTTATGTATCACCTGTTTTATGGTACCCTATTTCCAATCACTGATCCGCGTCTTAAGCTTTGAGCTAATTTCGCCTGCAGCTAGAACCCTGCAACAAATGAAAAATGTGATTTGAAAATGTGTGGAAAATTTAAGAACGAGAACCCCAAAATTTGACAATAAATGTCAGAATGGAAAGATAAATATGTACAAGACTCATAATAAAACTTATTTATTTACAAGTGTGTGTATATATATATTTTATTCATTTTTTTTTTTTATTTTTTTTTTTTCTATCCAACCACTGTCAAGTCATATAGTGTTTTAGATATCACCCATTGACAGGGGCATTTAGGACTTCTCCGTCAATGTTTTCCAGAAGAAAGGAATTCTTTCCTTCCGGAGCCGAGACCCTGAATGGTCCGTACCAGAGGTGGTCAAACTTGCCATGTTTTTCGGCTTTTTCCCTTCTCGCATCCCACCTTAACACCAAGTCGCCCGCGAGAAACTCCTTGTCTTTTGCTTTGAGATCGAACAATGCTTTCATATCGTCTTGATACTTCTGCATTTTCTCATCAACCTCCACTCTGAGCTCTTGAACCTCAATCATCTGGTTAATTCTCCTGGTTACATGGTTGGGTTCTTCGTTCTGATCCTGCCATAATTTTATCACAGGCAGCGCTAAGTTTATGGGCAGAACTGCCTCGGTTCCATAGACCATTTGAAACGGTGAAATACCAATAGACCTCTTAGTGCTGATGCGGTTTTCCCATAATGCATATTTCAAATGTATATGCCAGGACCATTTGTTTTGATCGAGTACCTTTTTGATCACGTTCACCAGGCTCTTGTTAGATGATTCTGCCAACCCATTTCCCTGGGGGTAATAAGCAGTGGAATGACCAAGAACGATACTGTACTTCTGACAGAAGTCGATCATAGCCATGGATTTGAAGGCCTGGGCATTGTCCGTAACAATTTTTCGGGGGCATCCGAATCTGGACAAGATGTTATCTTCCAAAAAGTCAATCACCACCGAGTTTGTTGCCCTTTTAGTTGGAATTGCTTCCACCCACTTTGTAAAATAATCAGTGGTCGTTAAGATCCATTTGTGTTGAGTGCTGGAATGAGGATTAATTTCTCCTATGAAGTCTAATCCCCATTGTTGAAATGGGGCTTCGGTTTTGACTGGAACAAGTGATAGCACAGGGAGTTTTTGTTTACCAGCGAATATTTGACATGAATAACAGGCACGCACTTTGGCACTAATGTCCGAAAATAGTTTCGGCCAATAGTACCCGGCCCTCAAGATCTTATAGGCTGTGGCTCTCCATGCATGGTGTCCTCCACAGATTCCTTCATGAAATTCTTCAATAACTCGTGGAGTCTCCGACTCAACCAGACACACCAGTAAAAATCTGAGTGGGTCTTTCCAATATAATTGATTTTCTGAGACGCAATATTTGACAGCATGTAGTTTTAAAGTCCTGTATTTGGCTGGTGTTAGTCCATCTGGACATTTCAGGTTTAACAGGTAGAAAACTATATCTCTATAGCAGCTTGACATTATGAACTTTTCTTCAACTTTGTTTGGATACGTCTGGCCATCTAACTCTTGCAGATATGTGCCCTCGTCTTCCCCTTGCAGGCAATTGACGTCAAGAGCTCTAAGATTTGACTTAGCCAAGAGTTTGGCCAGACCCTTTCCTTTTATCAATTTAGTTGGCTTAATTTCAAGATCAAATTCTTGAATCTTAGCGAGCCAATGTCCCCGTTTTCCATCACTGTCAGGCTGTACCAATATATCTTTCACAGCACTGGTTGGTACATATGCGATAATTTTTGAATGTAGAACGTAAGTTCTAAATGCCTTTAGCGATTTCACCATCGCATACGCATGTTTCTCCATTATGTCATACTTTAGTTCAGCATCCCTAAGGCTCTTGCTGAAAAATGCGATCGGGCATTCAAAGCCTTCGCCATCTTTTTGCAGTAATACCGCAGCGATAGTATGTTGAGAAGCGAAAGAGAAGATGAGGAAATCTTTCAAGTAATCTGAGTTGGTTAACACGGGTGCCTCGCTGATGACTCTTTTAATATGTTCAAACGACGCTTTGGCCTCGGTTGTCCAATTTATCCTACTGTCCTTTTTCAGCATTGCTGTGATCAATTTGACAATTTCAGCAAAATTTGGTATAAACCTTCGCAAGAAATTTATTGTTCCTAGGAAAGCTTGAATTTCTTTAACATTTCTAGGAATCCTAATAGTTTGTATCGCCTCAACTCTCTTAGGATCAATTTTGATCCCATATTTGAATACAATATGCCCTAGAAGCTTACCTTCCTGCATAGCGAAATGAGATTTCTTTGGGTTTAAAGACAGACCATATCTGCGACATTTTTCAAAAGTCTGTTTTAAATGTACCAAATGTTCTTCATCGTTTTTAGAAAAAACCGTCAAATCGTCAAGGTAGATTACTATGAACTTATCCCTTTCCCCAATAAAAGCAATATCCATAGCGCACTAGAAGGTAGCCCCTGCATTCATTAAACCAAAAGGCATTTTATCATACATGAATGTACCCCATGGTGTGGTGAAGGCAGTTTTTTCTCTGTCTTGCTCGTTCATGGCGATCTGGTTGTACCCAGAAAACCCATCTATCATAGACATGCGATTTGCCCCAACTACCCTTTCTAGGACATGGTCCATTTTAGGAAGTGGATAATTGTCCTTTAGAGAGGACCTATTCAAGTTCCGGAAATCTACACACAGTCTAATCTCTCTGTTCTTTTTTCTGACCGGGACCATATTTTCTATCCAATCTGAGTATCTCAGAGGCACAATCATTTTTGCGTCTAAAAGCTTCTTAACCTCCCTTTCAATAACAGGCAACAAGATGGGGTTAAACTGCCTGAGCTTCTGCCTAAAAGGCTTGACTCCGGGCTTCAAAGGTATCTTGTGCTCAATTATAGATGTATCGTAGGTTCGGAGCTCGTCATAGGACCAGGCGAAAACGTCTTTATATTGTTTGAGCAAGTCTCTATACTGGTCTTTTACCTTAGGAGGGAGGAACTTAGATATCTTTACTATCCTAGAATCTTTTCCAGTTCCAATGTTGCAATCCTCCACTTCTTCTGGTTGGGGCTGCAAAGTGGATTTCAAAGGTATGTCATTCTGATCAAAGAGTCTTTCCAAAGGGATCAAGCCTTTCGGAATCTGGTTATTTTTAAGGACTAACATACGATGATCGGCTATTTTTTCTTGGAAAATTTCAGGTTCTTCGTTTTCTTGTATGACCCACATCGGGTCGTCTTGGTTCTCCTGATATGGATGGGTTTCAGAGAACTCGCCTATTGCTATCAGAAATTTTTGAATTTGTTCGTCATCTTCAAAGACCTGCCAGTGTCTGACATTGTCTGGTATGGAGGGTTTATACCTAATTTCAATATGATACTTCAGCTTAACATTTGTAGGAGGGGAAAAGGTCGAGGATGCCTTAGCCAATGCATCAGCATGTAGATTCTCAGTGCGAGGGATAAAATGGAATTTTATGGACGAGAAAAAGTTCTCCATTAAATCCCAAACGCAGTTTCTGTATGTCCTCAATCTAGGATGTTTAGCTTGGTATTGTTGGTTTACTTGTTTTACTATTAATTCAGCGTCTCCGTAAACCTCCAAATTTTTTATGTTTAACTTCTTGGCTGCCTCTAGACCTAAGATTAATGCTTCATACTCGCATACGTTATTGGTGTAATCAATGTCCCACTGTAAGCGATAAGAGAAAGGGATGGTAAACTTACCTTCAGGTGCTATCAAAAATATGCCAGCACCGGCTCCTTCAGAGGATGAAGCTCCATCAAAGTACATCTTCCAGAGGCCACTTTTGCATAGTTCTTCAGTCAAGGGGTTAAGCTCTTCTTGTTTCATATCAAGTTCTTCTGGACCTTCATTTAGACCATCATTGAAAGACAATATGCAATTTCCCAGATCTTGGTCTGTGACATAAATGGGAAAATTATTTGGATTATGGGGATTGCTGACAGTATATGCCAATCTGGTTTCTTTGTATAATCGGGTAAACTGACCACCAAACACAGGAATTGTGGCATATGACATATCCAATTGTAGAGAACCTCCCAACTTGGCTCCCCACGACCTGGATAACAACATACCATATTTGGGAGGAATATCTGCAATAACCACATCCATCAAGACACTCTTGACCGGGACCTGAGCTAGGGAAACAACCAGATCTTTTATCATTCCCATACATTTAACCTTTCTTGAATCGAAAGAGTATAGATCTCCATAGGGTCTAGTGATCTGGAGGCCCAACCTCTCCATTATCATTTTGGGCATAACATTATGTGAAGCCCCGGAGTCTAACATACAGTTATGCAGCAGTTGGTCATGTATATTCAGGGTGATATAGAAAGGAGCGACGTTGTCCTTGGATCCCTCGAAGTGGGGACCAAAGGTGATGTTAGGTCTGTCATCTTCTAAGTTGATAACGTCAGAATGACTTTCGAGCTCGAAAACACCCATTACTTTGGCAATTTGCTTATGATAAGTTGGGTTTTTCGCCAATTCTACCAAAGGAATTGGTATCTTAATTTTGTTTAATTCGTTTTCAAAATTGTAAGATGTATTGGCCTTGTCCGTTTCTTTGGTTAAGAGTTCTGAGTTCTTTTCTTCCATCTTATTTTTCTAGATCACTTTGTCACTCGTGTTTTTAGTTGAAGATGTAGCTTTGTCTATTGGCTTAACTTCTTTTGTTTGGGTTTCAGCTTTTTTCATCTTAGACTCTTGATTCTTTGATATCTTGACTTTGTTGCTGGGTAACAATGTCTCCTCTAAAGGAGGCTCTTGAGACTGACCCTTCGGGAGAATTACCTTAGGTTGTTCAGTAGATATGGGTTTATTTTTTGACCTGAGATTGTATCTGGGTTGGAAATCAGCCGCTATCATTTATGTTTCTGGTTGAAATAAGTAGAGGTCATTGTGATCACCCTCTTCTTGCTCATCAGATATTTGAGGGACGTTTAAAGATTCCTCGTACTCTTCCTTGGTTAGAAATGGCTGTGAAGAATCATCCCCAAAAAATGCAACTTCGTCTTCCGAATCTCCGAACTCTTGGAGGTCACTCGCTCCTATAAAATTTTCGTTTTTTAATGGAGTTGGTATTTTTTGATCTTCATTCTTTATTTGCCTCTGTTGATTTTGGGGATTTGGGTTTCTCCTGAAGTCTCTCTTGTTAGAAGAATCAGCTTTGGCTTGATCTAACTCCATCCTAGAGACTTTGTTGGACAGATCTCTAATTACTCGGGCCATATCATCCTCTCGGTCATCAGTGTATCTATTTGACCCGGAAGGACCCGCTGGTTCCCTATAGCGTCTATTATCACGGTTGGCTGTATCTACTTTAGTCTTCATCTTTCCTGAAGCCATCATATTAGACTCTATTTCGACAGCGTCATCTTGCATTTTAATCAGAGTGTCTCCTCTTCTTTCACGCAAAAGCAACGCAAAATCGGGTTCGAAAGCTCCCGCGAAGGTTACTTTAGCTGAGGGTTCGGAAGGCTTAACAGCGGCTGGAATTTTATTATAAAGTTTGTTAAATATCAGGATAAATTCCATAACGGTCTCGGAGTTCTTTTTCTCTAAGGAGCCGAACTCGGTAAGGTAATATAAGTGATCTTTTCTCTCTCCCCATTGCTTGAGGAAAGCATCTTCCAAGGCGTTATATGTCTGAATAGAAGCTGCAGGAAGACTCTGAAACCAAGTTCGGACCTGTCCTTCGAAAGTTTGGACAAGTAGTCTAGAATAGACATGTTCGTGCTCTATACCACAAATGTCTGCGAACTGGTCAAAGAAGTTTATATGCTCGGCTGCGGTTAGATCTCCCTCCCCAGTGAAATTAGGAAGGTTTTTGATGTAGTTGTCAGGTAAATCATGAAGTTGAGCGGGTAAAACTAGGGGAGCGTATCTAGCCGCTACTTTTGCAAATACTCTGGGGGGAGGGGGATTAGGTTTCCCTCCACCTCCTCCTCTGACACCAGCTATTCTTTTAGGAGTAGAAAATGAGGGTGTAAAACACCCTTTTGAATCAGGTGAAACTGGGAAGTTTTGATGACGAAAGGATGGTATGTCAAAAGATAATGATCTTTCCAAAGGACCTTTCCCTTTGTTTATAGATGGGAAAGTTTGATGTGGCTCACTCCTAAATTCTGAGTGCTCTGTTTCCAGATCTTTGATATCCGACAGAGGGTTACCCAAAGTAGGAGTTTCGGCAGCGGATTTAGTCTTGAAAGGTAGACCTTTGGGTTTATTAGCTGAAGCGGTTGTTTCAAACGAGCCTCTCGCTCTTAAAAAATTTTCAGGGTTGTTAACACGCGTAATCAGCTTGCCAGCCGGGTTCTGTCTGGTATGCTTTTTACCAGATGCCAGTTTGTGTTCAGTGGAGTCGCCAAGTGAAAGTTTTTTTTTTTTTTTTTAAA
>JZKD02S1898827.1:275493-313546 GCA_000966675.3 Picea glauca
TGGAGTTAGTTTAGCTAAAAATAGTAAAGGCGCCAAAATAGGCGGACTCCACCCAAAACGCGCCAAACTGAATGTAAACCAAAATCACGCGCAAATGGTCACATGTCAAAATGTTTAACAAACCATGGTGTAAAATGTTAATACAGCCGGGTTTTAAATTTAATACAATGTAACCGTGCAAAAGTATCCAAAGGACCGGGTTTAAACACATATAACAACCCCGCACGTGCGTTAATAAAATGGTTGGTCATATGTATGTTGAATGGAACCAGTTTAAAACCATTTTAAAACGTGCACCCATTCGAAATGGGGCATGGTCATATGCCTGATGCAAGGACCGCGGGTCGGGGCTAAGCCCCGGCCTGCCCAAATTTCCATTTAAAATAAACCATCCACTTAAATAAATATGCGTCCATCCATATGATAAGAAATGATCGGTGGTATATTGGTTAATAGAGGTTCGTGAAGGCTTTGTAAAGAAGGCGGAGGTCCCGGTTTCAAAACCCGTGGACTATCAAAAAAATTTTAACAACGGACCAATAAACCAAACCCAGGGTGCCACGTGGCAGCCCGGGATTGGGCCACGTGGCACACTACTATTCGTCAAAATGTGATGCCACGTGTCACGATTTAATTCACCCTCAGTCAACCAAACATAAACCGCCATGTCAGCGCTGCCAAGTCAGCGTACGGACTCCACGTCAACAGGACACGTCGGATGATGACGTCACCCTGGTGCCACGTGTCACCCATCCAGTGGTGACACGTGTCACCTCCCAATAGGTCCAACTGTACGCTGAAAAATTCATAATTGCATGACACATGTCACACCCAGAAATTGCCACATGTCCTGTACGGACACCTACGTCAGCACTGTACGGCCCTGCCACGTGGCAGTACGGCCTGCCCAGTCAGCATAAAAATTTCCTGTTTGGCTCGGCGAACAGACCTCGATAACTTCTCCATACGGACTCCGTTTGCGAAAATAAATATACCGCCGAAATCAGGAGAACGAGACAGACGCAATGGAACCATTTTCGTCGCATTCCAAGCACTTTGAAAATTGAGCATTTTTTAGACCCCTAGTCCAGATTCTGATCAATTGGCTTGGGGGTAATAAGGTGACGAATGTTCTTGACGTAACCCAAGATTTGATGTCAATTCAGCCATCATTTGATTCTGAAAGTGACTGCCATGGTCAGTGACAATCTCTCTCGGGACTCTGAACCGTGCTATAATCTGGTTGAATAAGAAGAGAGCTGTAGTCTCTCCATCATCTTTGAACGTCGGCATATCTTCGACCCACTTAGTGAAGTAGTCGACAGCTACAATGATATAGCGGTGCCCCCTTGCAGATGGGGGGTTGCAGGTAGTGTAATCAATCCCCCACTTGGTGAAGGGACCGATGGTGATAACAGGAAACATAGGAGCTGGATGTGCCCTCATCTTCCGTGAGAAGATTTGGCACGGATGGCACTTCTTGACCGACTCGATACAATCTTTTATAAGCGTGGGCCAAAAGTAACCTGCTCGTAAAATATTTTGGGTTGTTGCCAACTCGGATAAATGACCGCCACAAGCTCCTGTATGACAATCGTTGAGCACTATGATGGCCTCCTCATGAGTGAGACATCGACGCAAAATGCAATCTACACCTCTCCGATACAACGTATCATCGAGTATGAGATAGTTTTTGGCATGATGGCGTATTCGTCGATGCTCATCACGAGAGGCAGAGGCAGGGCACTTCAAAGTCTGGAGATATATCAGTATATCTCTGTACCAGGGGTCTGAAGATTCAATCAAGAACATATCCCCCCGGATAGGCGATTCCTCAGGCACAACGTCACCTGACTCAACCGGAAGCTCCGAGATAAGTTCTGCAAAGACCAATGACTTTTTCGACTTGGCTGAAATGAAGTCTAAGTCAAATTCCTTGAGGATGACCATCCATCTACTAATTTTTCCACCGATAACACATCATGTCAACATGTACTGAAATGGATTCACGACGGCAACAACGGTGGTCTTACGAAACAGAACATAGTGACGGAACCATTGAACAGCATGAACTGCTGCCAACACAATTTTTTCAAGATGGGTATAATTAAGTTCTGGTCCTACGAGGCCTCGACTCAAGTAATAGATCACGTATTCAGAAAACAAATCATCTTCTTGAACTAAAACCATACCTATGGATGACTCTACAGCAGCCAGGTATAAAAGGAAATCCTTGTTATAATTCGGTGGCCGTAACAGAGGTGCGGTTGTAAGGGCGTGTTTCAATGCGTCGAAAGAGTGCTAAGCTGCTTCGTCCCAAAGAAAAGGAACGTCTTTCTTCAGTAAACGCATGAAGCCCTTGGTGATTTCGGCATAGTTGACGATGAAGCGTCGTAAGAAGTTCGCCTTACCTTGAAGACTTTGAAGTTGTAAAATGGTGCGTGGGGGGGGCAACTGTACTATTGCCTCCACCTTAAGAGGATCAACCATGATCCCCGTCGTTGAAACTATGAAACCTAACAAATGTCCTGACGTGACGCAAAAGCTGCACTTGTTGGGGTTCAAGCAAATCCGAAAGTAACGACGGTGTTCAAAGATAAGTCTGAGGTGCGTAGGGTGATCTATTCGCTTGCGAGAGCGTGATGCTAAATCATCTAGATAGGCCTCGACTATATGTTTGAGTTCATGAAATGCAAAAGACATGGCCCACTGGAAAGTGGCTCCAGCGTTCTTGAGACCAAAAGGCATTTTTCGATAGGCGAATGTACCCCACGGACAAATGAATTTCGTTTTGTGTTGGTCCTTAGGTTTGATTTGGATTTGGTTATAGCCCGAGAAACCATCCATGAACGAAAAGGCTTCACAACCGGCACACTCATCAATGATCTGGTCGATGAATGGGGTTGGATAGTTATCTTTTGGACATGCCTTGTTCAAATCACGAAAATTGATACAGACGCGAATCGTGCCTTGTTTTTTGTCGATCGACACGGAGTTTGACACCCATTGAGTCAACTGAATAGGGTATATGAACCCAACCTTGAGCAATTTCTCAACCTCAACCTTGATGGCTGCTGCTTTCCTAGGATTAACTGGACGAAGTTTTTGTCGAACAGGCTTAGCATCAGGATATGTGGTGATTTCATGTTCAACTATTTTCGGATCGATGCCTGGCATTTCCTCGTAAGACCAAGCAAAAACATCACGGAATTCTTTAAAAAGATCAGTGTAAATCTGAATCTCTTCGGGGGAGCAATCCGCTCCGACGAAGACATTTTCCACGATGTCAGGGTTTCAGGAGATATTGATAGGTCTTGTGGCAGCGATAGTCTCCATATTCCCCTCAGAGTAAATATCCTATGTAGCTAAAAGGTTAATGGAACAGGGATGATCTCCCGTCATGGTGATAGTGAATTCTCCTGCCTCAATTCGGCTTAAATCTAGGAGAAAATATGATCTGTGATGAAGATCATCCCATGGTTTGTTCGGACCAGTCAGTGCTTCGAGTATTTCTTTGTCAGAAGGCAAGACTAGGTCTAACGAATCAGCGTTGGCAAGAGAATCCTGAGACCAGATAGGCTCAAGGAGTGGATCCAACTCTTGTGCGGGAGTCGAATCAGGAGTAGCTGAAGTGTGCTGGACTAAAGAGTATGCAACTTCAATGGCTGACAAAGGCGTGGACATGCCACCGTGCCCTGTCGCATCCATCGTATCTGATGGGGAAGGAAAAACCTACGGATCCTGAAAGTAAGTCGTGCGGAACGACGAGATGTGAAGAATCTTAGCCTTATGGTGAGTCAATATGAACTTGACATCGCTATGAGGAGATGGGTAATCGAAGGTACCCATCAAGGATGGGCACAAACCAACTCCTACATTAATGACACCAGCTGGTGGATTTTCAATCATGGGAACCGCGGATGCCCCCAAGGCAGGGTCGGGTCGTGAGAAGGACAATTGATCAATGGTTACAATTCGGCCTTCATGTGGAAACAATAGGATCCAAAAGATTGTAGCAACCACCGCTTGCATGGCATAAGTCCAACTATGAACTAACAAGAGATTATAGTCGATGGGGGCATCAACTACCTCTACTTCGACACACACAGTCTTCCCCCCCAATTGCATAGGAAAAGAAGGAATGATGTCGTGTGGTCGGAAAGAACGTCCATCGAACGCAGTAAGGAGAGTGGGTGACGGAGACAACTCAGGCTCACCAATGGCTTTCCAACATGCTAGCGACATAACGCAAGTCGAAGCGCCCTCGTCTACCACCGTGCGATAGATATTTCATGTTAAAGTTTTCGTGGGATGTCCCACTACTATTTGAAATGCTACGTGGTAAGGCAAACGAGGTTTTAAGTCGGTTGTGTCTAACATGATGGTGCTTGGGTTACAAGTCTCAGGAGAGCCTAACGCAATTAACAAGGCTTTTCTCTGGGCGGGACAACTTTGGAGGACTTCCAAAGCGGACATAGCACAAGGGGTTTGGGATAAATCTTCTACCACAGAGTAATTCTGGGCAGCCCTTGCATTTGGATTATGCAAAGCTCGCTTGAATGCACCTTTTGGGATGCGTGTCATTGTTTCTCCCAACGTCTTCTCAATCTGTAGAGGAAGAGATGGGAATTCGGCTTCTTTGCCCTTTTCAGAGGCACTTGGCTTATTATAATCATGTGCTCTCGTCGTTATTAAAGCATCACCCCTAACCATGTAAACATTAGCAGACGAGGCATTGTTTGGAAGAGGGCAACCATCGTGACTGCCCCCTTCGCCACTTGCAGAAGCGTGAGTTAAATTTTGCCCGTGTTGAAAGGGGTTAGTCAACACAGCTTGTTGTTGCTGTGTGACAAATGTTTTGGCATCTGCAAGTCGAGGACACAGATGAGTCAGGTGGTATTCTGCACATAAGTTGCATGGATACCTCGCCTTTCGTTTTTCTGTGGTGCCCTCGCCAGCATTATCAGTTGGTTTCTTATCCCCCTTACTCTTTTTACGTTGTTTTTTCTTTCCTTCAGGCTGCTGGTTGGCCTTTGGGTTAGTCGTCTGTACGGAGTGTACTTTCGATGTTTGAGTAGGAGGGGAAGCCGCGGCAGTAGGTGGGCTGGCCGCTGAGTTTTGGATAGACAACTATTGCAATTGTTTCGTCAATTGCTCAGCGGGCTTAGTTTTTGCTGAACCAACTATACCATCGGCATGTGGTCCAGCTCTCTGTCTAGTCTTGTCCAGAATTGATCGTGGTGCATCCGGTAGGATGGTATATAATAGACTCGACTGAGAGTATATAATATCAAACTGTTGAGCCCTCATGATGGCCTCTTCCTCGGAGAAAACCCCAGAAGTTGCGACGTCTTTGGACAACTGGGGGACTAAAGACTTAAGAAACCACTCTAGCAGGAATGCTGGTGGCACTGGTACTTTGATGAGACTTTTTCGGCGTCTCCACTCTCGAATATGGTCTGAGATATGGTCAGCGGACGTCTGTTCGAAATTAGCGAGCAACTCTGTGCCAGCGTCATATATCACAGGTAACTGGAAATGGTTAAGGAAAGCCATAGCCAGTTCGTCGAAATAAGAATATCGTGAACGATTGAGTTCTATGTACCATTTTGCGGCACTCCCAATAAGAGTGCGTTGAAACAATCGCAACATGACAGAGTCATCTTTCAGTGAGTTAGATGTACACCATAAGTGAAAGGTAGTCACGTGATCACCTGGATCTTCATTAGGCTTAGCCTCGAACTTTGGGATGTTTGAGGGCAACTTGGTCGGCATAGGAGGCCAACGCGGATCGTGACAGATAGGATCATTTAACAACCGTGTTAAATCTGGCAAGTGTAACATTTCCAAGAAAGGGAGTTTAGGTTGTTGCTGATAACCTTGATAGAAGGGTCCTGGGGTTTGACTGGCACTAGGTTGCCAGGAAAAGTTTGGTTGTTGGCCCGGGTTTTGGTAGAAACCGTGGCCTTGACCAGCGTAAGGGTTTTTCATTTGAGGAGACATCATTTGCTGATTTCCCATGAAGGACATTGGTTGTTGGGCATTCATCATGTTCGATGGACTTTGGGATGGATTACCCCATGCCGGTCCCGAAGGGAGAGGCATGGAAGTCTGTCCGGGGTTCCAATGGTTATGAAAAGAATTTCCCCAGAACGACATTCCAGATGAAGGAACGGATCCTTGTCCTGAGTTCCAAGGTCCAGGTATATGTCCCCCCGACGCAGGAATAGTAACCTGTGTCGGCGTAGACTGTCCAAAAATGGGTGTGCCCCCTGATGGGAAAGAAGTAGATGCTAAAGTGTTATCACCAAATGTCCCATTCCAAACAAACAGTGACGAACCTACTGGCAGAGTTTGCGCAGGCGGTCCTTGACTCCCGGCTCCAAAAGGACTTGTGTGTGCAGGCTGCCCGGCGGACTGCAGATGCAATCCACTGAGCGAAGGGGACGAAGGAGATATATGACCTCCAGCGTAAGGAAACGCATTGAAAGGGAAAGGAATGCCCCCTGGTTGACCTTGCAGAAGAGCGTTAGAGCTCCCTGCCCCCAGACCAAAATTCGGTACAGTGGAAGAGGTGAGTGCAGGTCTTGTTCCTGAACTAGGCATACCGTATGAAAACAGAGGGTCTGTCGCACTAGGTATGTAAGGAGGTGTGGCCGCTGCGATGGATGGGGTCGGACCACTGTGTGACGTAGTTGCGGTCGAGACCATGGTGGTCCGGACCTCCGTCAAAGGCAAGTTAGGAGAATCTTCTCCTGTGGTAGTAACAGTGATAGGAATGGAAGAATTCCCAGATGAAGTGATTTGTTCCATCATTGGGTTAGGCGCTGATAGGTGTTCGTATAATTGAATTGGCACAATAATGTCCGGCCAAGTATCAGCGTTTGAGGTTTCAACCGATCCAAGATTGGTGGTCGATTCCTCCAGGGGTTGTTCAGGCTCTATGGTAGAAAACCTGGTTGCTTCGAAAGACCCTCGTTGGTCTAACTTCCGCCTCAAAGGTGGCGGTGGTGGCTCCAATATAACTGGCGGTAGGCCCAAAAGCCTTCGTGACCAGTAGAGCTCTAAATCCTCCACTATGTGAGAAGATTCACGACACACTAAGGTATTCTACATGAACAAACAATAACACTCGCTACAAGAAAGCCCCTAGAATATAAATCAAGCAAGCACTAGACTAATTGGAAGAACGGTTACCACAACCAACACTAGAGTACCTTACCAGTGCAAGTGCAACTCGAATATGGAAGCACCCTCCGGGTCTACTCTGCAAAGCGTTGGTCCAAATTCCTCCCTAGGTACCGCGGTATACCCCCGCAGTCACCTGTGTATGTCCCTAGAAAAGATTGGCAACTAGTTTGTCAGCACGTGAACAGCTATCAGGCAGGTACAGTCGACAGTCCAAAGACCACAATGAGCAGGGTATCAAGCCCGAAACCTGTCAAGGGTATCGAGAGCAAATGGTCCGGAAGACAACTGAGGACCTTGAATGGATTTGAGACCCACGAAGCTCCGTGGAAAATGCTAATGATGGAATCCCTTAACAGATCCTCTATATGTGTTCTCCACCACGTTCGGTCCAGCTTTGGAGGGGTTATTTCCGCTACCTTTCCTTACGCAACCTCATGTTTATCCCCTGTGTTAGAGGGGGGTCCTGAATAACTTTCTGTAACTGGACTTCTACACTCCCTAATGACAGACTCCAATGTTTAGTTTAGGTGGCCTTGGAGAATTAACTCTCCAACCTATTCCAAGGCCCTAGTCCAAAGCTAGTGAATGCACCCTATAAACAAAAAAGTCTACTTGATTTTATTGAGCGTTGCTTTTAATGGGCTTATTAAGTCACAAGGTGCGAGAATGAAACTGATGGTGTGTAAAACAGACTCAGAGCAAAAATGCACAAAAAATGCTTGGAAACAAAAACTTCTTCAAACAATGCAAAACCAACAACTTTTTCAAAAAGATTCTTTTTCTTTTCAACTTTCACAAGATTTCATGCAGCAATCATACATAATTTTCACTCAGATCTGCGAGCTACTTATACTTTGAACTGTACTGAAAAAACTTATGCAAAAAGACTTCTTTCCGAGCTACTGACGCAACAACAAAATCTTCAAACCAAGAAGACAATGAAAAAAGAGGAAATTTTTATTTATTTATTGCAAAATAACGCAACTAGGAAAAATGATGACAAGATCAAAACCAAGAGAATGAAAAGAAAACTCTGGCTTAAAGCGCAGATCGCAAACAGAATCAGAGCACAAAAATGCTAAAAAGCAATCAAGACAACACCGATTCAAACACTTGCCTAAAAACCATGAAATAAATATTTTTTCTCTTTTGTCTTTTCTATCAAAAATCAAATAACAAGCACAAGCTAAGGGAGGAATGCCCTATCCTGCTGACTGTGCAGCCCCAGACTCTAAACCCCTGAGAGGAGCTCTTCTCACCACAGGAGGGGATGACTACCCTACCCAAGCTGAAAAGCCACCTAACAGACCCGCGACTATCACCAAGACAGCACGCGTGTAACCACGTGTTGTTCCACTACAGCGCACGGGTATCCGTTGGCCAAGCCTAAGTAGGCCGCGGGTATGTCTAAATAGTGAGAAAAATTTATACACAGACAGTCTAGTCCTGAAAAAGGCTTCTGGTACTGACAACCAGATTCCTTGACAGGCTGAGATGTTATCACTTTAACAAAAAAAACAAATTTGCAAAAAACAAAAAAACTAATGTAAAGAAACACACAACAAAACAGACTAAAACAAAAGACAATAAACCAATCAAGACCCAGATAGGATCCAAAAAGCCCCCTGAGAAGATAAACTTCTGACAAGGAAGAGGAGACTGCCTCTGTAGCTTCCTGAAAACTACACGCTACTGAAACTACTACAGCCCACGGGTACACGCGTGTTGTAGACAGTTAGGGCGCGGGTTACCCACGTGCATGCCTCTTACAGGCCGCGGGTACCTCTGTGTGTCTCAAAATTAAATGTCAAGCAGCAGTCAAGGAAAACTAGTATTGATAACCAGGTTCCCTACTAGCTTTTAACTAACAGAAAACAAAATAAGCAAAGAAACTGAAACTCTTCAACTGACCCGGAAACCCTAAGAGTAAAATCTATCCCCAGTGGAGTCGCCAATTCTGTTGTGGGGTTATTCTACCCTACGGACTAACGAGCTAGGGTCTAAGCTCACATGAAGATCATGACCCTTAATAGACTTCTTTTAACCTTCTACCCTCATCTAAACCCCTTTTTTCACAAGCAAACAAAGGAAGAAGTAACTAACCTTTAATCGTCGGTCGGTGTAGATCCTCCGTTGAGTCCTAGCTTCTTGTTGTTGCTCCTTCCAAGTACAATCCTGCAATCAAGATAAGAAAAATGCATGCATGCTACTATTCTTCTGAAGGGTTAGAGATTAACATAAATCCAATAACAAATATAAGATCAATGTGATCGGGACGGGAAAATCTTTCTTTATTAATCTCATAAATGAATCACTTACAATGATTGTCGAGATCGGCCACCGTTCCTTGTTCCTGATCCTGGGCTCCTCCTCTTCTTTGTCCTTCAACTGCTTTGCTTGAATACTCCTAAAGCTTGAGGAATGGCTAAAGGGTTGGGACAAACTCGGGTCGACAATTCGGCAGAGTTTCTTTGCTATGATTTTTCCTCCTTGAATAGTACCCCTACCCCTCCTTTTATAGGCTAGAAGGAGCTAGGGTTTTAGGTGAACTCTCGGCCATGCATGGTTGGGAGTTCCAGTTAACTGACAAAAAGCTTCGTGTCCCAGCGGAAACTTCCGTGATTTTTTGCTTTGTTAGGTACCCGCGGGCTGTAGTGGGTTAGCCCGCGGGTACCCGCGTGCAGTAGAAGGTCAGCAAGCAGGTCCCCCGCACCCAGTGAACGGTTAGGGCACAGGTTGCTTGTTTTAAGTGGTTTTTCAAGGTTTTATTCAGCATGGCTTTGGCAAGGAAGAGGCATGAGTTGGCCTGATGCCAGGTTAGCCTGGGTGGCGCATTTTAGGGTTATAACAAAGGGTGTGTAGGAGGAATACTTCTGTGAGGAAATGCGAAGGGTTGTTGTAGGCATCGAGCTTCTAATAGCCTGTAGAAGGAAAACTTGAACACAAGAACTTCTTACATTCAAATTGTAGAAACACTGGAGAATATAACAGTGCTACAATAAAACCTTTATCATAACACAGTCACAATGATTCATGTGAATCAGTCAATCATGAACTCCCTCAGTATGAGATGAAAACCAGATGAGATGAGAAAGCTATCTGTCATTAAACAAGAAATTTCACATACAGATACATAAACATGGAACTAGAATGTCAATTAAAACTTTACAATTGGGAGCTTTGCTCTACCATCGATCCTTTACAAAATGGAAAAATTTTCTACATATACCCAAAGCCAATAACAACAGCAAAACCAAGACTTCTCATTAAAAACATTACATTTTCATGTTTACTAGCAGACTGCACCTGTAGTCTCTGGATAGTCATGTGCTTCTGTCTGATGCAATCGGACTCCTAGCACCCCGCAGAAGAATTGACCTATCTCGAGTCCTCTTCTGGGATTTCCATTTATGGTGGAGATGATGTCTAACCACCACCAACTTCCTCAATAACTTCTTCCTTGGGACTGGGAACAACCCCAGTCAATTCTGCACTCAGACAACATGTCAGCCTTTCTTTGGTTGCTACTCCTTTGTTGGATTGCTACAAGGGGACCCAGTAGGTGAATGTGGACAAGACCCTGACAAGGAGGATGAGGTGGTTTTGTGACACCAGATGAGAAATTCCACGAGGTATGGATAGGACATAGGTGGAAGTGGCATGGAGCGCTGGGTATAGGTGGGTGAGAGAGGTAAGGTGGAGGAGGAGTAGGGACGACCATACAGGTAGAGGTGATTGGGAGAGAGAAAGAGAGAGACATGAAAGGAGGTGAGAGGATGATGAGATGAGGAGGGGCCATGTGGATAGAGAGATGAGAGATGTGACACCGGACGACGAGGTGAAGTGCCATGGGAAAGTGATGAGGAAGATGCAAGGCGACGGGCCTGGAGGAGGAGGAGGATGAGTTGGAGGATGAGAGGGAAAAAAGGGAAAAGGAATATGACATGGGGGAAGGGGCAACAGAGGGAAGAATGTGGGGAGGAACACCTGGTAGGAGGTGATAGGTGGGAGCGAGGAAAGGGGAAAGAGGTGGGCCAATATAGTGCTAAGTGGAAGACACATGGCAGAAGGTGGACGATGGAGGAAATTAGAGATGTGACAATGGGGGCGCCACTTTAAGCTTCCAATTCTGGACACCCCCCCCCATTAGAGGTATATAGGAAAAGGGGGTCCAGAATCAATCCTCAACCACTGATCCAAGCACTCAAATTTGAGCCGTTGAAAACTACGCGCCCAATTTCGGACCCACCCCTCCTCCTTGTTAAAGGTAGAATGGCAAAGGGGGTCCAGAATGGAACCATGACCATATATTTGGGTGCGTAGATCCTAGCCGCCTAGACCTACCCACTCCTTAGCTTCATGCGCCAAGAGTCCTCCCTGGTGGATGGCTGAGACTGCTCCATGATCAATGGTCCAGATTCTTTCAGAAATTCTCCCATCAGGAGTTCTCGCTCCTCTTCCTCCAACTGCCCTTCCATATGACCTTGTGCTATGACCGTGGGCCCATTCTTGAAGTATCCTTCGCATCTCGCATATCGTGGATGGAAGGGAGTCGACCCTTGTATTTCAAAGTCACAATAGCGCAAATGGCAACCAGACTTAATCAGGCGCCATGTGTCCCGATTGGATTGGACGACCCCAATCACTTATGTGATATAGGTGATGTCCTTGGCACTAATCCTCATGCAACTTTGCTAATCGTGAATTCCTGTCGATCGTCGATCTTCTTCCTCGAAGAATCCTTCCTGTTGAAAACAAATCTTTGCTCGCTCGCTTGACTTCGAACCCAGAACGGGATTTTCTGAGATATGCGCTTGCGCACTTCTAGCACAGGCCATGAATAATTTCCTTTTAGTGGGTTTTTATCCTGCCTCTTTTCCTTTTGCGCCATGGGCTCGAATTAGTAGAGAAACCAACCCATACCAGAATTGGTGCTAACAGAGGGAATAGATTATGAGGAGAATTTTTCTCATGTTGATCGATACAATTCTATCTGGATGATTATTTCCCTTGCAACATCCATGGTTTGGAGAGTACAATAGATGGATGTAAAGACAACCATTCTCAATGGAGAAATTGAGGAAGAATTATACATCGAGCAGCCAGATGGTTTCGTAATGCATGAGAAGGAGTCTCATGTGTGCAGGTCGAAGAAGGCCACGTATGGACTCAAGCAGGCACCGTAAGATTGGTATGCGAGGATTGATGAAAACCTGATGAGTTTGGGCTTCAAAACAAGTGTTTTCGATCCCAACCTGTACTACAAGAATGTTAATGGTGAGTACTTGATTTTGGTCCTCTACATTGATGATTTATTCCTCACTGGTACATAGAGCCTTATTGTTGAATGCAAGTATGTGTTGGCCTCTGAGTTTGAGATGAAGGACCTTGGTATGATGCACTACTTCTTGGGACTAGAGGTGTGGCAGAGAATTGATGAGAGCTTCCTGAGTTAGGGGAAGTACATAGTTGAGATATTGAAGAAGTTTGGGATGTTGAACTTGAAGCATGTGGCTACACCAATGATGATGAATATGAAGAAAATAAGTGTGTCTTCTTCCGATTCTGACGAAATTGATTCGACTGTGTACAGACAACTAATTGGATCATTGATGTATCTGGTTAAAACTAGAGCATATATTTTTTATGCAGTGAGTACACTTAGCCAATTTATGAGTCAACGGAGATAGACAAGCTATATTGTTGCGAAGCATGTGTTGAGATACCTACGAGGCACAGTTGGACATGGTATGATATATCCTTCCAGTATTGACATGATATTGCAGGGATATACTGACTCTGATTGGGCAGGGAGCATAGTGGATAGGAAGAGAACCTCTGGGTGTTGCTTCACTTTGGGATCTGCCATGGTTTCCTAGTGTAGCAGGAAACAAACTTATGTGGCCTTGAGCACCGCAGAAGCAGAGTACATTGCATTGAGTATGGCAGTCTGTGAAGTAGTGTGGCTTCGCAAGCCCCTTGTATATTTATTTGGAGATGTGATGGATTCCATTGTTATTCAAAGAAATGGTGCAAAGTAAGTACTGGTGCAATATTGCTCGACAACGTCAGTATTCCAACAGAGGATGGACACCTTCAGTAACCATAAACAGATCAAATATCAACACACCGATGTTTTGACATGGTAAAACCCCTATAGGGAGACATCCACGACCCAGCCAACACGGCCAATTGGAGAATTTTATTAATGCAAAAGAAAAATATTATAGAGAGATTTTACAAGAGAGTTTCTCACAATCGATCATCGACAAATGACCCTCCATGCTCTTTAAATAGATATCATGGACCAATAGGGTGTTAAGCCACAGATCAATGGTCATTAAGATCAAGGAGAATATGAACCATCAGATCACTCTATGTCAGGAACATATCGTGACCGTCGGATTTCCTAAATACAAATGAATACTAATGCGTACTAAATAAACACACTAAGAAACACACTTTTACCTAATGACACATTAGACCAAGTAGATATTAACTAACTCCTAAGTGTCTAAATATCCTAACATCCCCCCTTAAGAACAACTTGGGATAGGAATGAAGGATTTACAATAGTGACACAATAGGAGAAAGAAAGAAGCATTAGAGCGTATCCCCCCTGAATGAAAACTTCCTGGAATCCTAACATAGATCTAATTTTGGAAAACTTTGCTTCTATAAGAGACTTTGTGAAAATGTCTGCAACTTGATCTTCTGTAGGGAAAAAGATCACTTCAATAACTTGATCATGAATGAGCTTTATGATTAAGCGCATGTGTAGCTTTATGCACTGATGTTGAACTGGGTCTTTGGGGAGCTTGATGGCACTCTGATTGTTGCACCAAAGGCCAGTCTGATGTTGTTTCTCGAATCCAAACTCTGAAAGGATTTGTCGAAGCCACAAGGCTTCTTGACTTGAATTTACCGTTGCTTGATAGGTTGCTTCTACTGAAGAAAGTGAAATAGCCTATTGTTTCTTACAGGCCCAAGTGACAGGTCTTGGACCAAGGCTGAAAACATATCCTGCAGTAGACTTCCGATCATCAGGGTCATCGACCCAATATGAATCAATGAAACCAACCAATAAAGGATTCCCCCCTAAACTATAATGTATCTCGAACTGAATTGTACAACAGACATAGTGAAGTATCCTTTTAGCTTCTTTCCAATGGATTTCATGGGGTGTTTACATATACTGGGAAACAAGACCAACATCAAAGGAAAGATCAGGATGCGTATGAGTCAAGTATAAGAGGCTATCAACTAACTGATGATACAGGGTGGCATCAACTTTAGGAGAAGTATAGGTGGCAGTAATCTTGACTCCAGACTGGAAGGGAGAAGGGGCTGGTTTACAATCATCCATGTGAAAGTGATGAAGAAGGTCACAAGGATACTTAGATTGGTAAATAAAAATTCCTTCATTGGTTTGAAAAACTTGGAGTCCAAGGAAATAGTGAAAAAATCTTAAATCTATCATTTCAAATTTCTTCTTAAGGCTGGTTTTCACATGGTTTAAAAGTTTTGAGTCACTAACCGTAAGGATAAGGTCATCAACATAAAGGAAAAATATTATGAGATGGCTTCCTAATTTCTTGGTATAGACATTAGGATCAGAATGGCATCTAGAGAATATGTTGTTAATAAGAAAGCTGTCAATTTTGGCATACCAAGCTCGGGGATAAGGTCATCTAGAGAATATGTTGTTAATAAGAAAATATGTTGTAAGGATCGAAACAACAACCCCACAAGGATATTAATCCCCCTACATTTTTATAGAGGTGGTACTCCTCTTTGAATTCTTCTAAAATATTTTTCTTCTTTATCTCTCAATTGAAATAAAATTTATAGACATACGAAAATAATTCCTGAGAAAAGAACCAAGAATCTTCACTCATAAAATATGAATTGATAGAAATAATATATACATATTAAATAGTATAAGAAATGAAAATGGATCTCACATTCATCACATTCATAAATTTGATCAAATTTATAGGAAGGAAAGAAATGGCCCAAAAATATCAAAGAACCTTCAAGGGGTTTTTCATTAGAATCAAAAGAAGATTTTGATGAGACAATTTCAAATATCTCATCCTCAATTACTTTAGAGTTCAAAGACAGTCAAAATTAACCCCGAGTTAGTTCTCTATAATTTTCTCAATATTAATAAATTCTTTACAATCTCATGAAAATTAATTTGTTTGTCCAAAAGGACTAGGATTGGGGCTCCCATGGACCATAAAATAAAAAGAAGAGGGGAAAATGGATTCGTTGGATGAAGGAGAAATAAAAGTTGAACCTGGAATGAAGAAGAAATAAAGGATCAAAAAACGGTTATGTTTTTTAGGTTAAGAATAAACATAATTGGATGATTTATGGTATGTGAAAAGAAAAATGAGAATAAATGTGATCTTTAGACTTACTTTGATGAATCTCTCTTAATATCATTTGTTTATTGATTCTCCTTTTGTATCCTTTTTTGTTGTAGTTATATCACTGGTATAAATTGCTTCCGTTGGAGCTTCGATAATTTTGATTAAAGTCGTATTTAACCACTCTTCAATATATTCTCTTAAGGGAGAAACAAGCACTTCTTGATTGGCTTTGATATTAAATAATTCATTCTCAATTTCTCTAAAGTCAATTGATAAATTTTGCAATGTGGTCTCAATATGTTCATTCATGTTTGTATATTCCATGAATCAACTATCAATATCATCACTAGTGTATTCCACCATACTGCCAAATTTCTTTGCTGATAATATTTTCAAAGTCTAAACATTTTCCTCAAATTGTTGTATAGTTAGGAGCATTGAATTTTGTATCAAATTTGGATTTGATACCTCAATAGTAGTGCCTGCAATATCTATCCCAATTAATTTTAAATATGCCTCTGTTTTTTTGCATGTTAAGTCATTAATTTCACTTAACAATCCCCTTAATATATTAATTATTTGAATCCAACATTATTTCAATTGGTTTATGCGACTTTGAGAAGGAAAATCTTCTTGTTTTCTTCTTTGTTTTGTCATTGTTGAAACCTTTGCAACGAACATGGAAACTCCATCTTTGAGAAATCCGTCATCATTTGTTATGTCTGCATTCAAATATTCCTTAGTATTTTGTATTCTGACACCGAGAGAAGATACAATTTTTGCTAAATCCCATATATTTAAAATGAGTGACATTCTTTTCTTTATGTTTTCTTCAACAAAATGTCGGGTAGGAGTAAGTAAACTTGAGGCTCCTTTCACTCTTAAATTTGAGTCTATGGTTCTCTGAAATCTTTCACCAGGTTTGACCATGGAAACAAGAGTGGCTAATATAGGTGGAGGAATCAAAGTCACTTCCAATTCATTCACTCTTTCTTTTAGCCTGAACTTTTCTACTTCCATATCAATTATGGACACATATAATGCATCTCATGTAACTTTGTGGATTGAAGATAATTTTGATGGGTGTATTTCTATGAGATAAATTGTGGAACAAGATTTTCCCTTTTTATTCTTTGAAGTTATTTTGAAAATCAATTTTTTGGAAGATTTATCAAACAAATCATTTAGTACGGAGAAAGTTTCTTCATCTGAGAAGACTTCATCCTAGATAACAAGTTCATAAGAAAATTGTGTGTTCTCTTGTGCTTTCTATTCTTCATTAGGGAACCATATAATCTTGATATCAACTTCTAGGTCCATATCTTTGAGGTGAATTGTGCTTTCAAGTATGTTTTCTTCAATTTCTTGCTAGGAATTTATCCTTTTTCGTTTTACTTACAACTTTTGAGGGTTTTCCAACTTTCCTTGGGGAGGGTTTTTCTCACCACCATCATATGAATTATTAATCAAGGATTTATTTTGTTGAGAAACAACAAAATGAGAATTTACTTTTGACTGGACACATTTTTGAGAAAGAACAGGAGATTGGGCATTTCTTTCACCTGAGGGTTTTCCCCTTTGGTTGTAATGCTCTTTGGTACTTACAATAGTTTATATATCACCATATTTTTTATCAATATCATGAATATGAGGGTCATGGTTATCTCCTTCTTATTCTCCATATATGAGGGTATTTGATCCAAATGGATTTCAGTGGCCTCCCACCTATTCCAACTGGCTCATTTTGGCAATTTGTTTTTTAGTTTTTGGGCTCCCAACTTTCGGGGACGTTTTGATGCCATAAACAATGTTTTTAGGGATATCCATAGTCAAAATATAATTTGATTTAGAGTCTAATAGAAACATGTTTATTCCTCGGATATACCTTTCCAATGGGCTATCGTGCGCATAAAATGGAGATTGTATGCAAAAGTTACGACCCCGGAAAGTTGATGTACTAACTTACCCCAACGGGGCCCAAATGACTTTTGGTGATTCATCTCCTAGGGTTAGGTTTTTGGATGTCTAGGGTTTTGGAATTCCTTTTCATTGTAAAACTTCTTAGAGAGACTCATTGTAACCATATTCTTGTGAATGAGTGCAGTCATCACATCTCTTCTAGCAAGCTTGTTTTCAGTTGCATTTTACAATTTCAACACATTTTATTATTGAATAGAAACCAGTTGTATTGTATCTCTGTTATCCTTGTGTTTTTGTGTTAAGAATAAAAATAATTTGTATTCATTTCCTTCTGCTCATAAAATACAAATCAGTGGTATCAAAGTGGTCTGCTCCTTGTCGTTATTAATGCATGTCCCCGACGAGGTCAGGGTACAAAGAATTGGGTCTCAAGCTTGTTTCTCTTGAGGAAAAAATATCTCTCACGCCCAAGTGACCTATCATGGAAGGAGAAAAGAAAGACAAATGGACAAGATATCCTTTCAAAATGTTGCTCGAGCAATCCCTCAAACAATAGAGGAATGAGATGATGGATAGTTTTGCGCAAATCCTTCGGTGGCTACCAACAGGCGACACATCTTCCTCGAGCGAAGGCTCTGCCCCTTTAAAGGTACAAATCAACTTTGATATTCCCATATTTGAATTTCATATAGACGTAGATGTTGTAGACAATTGGTTGAATCTGCTAAAAGGTTTGTTTTTGTCCATAACTTTTCGAACAGAAAAAATATTACGTTTTCACTCATCAAAGTCATTCCCCATGTCAAATATTGGTGGGAGACTTTCTGTGAGCAAAAGGAAAAAAAATAACCCTCATTATTTATAGTCACGGTCACCTGGGAGTCATTCAGGGATGTTATCAAGGAACAATACTACCGTGTCAAAAGTTATAACGACATGTATACAAAATGGACCACGTTGTGGTAGGAAAGAGACCAAGAAGTGACAGAGTTCACAAATATATTCCATACCTTTCATCTCAATCTAGGTATCAAATATTCTGAGTGACATTCGGTGCTCAAGTATCACGGTGGTATGCATAGATACATCCAGGATAAAATGAATTTTTTGGACATCTCATCCTTGGGCGTGACCTATCGATATGCTGTCAAAATCGAGAAAAATATTAAACAAAAGATTCTACAATTTGGGCCCGGGAACCCCTCACATCAAAAGAAAGTAAAGGGAATCCCCAACCCGTAGAAAAAAGGATAGAGCAAATACAAGCAAACTCAGGAAAACTAGTCTAGGCAGCAAGAAAATAAGGACACCAAAAAGGCAAAGAAAGATACTAGGAAGTGGTGCCACTTCCATAAGAGCCCTTGAAATAACATTGTTGATTGTCTCTCAAAGAAATAATTGGTGGCTAAGGTGAAAGCCTCTGAGTTAGATGTAGGTTCTGAATCTAAGTCAGAACCATAAAGGGGGAGATGGATCATTAACGTAGAACCCACTACCATCATTTCTACCACCAAGGTCCAACCCGATGAACCAGATGAGTTAGAAGAAGGTGAACACCTCTTTCATTCATAGATGTGGGAAAAATGCACCCCACTGCACTTTATCATTGATAGCGGTAGCCAGCAGAAACTCATCTCAGTAGAGGTCATCAAGCGGCTAGCCCTGTTGATGACACCGCACCCATATCCTACACCATTGGATGGCTCTGCCAGGGAAACAATATCCATGTCAGCCAACAATGTCTCCTATCGTATGACATCAAACCCTTCAAAGATGAGGTATTGTGTTGTGTTTCTCCTCTAGAAGTTTGTAATGTTCTTTAGGGCCAACCTTATTTATGGAAATGTCATGTAGTATATGAGTCTAGGCCCCATAGTGTTATTATTACTTTGAACATGAAATTGTACAGGATACCCGAGGTAGTACCACCTAGTTCTATTTCCTTGATCTCTGCCAAGCAATGCAAGAATTTCATCTCTTAGAGTGGAAATTTTGTCTTCTTCGTGATTCACTCTCAGAGCGAGAAAAATATTGTAGCCACATCCAGGGCATCCACGACCAACCTCTCCACACAGTAGAATCAAGTGGACAAAGTGATGGAAGAATACAAAGATATCTTCTCCTCACCTACCAGGCTATCTCTGCACTGTTAGGTCAAGCATCCCATCGATCTAACCCACAATGTAGCACTACCCAATGGTCCAGTCTACCATTGTTATATGTTAGAGAATGGGGAGATCAAGTGATAGATCCAAGAACTAAGCCACGAGGGGCACATCCATCCCAGCTCATCGCCTTGTGGGAGTCCAATCATACTAGTGCAGAATAAAGATGGGACCTGGTGATTCTACATTGATTACCGAGCCCTAAATAAAATCACAGTCAGGAACCGGTACCCGATTCCCTGAATCAATGATCTCCTTGATCATCTCAAGGGGGCCAAATACTTTCGTAGTATTGATCTGAAGTCTAGATACCACCAATTCCCAATAGAACAGACAGATGTATGGAAGACTGCCTTCAAGTCAAAATAAGGTCTTTTTGAATGGTTGTTCATGCCCTTTGGTTTGAAAAATGCTCCAACAACTTTCATCAGGAAGATGGATGATATCATGTGACCTTTCACCAATACTTTTTTAGTGGTGTATCTCGATGACATCCTCATCTACAACAAAACTTGGGTGGGACACTTTGATCCATATTATTTTCGGCACAAAATGAGAGTGGAGATATAACACAGAAATATACAAAGATATGGCAGGAGAGACAACAATATAACAAACATATATCGGAAATATAACAAGAGACACATATAAACCATAATACGCAATTTCTATTAATGAGAAAAATGTACAAAACTGTAGAAATACAGAGTGAAAGACTCGCTAGAATGGTGGCAGTTTATCTCTGAGAAGAGATGTGTCAGATACTCACATTCACAAGAAGATGATTGTTATAATGAGGATCCAAGGCCTTTTTATCATAAATAAAATCCAAAACCCTAACCCCAGAAGATGAAAAGAAAACAGTTTTGTGGACCCCGTTTTGGGTAGTTTGGTGTATCAACTTCCCGGGGGTGTAACTTTGGCATACGATCTCCATTTGGGGCACACGATAGCTCTTTGGAAAGGTATCATCAAGGATATTCATATTGGGGGATCAATAATAGACTTTGGCTATCATTAAGGTGATCGATCCCAAAAAAAACTTCATTTATGCCATCAAAATGGCCCCGAAAGTTTAGGAACCGAAAAACTGCTAAAAATAGTAAGTTTCCAGAAAATTGTTTTGAGACAGTTGGAATAGCTAGGTGGCCACTGATATCCACATGGATCAATCCTACCTCAAGAAGAAATGGTCTCCATTGCATTGAGTTCCCTGGGGAGAGGGGAAAGTGCTTGTTGAATTTGAACCTTGATGATCTACTTGCCTTGCTAGAGAAGTTGCTTTGCTTAGCTTTCTGAATGCTGTAACGAACTTGTGGATGGAAGGGTTGGACCTTTTTAACCAGTCTGGATACATGAGATGACTGTGTGCAGAAGGAATCCTTGTTCTTAGATTCAATATTTTTGACCTGCTTCTGCTGAATAGAAGGTGCTTGGACTGAGGCTGCAGTGGTTGCGATGTTCTTTTCTTCATCTTTTGAACATATTGTGAAGAGGATGAATTTTGTAGTATGAGATAATATATTGTGACATGTTTAGGTGGGACAGTAGTTGGAACTACCTTTGGTATCCTTTAGATATGACCCCCCAAAGAAACAATGACACTACGGGGTCGAGACTCATAAATAACATGGCGCTTCCACATATATGGCTGACCCAAAAGAACATCACAAACATCCAGTGGGGAAACATCACATAATAAATCATCCTTGAAGGGATAGATGTCATATGACAATAGACATTTCTCACTGACACATAGATCTCTTCCCTAGAGAAGCCACCCAATGTTGTATGTATGCAGGTGTGGTGTTTTCAACAATCCCAATTTTTTTATGACCTCTATTGAGATGAGGTTCTTCTGGCTTCCACTATAAACAATGAAATGCAAAGGGGTTCCCTTCACCCACATCTATGAATGAAAAAGGAGCTCCCCCTCTTCAATATTTGTTGGTTCTTCTGGTTGAATTGTTGTGGCTGTGACAATAAAAATGGGTTCTACGTCAATGCTCTGTCTTCTACCAATATTTTCTGAGTTAGGGTTCGACTTCTTGTCCTTGATCTCAGCCACCAATGACTATTTTGAGTGAAATTCATCGGTGTTGTGCCAGGGAATTTTGTGGAAATCACACCATTTTCCAGTGTCCTTCTTCATCTTTTAGTTACCCTTCTTTTTCTGTGGCTTGGACTGGTTTTCTGAAGGATGGTTTTTAGGGTCGTCTTTACCATACTTTGGTTGTTGCGGATTTGTAGACCCGAACTCCCATTTGTTCTGGTGCTTAAATTTCTGGTCGATTTTAACAGCATATCGATAAGCAACACCGAGTGATGAGATGTCTAGAAAATCCATTTCAGTTTGGATGTCTCTGTGTAGAGCCCCACAGTATTTCAAAACCAAATGTTGCTCAAATACTTTGATGCCCATCTTGGTGCACAAGGTATGGAAGGTATTGGTGAACTCTAGTACTTCTTGGTCCCTCTCTTGACGCAGCATGGTCCATCTCATGTACTAGTCTTCATAGTTTCCAATAAGGTAATATTGTTCCTTAACCGCATCCACAAAAAATTCCCAAGTGGGCTCGACCCCATATATTCCAGACTCCTCTGTGAAAATTTTATCCTAGTAAGTTTCCCGCCAATGTTTGACATTGGGGAGAGCCTTAAGGAGTGAAAAGGTGATATTTTCCCTATTGGAAAAATTGTGAACATAGCAGATTTAACCATTTGTCTAGGGCATCCGCATCTATATGACCTTCAAATATGGGAATATAAAAATTAACCTGTACCTTGAAAGGAGATGTTCTTCCAAAGTGGTTGCTTGATGAAGATGCACTTGCTGCTATCGATAGGAGTTGAAGGATGTGGGAAAAGTTCTCCAACATTTCGTCCCTTTGTCGCATGAGAGCTTTCTTAAGAAACATATTGATAAAATATTCTACTCCGTCGTTTTTCTATTATTCCACCATGGAGGGTTTCTTGGGTGTGAGAGAGTGATTTTCCTCAAGAGAGACAGGCTCAAGACCCAACTTGCTATACTCGGACCTCAATCAGGGACATGCAATAAAAAACGATCAAGAGCGGCCTGCTCTGATACCACTGATCCAGATTATTTTTGGTATGAAATGAGAGCGAAGATATAACACAGAGATATTGTGAGAGAGAATAAAATATAACAGATATATATCAGAAATATAACAAGAGACACATATATACAATAATATACAATTTCTATTAATGAGTGAAATGTATAAAATTGTAGAAATACAGAGTGAACGACTTGCTAGAATGGTGGTAGCTTATCTTTGAGAAGAGATGTGATGGTTACTTGCATTCACAAGAAGATGATTGTTACAATGAGGCTCCAAGGCCTTTTTAACATAAATAAAATCCAAAACCCTAACCCCGAAAGATGAAAAGGAAACAGTTTTGTGGACCTCGTTTTGGGTAGTTTGGTGTATCAACTTCCCGGGGGCGTAACTTTGGCATATGATATATGTTTGGGGTGCACGATAGCTCATTGGAGAGGTATCATTGAGGAGATTAATTTTGGGGTCTCAATTAGAGAATTTGACTATTATTTAAGTTCTCAATCCCCAAAAATATTTCATTTAGGCCCTCAAAATGGCCCCGAAAGTTTAGGAACCGAAAAACTACTAAAAATAGTAATTTGTCATAAAATTGTTTTGAGCCAGTTGGAATAGGTGGGTGGCCACTGATATCCACCTGGATCACACTTGCAACATATTCAACAGGTTTTTCACACCCTACAAAAGCACAAGCTATATGCCAACTTGGAAACATGCTCCTTCGGCATTGACAGGGTCCAGTACCTAGGCTACATCATGGATCAACATGGTGTGCATGTGGATCCAGCCAAGATCCAAGTCATCCGTGAATGGCTGACCCAAACCACACTCATTGAGCTTTAGATATTCTTAGGCCTTGTCAATTTCTATTGCAGGTTTGTGTTGGGATTATCCCATATTGCATGGGCCCTCAACGAAGTAACCAGGGGTGGTGGTAAGGAAAACTTTGTGTGGGGCCTATCCCAACATCAAGCATTCAATGATTTAAAGCAATGCTTGTGGTCAAACCTAATAATTTCATTACCGGAATTACAGTATCCCTTTGAGATCGATATAGATGCTTCAGACTATGCTATGGGCGTCATTCTCACTCAACACGACCACCCTGTGGCCTATCATAGTCAGACACTATCAAATGATTTCCATAAGTACCCTAATTATGACAAAGAAATGTACTCCAATGTGAAAGCCTGCCTCTAGTGGAGTTATTACATTCTTGGGAAGGAGATAGTCATCCAGACGAATAATAAGCCACTTCAGTTCATGTAGACACAAGGCAAATTGCATAATGACTGCCATCAGAAGTGGTCCTTGCAATAGTTCCACCTCAACACCAAGTATAAAATTGACAGTACCAACCAAGTCGTTGATTTCCTCAACCAACCTCAAGTCAAATCACTCACCATGGTGCTATACTATTGTGTCCATGAGACCTCTGGATGGCCCCACCTCTATGAGACAGACCCTGACTTCGCCACCACATACCAAATGTTGGGGACAAACTTAGTTGTCACTAATTTCCATCTTTAGGACGAGTTATTGTGTCGTCTGGGCCATCTCTGCATTCCATCAAGAGAGTGAGTGAAGATGATATGGGAATCCCACTACAGTTGAGTGGTAGGACACTTTAACATCGAAAATATAGTGTAAATGCTACAGAAACATTTCTACTGGCTGAAACTTTGACAAGATGTCAGCAAGTATATCAGGCCCTGCACTGCCTGCACTATTTCCAAATCAACCACTAAGAAACATGGCCTGTACACCCCCCTGCCTACTCCTAACAGGACATGGGAATCCATCTCAATGGACTACATGTCAGGCCCTCTGTCCACTAACAGGGGAAATGACTTTCTTTTTATGGTTGTTGATCACTTTTCCAAGATGGCAATTCTGGCCACCTGTAAGAAGAGAATCACAACAGAGGCTACTGCCAATATCTTCTTTGAACGAGTATGAGTACATTTTGGAATCCCACAAACCATTTTCTCATATCAAGACAGTCGGTTCCTCAACAAATTCTGGTCGAGCCTCTAGTCACTTATGGACACCAAGCTCATCAAATACACTACCTTCCACCCTCAGACATATGTCCAAACTAAGTTCGTCAATCGAATGGTCATGCATGTCTTGAGTATGCACAATTCCAAGTGCCCCCACACATGGGATGAGAGTCTTACCTATGTTCATCATAGCTACAAATGAGCCTTACATAGCTCAACCGACCACAACCCCTTTCAGGTTGAGTTGGGATTCCAACCATTGGGTCCCATGGAGTTTGCACTACCTCCTGCGGCCACCCTGATTGAATCATCCCCTACTCCAACCAAAGTTGACAAAGACTCTCGGTTCATTGAGGGGATCCAACACATCCACCAACAGGTTCGGGATATTTTATAGAAGTCCAATGCCAAGTACAAGCAGTGCCATGATCAACATCCGGTGCCACACAAGTTTTAGGTGGGAGACAAAGTTTGGTTTCCCTTCTAGAAAGAACACCTTGCAGGGCCCCATTGAAAGTTGTGCCCACTCCTTTATGGACCTTACACCATCACCAAGGTTGTGGTTGACAATTCTTTTGAGCTCAACATTCCCCCTTTCCTTGGCCTACACCCAATGTTTAACGTGGATCTCCTTCAGCCATATTTCCTATTATAACCCTATAATTTATAGGATCAACTGGTGATTGAAATGCTATCTCTTTAAGTGTTTTTGTTTTTCAAATGATTTTCCATTCTACAAATAATTTGAGAAAAAGAAAGAGAAAAAGAAAAGAAAAAGAAAAAGAAAAGAAAGAAAAAGAATAAGAGAGGGCGTGAAAGAAATTCAATAGAGCCCCATGCAATAACAATGAATTGGTCCATACCGTTCAAGCATGGCCAAGTTCTTTTAAATTGATGTTGATAGGAGTAGTGAATAAGCTTGGCTAAACTGTTTAATCTTAGCCAAGTGATTTAGGTTAGATAGTGGATAAATTTGACCAAACTGCCTAATCTTGGTCAGATAACCCCGGGATAGAGTAATTTCTTAGCCCAACAATTTAATCTAGGCTAATTATCATAGGTAATTAGGTTAGAGCATAGGGTAGTTTTCTTTATCTCAATAAAGAAATCATGATGATCAATGTTGAACCATATCTTTGAGGTTTAAAGGCTTGATGTTTAACCGCCCATGGTGATAAAGACAGGGAAAGCTTGGGCAGAACCACAAAATGTACTTATCCCAAGTTTCCGAGCAAATATGATTTTGTGTTGACCAAATAAAGACCGTGCATAGATGAATGACTGGAGAGCATGCGCTCAGATCTATGGTTGACAAGTCTTTCCGGACCCCCCCAGCCGTTCTACGTTTAATGGTGGGGTGGGGGGGTGGTCCAAAATCAGAGATAATGAAGGCACACATCTAAACGGCTGAGGCGCCAGTGCCTTTATCAACGACTGAGATTGAATTATGGACCCCCTCGACCATTCTACTTTTAATGGTAGGGGGGAGTCTATAATGTTGTTTAAACATCATGCACAAATCTATGGCTGAGAAGAAAGCGCGCAAATCGACGATTGATGGTGTTTTTCGGACCCCCCCGACCCTTCTGTTTTTAACAGAGGGGGGGGGGAGAATGGAATGTTTTCTTGTGGGCCCTTTATCTATACATGGTAGGAATTCATTGGTTTTGAATCCCATCACTTATTACTATCTGACATACCGCATCACCCCATGACGTCATTTTCCACCTCTTTCCCTAAGGGTCACGTCTCATAACTCCATCAGTCCTTTCCCTTATTCACCCATTACGAGTCCCTTCACTGTGGTAACTTCCCTCAAGCAATACCCGCCAAGTCACCCAGCTGTATTCTTCAGTCATTTTCACCTGCCATCTCACACTCTAAATGACCCATTGGCCATTTATTACTGGTTAACTTATTTGTTAACCTACTAACTCGTCTCCCACACCCAACAGGTATCTATTTGCTCAAAACTACCTTCACCCTTCATTCCCTCATCATTTACCCTGTCGTCGCACCAGAGAATTTTTCCCCATTTTCCTCTCCGTTACAGTCAGTTGCCCAAAGCCACAATCATGCCCGCTAACCTTTTTTGTTTTACTTGCAGGTATTGTTATAGTAATGGTGCCAAAATCAAAGAAAATAAAGGCCGAGGAAAATCCTTTCCTCCCGCCTCCTGTCGACCTCGACACGATCCCTCTAGCCGACAAAGACCATTTAATTGTAGACACCAGATGTGAGTTTGACTTCACAGATTTACAGTCATGGCTAAAGGACATTTTCTTGGACCAAAGTGACGAAATCGGGCTCTGGGAGTCAAACCTTCCCCTGTATCTTTTCCCCTAGGTTCACCATTTCCCTGAATTTTCCCTCAAATTCCAGGCTCATTACCTCCCCGACTAGAAAGCCATAGTGTCTTCATCAAGAGAAATTATTTTCCTTATCACACCTAAAACCATTGATTAGATGATGCAGATACCCAGAGCCGAATCTACCTCACCTTTCAACCTTGAAATCATCACAGAACTATACTAGAAATTATCATTTCCCCAAAGAGCTCAGATTTTCAAGCTTTTTCTCCCACAGGTCACTGAGCTCCCCACTACAAATCCTTCATATCCTTCATCCCTGTTCTCAGTGAAGGGAAACTAGGTCATCTCATCACTCTACGCCCTGCTTGGGTATTTTTCGGATCAATGGGTGGATGAACCCATATTGGGTTTTCTATCCATCTTCTCCACAGATGAGAAACCCACCACTCAGTTCGACTACAACACTTTCTTGGCGAACAACATTCATGAGAAATTCTCAAATTTCTCCATGGAAGGAATGTTCCAGTATTCCTCAATACTGGCTTACATGTTCATTTTCTTCTAAGCAAACAAATTTTCCTTTTCAATGCAAGAGATGGACAAGGATGGGAGGCCACATGCAGTAACAACATGGACTTCGTTGCTCAGAAAAAACTCTTCATAATTCAGTTTCAAGCAGTTCATCGAGCAGTTATACCACCCTGTGGTGAGCATGCTCAGTGGCAGACTGGAGCCAAGAATAAATGAGAAGATTCAAAGGATCCTACACCTCTCATACCTTGAAAAAATGGGAGACTGGTACCTGTACCAAGACCACACAAGGATTAGAGTGTATTGGTGTGAATTGGCTCCATACAAGTTGCCCAAATATCTGCCCGTGAGGATATTTTCCCTGGAATACATAAGACAAATGATTAATTCAGATGACATACATTTTGTGTCTCTGAAGAAGAATCAGCAGCTCAGAATCAAAGGGAAGATTGGGTCTTTCATCTACAATAGCCGAGGTGTCGGGGAGGAAGCAGATAGATTGCTAAAAGAAATGAAGTTTTTTGTTAGTTTCACATAGCACTATGATCCATGTGGGATAATTTCAGAGATGAGGATTAAAAATAATAATATCCCATATGTTCATACATCTAGGCCTGAGATAGAGATTTTTTCCAACTAGACAGAATGGGAGCCAAACACTTTGGTTGAGACAGAACAACATGACCTTTTGGTCACTATCTCACAGACGACTACACCATAGGTTCCCAAGGAGAAAAGGACCAGGAAGGACACTTCACCTTCTATCACTGAAGTATCATCTGAAGAGTTCCAATTACACACCAAGAGGCCAAAAACTAGTCAGGCACCTGACACAGCTGGTGAAAAGGGAATTCAATCCACTGCAACTATGGAGATTGATCACTCGCTCCTTAGTACAAGCAGCAAACAAATCATGACTACAGTGTTGACCAAGAAGCCTACAAATACTCCACCAGTCAACTAGCTGATCAAAACATGACCAAAATTGAGTATTTTTGAGAAGTATAATCTGATCAAAAATAAAAATTAGATGCTGACCAGCAGCACGTATGCTCAGTTCTGGAAGAAAACATCAATTTCACAACACAGACTGCTATCTGCATTCGACACTGAGAAGGGTAGAATGCACATGGTGTTTCTGCAAGTACGGGTGCCAGACCCGAAAGTAATCATCAATTACAAAAGGAAAAGATTTTAATTTCAGACTAAAGATGTGCATCCAGCTGATCAAATGGATCTGCACAAGAAAACTAGAGAAATGGTTTTCTCCACATTGGCAAATGCTTCTACTATTGCCTCCAAGTTACAGGTATCTCTGAGCAATTTCCAAACGCAGCTGAAGTTAGAAAAAATATCATCCTTTTTCAAGGATAACAGGATTAAGACGTTGGAATAACTGGTCCTCAAGATCGGATATGATCCCTCGAATGTGAAAGCAGTCGAGGAGATTCTCAAAAAGAAAAATGTCGATATAGCATCTCTGAGGAAATAGTTTAAACTGCCACTAACAGAAGATTCATAGGAAAAGGAAATAGCGGAGATAGAAGGGGAAAAGGATGAGATGCTCAAGTTGATCATAGAGCAGAATGCACAGTTGAAGGAAATGGAAGTGAAATTGGAAAAACTAGTGAAAGAGAAGGAGCAGTCAAAGCTCATGGAAGTCATTCCATTGAGCGCAGTTCCACTCATAGGAGTGAGCACAACGTCTGTAGCAAAAATTCCCTTGGCAACTCCACTGACAGCTCTAGAGAAACAAATTGAACTGGCTAAATCCATGGAAGAGATGAATTTGCAAGAGACAGAGATTAGCAGACTTAAAAAAGGAGATTGAGAACCTTCAGGAACTCAAATATTCCTTCCAAACTAGCTACTCCAAGGAGAAACAAAATTCAAACAAGCTTAAACAGGAATTGCAACAGCTTCAAAAGAAAATCGTGGTGGGAAAAACACTTGTTGAGGTCAAATAAAGTGTCTAGATGGATATCACCAAGTCCATGAATGAAATATGGCCGATGATACAAATCATGTTCGAGCAAAACGAGTTGGTGCAAAGAAGTTAGCAGGCTATCGAGAAGATAAGAGCAGAACTAAGCGAGATTCCCACAGAAGCTGTTGAGATCATCAAATTTATGAATTCCAAAACCAGAGAGGAGCTAGAGGATTTGAAGATTGAATATAGTACAAAGACCATCCTTGAGTTCAAGTGTGTCTCGACCAAGAGAGGATTGATTCTACAGTTGGAGGAAAAGGTCCAGACCATGGACACAGGAGTGCAAATATTTTTCAGCAAGATCGAAGCTCTACGGAAGAAAGGCCTTCCTGTTTTGAGAGTTATAAATGACAAGTTAATGACGCTTTCCGATTACAAAATGAAACTATCCACTGTGGCTAAGGATAGCTCAAAATTATCAAGAATACAAGGCAGTATCACGAGCAAGGCACTCTTAAATGCTTTATAGTTAGACATCAGCATACAACATGAGATCCAGTATATCTTCATCATCAAGCCAACTTTTGCCAAGTACACAGAGATGGATGAAGTATACCGAAGATTACTCAAAGTCATCGTTCCCAATCACCTTCGATGGGAAGAGCTTTGCAATCTGATCGAGTAGTCGATGAGGTTTCCAAGCCTAGTCAGCTATCCAGTCAGACAAGGTCATGCAGAGGCCTCACCAACGGTTCACCCCAAAAATCAGCATGAAGTTTCAACACATCATCAAACAGTTCCTAAATTTTTGTATCTTGTTAAGTTAGTTAGCTAAATTTAGATTTGCCATGTCCTGATATTTAATGACAGGATCATATATAATTTCGATTATAAATACTTCAAACTTTGAAGTACTAAGGGTTGATATTTGCACCCTACAACCTACGAAGACTGTAATTTTTATCAAGAGATCTTCCAGTAATACAAAGAGACGTTTCACAAGATTCTCGCGTGTTATTCATTGGTGATGTTTTTTCTTCTATGTTGAATGTTCTTCTAGCTTAGTTGTCATATTGTTTTCCAATCTAATCTTTTAAAAGTAATGAATTTTGCAATTTATCTTTGTATACCCTGTTTTGGCTTTGAAAGATCTTTATGTTTATATTTTTGATATTACAGTGAAGAAATTCTTAAATGCTTCTTTGCTTTAATTCATATTCTCATCTTTTTCTTCTGTCCATCACTTTACTGCTAAAGAATCCGTTGAATGCATTATCTTTGCCTATGAAGAGAATCTTTTATTTTCTGTTTGGATATCTAACTTTATAATACATACCCCATAGCCCAACGGAGGCATAAACCCTTTGCAACCAACTTAATAAAAACATCAAAACTTTTCAGTCTTATTTTATTTTATATAACTAGCCTAAAATATTAAAGTTAGAACATAGCTAAATCATACAGAGAGATCCCTCTCTGAAACTGGTAGGGCTAGATTCCAGTTTCAAAGTGGTTGGATAAATTTACCCCTTGTAAATTTCTTCTACTCTGACAACCTATGGGAATTTACAGAGCGTTAACATAGTGGCGACTCCACTGGGGAATGAACAAATTTTCAACCCCACGTTTTCTTTTTCCCTAGAAGAAAACTTTGTTTCTGAAAAAATTGCAAATCTAAGAAAAAAATAATGTTTAAAGGTTGTTAAAATCTTGTACATAATAATCTTGGACTCATAAAACTAAAAAATATATATATAAATTAAAAATATGGCTCCTAAAAGAGCTTATACTCGATATCACCCAGACCCAGAACCCACAATAGCAACTGATAATCCAGAAAAGTTACTTACAAAGAAAATTGTTGCAGAAGGTTCTGGGAGTCATAGTCTCCTTCACAAGTCCTTTTCTCTCCCAGAGGAACTCATCGCCCTTCAAGATCTCGACTTTGACACCATTTTCGAACAAATCCTGTTTAGAACAAAATCTGATAGCTTTGTGACTGAAATCGTTTTAGACCCAAAAATCCTGCAACCCTAGACCCCCGAAATACTATCTCCCACTACAAAACCTCAAACCGCTCACTATGTGCCAGCAAGCCCCTCCTCATCCTCGTCTTCTGTCAACTCCCCACCTATCATCCAGGTTGTTGTCTCGCCTCCTCCACCTATCATGGTAGCCAGATATGCTTCCTTGGTGTTGGCCACACCTCTACATGCTATGCCCTAGGATTATCAAACGAGACTCCCAGAGTTCGATGGAACAGGGCCCTTGAATGCACAACAACACGTTGATAAAATGAATGACTATTTTGACCCCAAGGAAGTAGATGAAGCTGACGTTCAAATGAGATTGTTTGCACAGAGTTTGACTGGTGACATTAAGAAATGGTACAAAGGCTTACATGTTGCCTCAGTGCTCGACCTTACAACATTTTAAAGAAGTTTTCTAGACAGATGGGAGGTAAAGAAAAATCCTCTCCAAATCTTGTCAGAATACGAAAACATCAGAAGGAATCAAGGTGAGACAGTACAAGATTACTACATCCGCTTCAACAATCTATACAATGCGATTCCATCTGATATTAAACCTCCATAAGGTTTGGCATTGATAAAATTCCTTGACGGTTTCGACGCTGATATGTCATATCAATTAAGAGAAAGAAACTACACCACCCTGGAAGACATGCAGAAAAGCGCGATAAGTGTGGAGGCCAACCTGTTGGCTAAAAGGGCATGACAGAGAACCAAAAGGAGAGTCATGAATAAAGAAGAACCTTCCACATATTCTTCTGATGCCAAATTGGATTCCTTAGCTAGATAAATGGAAAGGATGATGGAGAGACTTACTATATCTGAAAGAAATCCTCCTAGAGAAAATCAACCTACTCCACAAATTTGGAATCCTAACTTCAGAAGAAATCCTTCTCAAATCAGGCAGAGAGATCCCAGGGATCAAAGAGAATAGAGGTGTCTTGACCAACAGATCAGACCACCCCTACAGGAAAATTATGGCGATGAAGGAGAAGAGGTAATTGAAGAATTGGAGGACACACACATAAACCTCATGGGCATTCACGATAATGAAGTTATTTTCCTCACTCAGGAAGAGAAAGAACTTTTCCTTCTTTCTCAAACGTAGGTGAGTGAAGAAGCTAAAGAGACTGAACAGGAGGCATTTGAAAATTCCATTATGGAGGTACATAGGAAGTACAATTTGCGAAGTAAGAAGACAGATGAAAATTCCCCAAAAAAGGTAACCGAAATGAAGAAAGTGGTTGAAACCAAGAAAGCCCCTGAGCCTTCTACCAAAAAGATCCCCGAGAAAGGTAATATTGAAGCTCCAACAAAAAGAAACCTTACCATTTTAAAAATATCAACGCAGACTGAGGTTTCATCGACCAACCCACCAAATACTTCTACCCAGAAGACTATGGTGGACAAATTAGAATTGTTGAGCCAAAGAAGAGAACCTACACCTTTAAGCCTCGAAGGGGAATTAGCCAAAGTGAAAATTCTCATTCCCCTTTCCAAGTTGATGAGTAAGGACACTTACCGATTGTAGGTGATCAAAGCACTGAGCATTGAACCTGATATAGGCACAAAGTCCTTAACTGTTGGATCGACGAATCATTCAGACACTGTAAATCTTATCGATGATCAACCTGAACTCCTGTTTGGCCCTGAAGTTGATGGTCAACCTTACAATGATGTTGTCGCTCCCTTTTACATCAGCGTTAATATACATGACTTGATTTTGCATAATTCTATGTTAGCTTTAGGTGCTTCCCATAACCTGATGCCTAAAGCAGTGATGGAAAAACTAGGACTCAAGGTCACCATACCTTACAAGGACTTACACTCTTTTGACTCCAGCAAAGTTAGATGTATCAGATTGATCAAGGACTTATGTATCACTCTAGTTCAGATTTCGGCAAAACTCATGGTTATGGATGTTGTGGTCACAGACATTCCCTTGAAATATGGTATGTTGTTATCCAGGTCTTGGGGGGCCAAGTTGAAAGGTACTCTGCAGTTGGATATGTTGTATGCCACCATCCCAGTATTTGGACAACAGAGAAGACTATACAGAGAGACGTTGATGAAATATATGGTCAACAGCCAAGAAAATCCACATAACTATCCTTTACACTATGCACACTCTGATTTAGATTCCTTCATCCTATATAACGATGGCAATATGGGAGAGCAAATTGCTCAGCTGGAAGAAGATACACTTGATCCAAAAGAAGGCCAAGAAATCGCTGAGGCAGAAAGAAAGAAAAACATGATAAGTGAAGAATTGACAGTAGATTTCTGGAGCATGGACTTCGATGGAGCTGTAAGAAAAGAAGGAGTTGGAGCAGGAGTTTGGTTGCACAATCACAAATCCAGGTATTCGGAAAACCATTCTTACAAACTGAATTTTCAATGCACTAACAACATAGCCGAGTACGAAGCTTTGATGCTCGGTCTGAAACTTCTAAAGAAAGTTGGTGCCAAACAAATCATGATAAGAGGCGATTCTGAATTAATTATCAAACAGATTAAAGGTGAGTATGCAGCAAAACATCCTTGTCTTAGAGCTTATAGGAATGTTGTTTTGTATGCCCTTAAATGTTTCACTGAAGTTGATTTGCAGGTGATGCCCAGGGGATAGAATATTTTAGCAGATGGGTTAGCTACATCAGAAACTACATGCAAGATACCTTATCGTTCCACTCGCCCCTACATGGTGGAGGTGAAGTGCAGACCAACTGTCCTGGACAACATCAGATACTGGAAGGTATTTGGGAACGATGATCAAATTGAAGATTTTCTACAATGTAAAAATGATTTCGAGTGTACAAACATAGACTTAGAAAATGAGGATGAAAATGTAAATAAATTTGATTTTGGAAATGATAGTGTAAATAAAGTAGATTCAGGTGAGTTAGGTGAAGATGAGATAGAATCTGATGTTTCACATTTAAAGAGTAATGTTTTACCTAGGGGTTTAGTTACTTTAGAATACCCTTTTGATTTTAATGATGTAGCTAAAAAACCAAAAATTGAAGCCAGTGGTAAAGAAGTTGAAGACTACAACATAGGGACATAAGAGAAACCCAAGATGGTAAAACTTTCCAAACCTTTACCCCCTGAGCAAAAACTTAAATACATTGAACTTTTCAAGGAATATTTGGATGTGTTTGCTTGGGGTTACGAAGATTTAAAATCTTATGACACAAGCATCATACAACATAGGATCTCGATAAAAGAAGATCCAAAACCTTTCAGACAGAAACTTAGGAGAATCAATCCCAAGTTACTTCCCCTGATAGAAAAAGAAATCAAAAATATGTATGATGCTAAAATCATAGTTCCCTTACATTTTCCAAATGGGTTTCAAATCTAGTCCCAACTCGAAAGAAGTCTAGGGAAATCAGGCTTTGCATTGATTTCCGAAACTTGAACAAGGTTTCTCTCAAAGACAACTACCCATTGCCAAAAATGGAACACATATTACGTGAAAGAACTTAGCAAATTTATTGTCATTTATCTGGACGACGTAACTATTTATTCCCAATCTGATGACGAGCACTTAAGACATCTTAGATGAGTGTTTGAGAAATGCGGGAAATTTGGGATTCCTCTGAATCCTAAGAAAATCCTTTTCGGATTAGAGGAAGGTAAAATGTTGGGGCACATAATCTCTAAGGATGGAATTAAGATAGATTCCAACATAATAGAACCATTCAGAAACTAGAACACCCAAGGAATATCAAAGAGTTATAGTCTTTCATTGGAAAAATAAATTTTCTGAGAAGATTCATACCTAACCTGGCCAAGCTTCTCAAGAACATCACAAACATGTTAAAAAAGGACACAAAAATAAAATGGGACATTGAATCTAAGCAGTCTTGTGAACAAGTTAAACATGCACTCACACACGCTCCAGTCTTGATCAGTCTTGATTTCACCAAAGTTTTTTACCTTTTTTCTTTCTCTTCTGAACATACCATTGCAGCAGTATTACTACAGAAAAATAGCGAAGGGTATGAACAGCCCATATCCTTTTTCAATAAAGCATTAAGAGATGCTGCTTTGAATTATAAAATAATGGAGAAACAATATTTTGCCCTGGTGAAAGCCATAAAGGATTTTAGACTATATATTCTCCATTCCCACGCCATCGCGTATGTTCTGAACGTGGTAGTAAAAGACATTTTAACTCAGGACAATCCAGATGGCTGAAGAGGAAAATGGATTGCTATCATTTTGGAGTGTGACATAGAGATTAAGCCTACTAAACTGATTAAAGGTCAAGGTCTAGCAAAGTTAATGGCTGAATCCAATTTCCATGATCTTGATATTAATTTCTTAGCTACAGTAGATGAACAGGGAGAGCAGGCAACTCCAAGCATGAAAGAGGTATTTCTGAACTCTCCATGGTATGCAGACCTGATATTTGTTTTGCATAACTTACAAGATCCCCCCGGTCTGACCAAAACTAAAGCTAGGTTTTTGAAATTGAAAGCATTAAAATTTTTCATTCTAGAAGGCAATCTATATTGGAAGGATCCTGGAGGTCTTTTGTTAAATTGTCTATTGAAGGATGAAGTTGATGAAGTATTGCAGGATTTTCATGCATGAGACTATGGTGGTCATCTGAGCTGGAAGACTATAGCTATTAAAATGCTCAGAGCTGGGTTTTATTGGCCTACATTGTTCACCGATGTGCATCCGAAAATGACTTTGTGTCATAAATGTCAGGTTTTCGAGGGCAAAAAGAAGCTCCTTCCTTTTCCCCTGAAGCCAATCTTTGTTGAAGCTCCTTTTCAGCAATGGAGATTAGACTTTATCAAAGAAATGCATCCTCCCTCTTCAGGCCAACACAGGTGCATTCTTACTGCTACAGACTATTTCAAAAAATGGATTGAAGTTGTACCAAGCAGGCAAGCTAATGATTATGTCATTATTAAATTTCTTGAAAATAATATCTTGTCTCATTTTGGATGTCCTAGAAAGATTATAACTGATAATGCAGCTGATTTCCAATCGAAGAATCTCATAGACTTTTGCAACTAGTATCATATTGGTTTGGGTCATTCCATGGCTTATTACCCTTAGGGAAATGGGCTTGAGGAGTCATCCAATAAGGCCCTGGTGAACATTATTAAGAAGACTTTGCAAGAAAATAAAAATTCATGGCATACCAAGTTGGTTTTCGCACTATGGGTCAATAGACTGACCACGAAGAGGTCAATTGCTATGTCACCATATCAGCTGGTCTATGGCACTGAAGCAGTCTTTCCCACTTCCTTAGGAGTTTTTGTCATGAAATTGCCACAAGAGATGCAAGTCGAGCCAAACGACTCCCAAAGAAGGATAAGGCAGATGATCCATTTGCAACAATCCAGAGAAGAAATATGCAACAAAACTTAGGTTGTCCAAGAGAGCATTAAAAAGATATTTGACAAAAGAACTAAAGAAGATGAATTTGAGCTAGGTGACTTGGTTCTGATATGGGATTCCCGAAATGAAGATAAGGGAAAGCATGAAAAATTTGACAGTCTATGGAAGGGACCTTTCATGATTCAAGCGTTCAGAGGAAATAACGCCTTCTTGCTCAACAACAACGATGGGACCAATTTGCCAAGAGGACCTGTAAATGGTAGAATGCTGAAGCACTATTCACCTCCTCAATAGGGACCTTCGGTCACACTTTTCCATTATACAAACCATTTTCATTTTGCTTACAAGTTTTTGAGTGAAATAACTTTGATCAGATGGTTGAGGCCTGTAGAGAAGGCCCTAAGCCAGTGAACATTGTCTTCCAATTTTCAAAAATAAAACTAATCAAGCAACAAAGGCAACTATAGAGAAAGTTTTTCAGAACATCAGGATTCAGGATTCTTGGCACTTCACAAGGAGAGTACCATCCCCAGGTGGAGCCGCTGTTATAACCCTATAATTTATAGGATCAACTAGTGACTGAAATGTTATCTCTTTAAGTGTTTTTGTTTGTCAAGTGATTTTCCATTATACAAATAATTTGAGAAAAAGAAAAAAAAAGAATAAAAGAGGGCATAAAAGAAATTCAATAGAGCCCCATGCAATAACAATGATTTGGTCCATACCATTCAAGCATGGCCAAGTTATTTTAAATTGATGTTGATAGGAGTAGTGAATAAGCTTGGCTAATTTGTTTAAACTTAGTCAGGTGATTTAGGTTAGCTAGTGAATAAATTTTACCAAACTACCTAATCTTGGTCAGATAACCCCAGGATAGAGTAATTTCTTAGCCCAACAATTTAATCTGGGCTAATTGTCATAGGTAATTAGGTTAGAGCATAGGGTAGTTTGCTTTATCTCAATAAAACAAGCATGATGATCAATGTTGAACTATATCTTTTAGGTTTAAAGGCTTGATGTTTAACCCCCCATGGTGATAAAGACAGGGAAAGCTTGGCCAAACCCATAAAACGCACTTATCCTAAGTTTCCGAGCAAATATGATTTTGCACTCACCGAATAAAGACCACGCATAGATGAACGACTGGAG
>JZKD02S1898827.1:313560-338083 GCA_000966675.3 Picea glauca
CCCAGATGTATGGTTGATAAGTCTTTCCGGACCCCCCCCCCCCGACCGTTCTACCTTTAACGGGGGGGCGTCTAGAATCGGAGATAATGAAGGCACACATCTAAATGGCCGAGGCGCCAGCACCTTCATCAATGACTGAGATTGAATTCTGGACCCCCCCAACTGTTCTACTTTTAATGGTAGGGAGGGGGTCCAGAATGTTGTTTAAACATCGCGCGGAGATCTACGGCCGAGAAGAAAGCACACAAATTGACGGCTGATGGCATTTTTCGGACCCCCCTGACCATTATGTTTTTAACAGAGGGGGGGGGAGTCCAGAATGGAATGTTTTTTGGTGGGCCCTTTATCTCTACATGGTAGGAATTCATTAGTTCCAAATACCATCGCTTATTACTCTTTGACATACCCCGTCACCCCATGACATCATTTTCCACCTCTTTCCCTAAGGGTCATGTCTCATAACTTTGTCAGTCCTTTCCCCTATTCACCTGTTATAAGTCCCTTCACCATGGTAACTTCCCTTAATCAATACCCACCATGTCACCCAGCCATATTCTTCAGTCATTTTCACCTGCCATATCATGCTCTAAACGACCTGTTGGCCATTTATTACTGGCTAACTTATCTGTTAACCTGCTGACCTATCTCCCGCACCCAATGGGTATCCGTTTTCTCAAAACTACCTTCACCCTTCATTCCCTCATCATTTACCTTGTTGCAGCACTAGAGAATTTTTCCCTATTTTCCTCTCCGTTACAGTCAGTCGCCCAAAGCCACAGTCATCCCTGCTAACCTTTTTTGTTTTACTTGCAGGTATTGTTACAGTAATGGCACCAAAATCAAAGAAAATAGAGGCCGAGGAAAATCGTTTCCTCCCGCCTCCTGTCGACCTCGATAGGATCCCTCTGGCTAACAAAGACCATTTAATCGCAGACACCAGATGCAATTTCGACTTCGCAGATTTACAGTCATGGCTAAAGGATGTTTTCTTGGACCAAAGTGATGAAATCGGGCTCTGGGAGTCAAACCTCCCCCTGTATCTTTTCCCCCAGGTTCACCATTTCCCTGAATTCGCCCTTAAATGCCAGGCTCATTACCTCCCTGACCAGAGAGCCATAGTGTCTTCATTAGGAGAAATTATTTTCCTCGGTACACCTGAAACCATTGATCAGATGATGCAGATACCCAGAGTCGAATCCGCCTCACCTTTCAACCTTGAAATCATCACAGAACTATACCATAAATTATCATTCCCCCAAAGAGCTCAGATTTTCAAGATTTTTCTCCCCCAGGCTACTCAGCTCCCCACTACAAATCCCCCGTATCCTTCATCCTTGTTCTCAGTGAAGGGAAACCAGGTCATCTCGTCGCTCTGTGCCCTGCTAGGGTATTTTTTTGGACCAATGGGTGTATGAACCCATATTGGGTTTTCTATCCATCTTCTCCATAGATGAGAAACCCACCACTCAGTTCGACTACAACACTTTCTTGGCGAACAACATTCATGAGCAATTCTCAAATTTTTCCACGGAAGGCATGTTCTGGTATTCCTCAATACTGGCTTATATGTTCATTTTCTTCCAAGTGGACAAATTTTCCTTTTCAATGAAAAATATGGACAAGGATGGGAGGCCACAGGCGGTAACAGCATGGACTTCGCTGCTCAGATAAAACTCTTCAGAATTCAGTTTCAAGCAGTTCGTCGAGCAGTTATACCACCTAGTGGTGAGCATGCTCAGTGGCAGACCAGAGCCAAGAATAAACGAGGAGATTCAGAGGATCCTACACCTCTCATACCTTGCAAAAATGGGAGACTAGTACCTGTACCAAGACCACACAGAGATTAAAGTGTATGGGTGTGAATTGGCTCCATACAAGTTGCCCAAGTATCTGCCCGTGAGGATATTTTCCGTGGAATACATAAGACAAATGATTAATTCATATGACATACATTTTGTGTCTCTGAAGAAGAAGCAACAACTTATAATCAAAGGGAAGATTGGGTCTTTCATCTGCAATAGCCGAGGCATTGGGGAGGAAGCAAATAGATTGCTAAAAGAAATGAAGTTTTTTGTTAGTTTCACATGGCACTATGATCTGTGAGGGATAATTTCAGAGATGAGGATTAAAAATAAGAATATCCCATATGTTCATACATCCAGGCCTAAGATAGAGAAGTTTTCCAACCAGACAGAATGGGAGCCAAACACTCTGGTTGAGACAGAACAACAGGACCTTTCGGTCACTATCTCACAGATGACTACACCACAGGTTCCCAAGGAGAAAAGGCCCAAGAAGGACACTTCACCTTCCATCACTGAAGTATCATCTGAAGAGTTACAATTACACACCAAGAGGCCACAAACCAGTCAGGCACCTGACACAGATGGTGAAAAGGGAATTCAATCCACTGCAACTATGGAGGTTGATCGGTCGCTTCTTAGTACAAGCAAAAAACAAATCATAACTACAGTGTTTCCCAATAAGCCTACAAATACTCCACCATTCAACCAGCCGAGAAAAATGGGACCAAAATTGAGTATTTTTTAGAAGTATGATCTGATCAAAAAGAAAAATCAGACGTTGACCAGCATCACGTATGCTCAGTTCTGGAAGCAAACATCAACTGCACAACACAGACTGTTGTCTGCATTCAACACTGAGAAGGGTAGAATGCACATGGCGTTTCTACAAGCACAGGTGCCAGACCCGAAAGTAATCACTGATTACAAAAGGGAAACATTCGAATTTCAGAATAAAGATGTGCATCCAGCTGATCAAATGGATCTGCACAGGCAAACTGAAGAAATGGTTTTCTCCACATTGGCAAATGCTTCTACTACTGCCTCCAAGTTATAGGTATCTCTAAGCAATTTCCAGACGCAGCTAAAGTTAGAAAAAATATCATCCTTTTCCAAGGATAACGGGATTAAGACGTTGGAAGAACTAGTCCTCAAGATCATATATGATCCCTCGAATGTGAAAGTAGTCAAGGAGATGCTCAAAAAGAAAAATTTCGATATAGAATCTTTGAGGAAACAGTTGAAACTTCCACCAACAGAAGATTCACAGCCAAAGGAAATAGCGGAGATAGAAGGGGAAAAGGATGAGATGCTCAAGCTGATCATGGAGCAGAATGCACAGTTGAAGGAAATGGAAGCGGAATTGGAAAAACTAGTGAAAGAGAAGGAGAAGTCAAAGCCCATGGAAGTCATTCCACTAAGCCTAGTTCCACTCACATGAGTGAGCACAACGTCTGTAGAAGAAATTCCCTCAGCAACTCCACTGACATCTCTGGAGAAAATAGTTGAACTGGATAAATCCATGGAAGAGATGAATTTGCAAGAGACAGAGATTATCAGACTTAAAAAAGGAGATTGAGAACCTTCAGGGACTCAAATCTTCCTTCCAAACCAACTACTCCAAGGAGAAACAAACTTCATACAAGCTTAAACAGGAATTGCAACAGCTTCAAAAGCAAACAGTGGCGGGCAAAACACTTGCTGAGGCCAAAGAAATTTTCTGGATGGATATCACCAAGTCCATGAATGAAATATGGCCGATGATACAAATCATGTTCGAGAAAAACGCGTTGTTGCAAAGAAGTCAGCAGGCTATCGATAAGATAAGTGCAGATTTGGGAGAGATGCCCATAGAAGCTGCTGATATCATCAAATTTCTGAATTCCAAAACCAGAGAGGAGCTAGAGGATTTGAAGATTGAAGATAGGACATAGAACATCCTTGAGGTCAAGAGGGTCCTGACCAAGAGAGGACTGATGCTACAACTGGAGGAAAAGGTCCAGACCATGGACACAGTAGTGCAAATATTTTTCAGCAAGATCAAAGCTCTACAGAGGAAAGGCCTTCCTGGTTTGAGAGTTATAAATGACAAGTTAATGATGGTTGCCAATCACAAAAAGAAACTAGCCACTGTGGCTAATGATAACTTAAAATTCTCAGGAATACAAGGTAGTATCATGAGAAAGGAATTCTTAGATGCTTTAGAGTTAGACATCAGCATACAACATGAGATCCGATACATCTTCATCATCAAGCCAACTTTTTCCAAGTACACGGATATGGATGAAGTATACCGAAGATTACTCAAAGTCGTCATTCCTAGTCACCTTCGATGGGAAGAGCTTTGTAATCTGATCGAGTAGTTGATGAGGTGTCCAAGCCTAGTTAGCTATCCAGTCAGACGAGGTCGTGCAGAGGCCTCACTAATGGTTCACCCCAGAAATCGACATGAAGTTTCAACACATCATCAAATAGTTCCTAAATTTTTGTATCTTGTTAAGTTATTTAGCTAAATTTAGATTTTCTACGTCCTGATCTTTAATGACAGGATTGTATGTAATTTCGATTATAAATACTTCAAACTTTGAAGTATTGAGGGTTGATCTTTATGCCCTGTAAGCTACAAAGACTGTAATTTTTATCAAGAGATCTTCCAGTAATACAAAGAGACGTTTCACAGGATTCTCGCGTGTTAGTCATTGGTGATGTTTTCTCTTCTATGTTGAATGTTCTTCTAGCTTAGTTGTCATATTGTTTTCCAATCTAATATTTTAAAAGTAATGCATGTTGTAGGATTTATATTTGTATACCCTGTTTCGGATTTGAAATATCTTTATGTTTATCTTTCTGATATTACAGTGAAGAAATTCTTAAATGCTTCTTTGTTTTAATTGATATTCTCATATTTTCTGTTATCCATCACTTTACTGCTAAAGAATCCATTGAATGCATTATCTTTCCCTGTGAAAAGAATATTTTATTTTTTGTTTGGATATCAACCTTTATAATACATACCCCATAGCCCAACGGAGGCGTAAACCCTTTTAAGCCAACTTAACAAAAACATCAAAACTTTTCAGTCTTATTTTATTTTATATAACTAGCCTTAAATTTTAAAGTTAGAACATAGCTAAATCATACAGAGAGATCCCTCTCTGAAACTGGTAGGGCTAGATTCCAGTTTCAAAGTGGTTGGATAAATTTACCTCTTGTAAATTTCTTCTACTCTGACAACCTCTGGGAATTTACAGAGCGTTAACATTTCCCACCATTATTGGACACCTTAGAGATAGCAGAACAATCAACACCAACATATCTCAAACTTGATTGCATGAGACATGCATCCAATGATTATATTGTGGAAATATAGTTCAAGGGAACCTGTCAGCAAATGATTTAGCTTTATCGAGTTGCCAAAGCAGGGCAGCTCTTGCACCAAGGAAAGTGGCTCACCCAGGGCCAAATTCAACAGAAATTTCCTCATTTGATGGGGGAAATCAATGCAATGGATAAAATTTCTTTCTAATGGGGGAGAATTGATCCAGATGGATGTCAATGGCCTCCCACCTATTCCAATTGGCTCATTTTGGTATTTTTCTATTTGGGTAGTTTTTTCTAGTTTTTGGGTCTCTGACTTCCAGGTTCGTTTTGAGGCCCTAAACAACATTTTTAGGTCTCGCCACAATCAAAATATAGCTATAGTTAGATTCTTATGGAAACACATGTATTCCTCTGATAGACCTTTCTAACGGGCTATCGTGCACCTAAAACGAAGATCGTATGCAAAAGTTACGACCCTAGGAAGTTGATGTACTAACTTACCCCAATGGGGTGCACATGACTTTTGGCACTTCATCTCCTAGGGTTAGATTTTTGTATGTCTACAATTTTGGCATTTCTGTTTATTGTAGAAAATCTTGGAGAGGCTCATTGTAACCATGTTCTTGTGAATAAGCACAGTCGTCACATCTCTTCTCATAGATAAGTCGCCACCATTCTAGAAAGCTTGTTTTTCAGTTGTGTTTTACAGTTTCAATACATTTTCTTATTAAATAGAAACCAATTTTATTGTATCTCTATTATCCTTGTGTTTCTGTGTTAAGAATAATAAAAATATGTATTTATTTTTTTCTGCTCATAAAATCCGGATCATTATTAGCCATTGCAGGACTAATTCCAACTGCTACCATATGATTGTAAAAAAGGAGATTAGGATCAAAACCTTTAATATATTCTATAAATATTAGACTATATTGGTCGATATAGGAAGCAAATTCATCAATTTTAGAAATTCCCCTCAATAGAATTTCACCAAATTTCCATGGCAAAGGGATGAATTGCTTCTTCCTTTTTTCATAGAAAACATGGAACCAAAACTTGTATTGTCTTGCTACCTCTATAACGGATAATCTATATGGTAAATAATAGGGGAGAAAAAGGGGTTTCTCATGAGAATGTAAAATTTAGATAATATTATAATCATCCTTTTTTTCTAAAATCCCCTTCGTGTCTAGGAAAGCAGATGCTTCCAATGACAATTTGGAGGTATTTTCTCTAAAGACCAATTTCTTGAATGTAGAAACGAAATCATTATAAACCTCATAAAAATAATGAATAACCTTTCGTCTCCAGAGGGATTTGGTACCACGTGGTTACTGGGTCGAACTTGCAATTTACTCTTTTTCCAATACTCAAGATTTTGAAAATGTGACAAAATGTGATGGAAAATATCAAATAAGAACCCATGTAGAACGTCTTCTCGCTCTTGAAATTAACTAGTTGTGCAGAGACTTAATTAGAGACAAGTTTTTCCCAATCAAAGATATCATTCTCATGTAGTGTGAACTGAAAAATATACAGGGTCAACCGAGGAATGGTTGTCATAAGATCTTGACCAGTGATTCTAGTAAAATTGGTGCAATTTATCAATATGGATCTTTCAAGGAACTAACCTAAATTTTAGATAAATCTTGTGGCATTGCTACTGGGTCTTCTAAATACTCTTTCAGAAACTCTATTCCATTATTTCTTCCTTTGAGAAAATTTATATCTTCGTCTCCTTTATACATGAGAGTCGTCTCTAGTAATTTCAACAACATTTTGAAAATTGTTAGTGCCAAAGAAATAGGGGAACTATTATGTAATGGAATAGTCCTTTGATTCTAAACAAACTTGTCTGCACACCAAGTGACTATCTCTTTACAGTAAAAAAACTTTGGGCACACACCCAACAAGACCTATTCCTAACATCTAAATATTATTACTATCTCTATTTGGAAAAACTGGATAATACCAATAGGACCTCGACCAATGATAGTTGTGATCTTCTCGAGCAAAGAAGTTCAAGGTATCATCATTGAACTGCTTCTCTCTCTTGTCCATCTTAACCAAGTTGGTGAACTTGTTTGTAACACTGTTTATAATATTGATAACACTTTACTTGATAATATTACTTAACTTCTTTATTCGATGCAAGAATTAATACAAATTAAATGTGATTGGGTTGAGAAAAATGGCATTAATAATGGCCTTTTTTGAAATTCAATTAGCACTTGAGTCCATATAATTAACATAAATATATCTCAAGAAAAGTGGAAGAGTACAGACATGTCATGGTGGGGAGTCAGGTATGGAATAAGTTTTCATGTGAGCCCGCCAGTCCACCATCCCCTGAACCCACCAAGAACGAAGGAAATTGTTAAGTATATCTATACGTCGGTCAAACTCACAAAAGATGGGTTATAAAATAATATGAGTCTGTGAGTATGTGACTCCACAAGTCCATGATTGTACGATATAAAAAATAACTAAGTGTTGGAAGTTATGAAGAACACAAAAGTCTTAAGTGCATTTTGGTGGCAGCGGACTTGTGGAAAAATGAAAGAATGTACCCATGAGTTCACCAACCTTCCAACCCACCAAGTTATGGAAAAATGACTAAGAATAGTACAATATATATATACCATGGAGAAGAAAGATCATATGAGACCGCTTAAAAATTGGAAATTTTCTAAGTATGAAAAGTGACGGGAGAAAAACATATAGGGGTCAACAAGGGAATAGATGAGGAGGATAACCAAGGTGCAAAGTTATGTTGTTGAATCTGCAAGCTTCCCTATCTCCCTTCATCCTCTGAGTAACATCCCCTTATTTAAGAAATTGATTTCCAATACTCCTTCTTCTCCTTTATATGACCATAGGGTGTGTTCCTATCCCTTTTGGGTCATCCAAAGAAGGGCCATCTTGCTAAGTTGATGCTTGAAGGACCAGTGGAGGAACCTAGGCAGTGGCCTTGGATGAGTCATGGAAATACATGATTTTCCTTTGTATGACCCATGAATATCCGTGAGTCCTAGTGTACACAGTTGTGGATCTGTGTAAAAATTTGAACTTTTTATCCTTTCTCTTAGCTTTGGAGGATCTGGTTTGGTTTTTTTAGTAGAGTATGAGCCTGTTGAGTTGGTTTTTTCCTTTGTTTGATCTGTTGAGTCTATGAAAACTCTTAAATCTTTTGAAGTATCTTTCTTTTGGTCAATTTGGTCCTTTTTTTTATAAGTTTATTTAGGTTGGTCAAAAGTTCAGTTGTGAAATCCTAGGGTCAATTTCCAATTTGATTTTCATGCTTCTATAGTTCTTGACTGTTTTATTTCTTCTTCTTTACCTAATTCCCTTTGTTCATAAAAGAAAGAAAATTGAATCTCATTTTCATTTCATTTCTTTTAGTAATAGAAAACACAAAAACAACTTGATTGTTGGTTATCCTTTATCTTTATCCCTTGCCTTTAAACTTTTCAAGAAAGGAGTCTTGCTTACTAGCACTCAAGTCTTTAGGCATATTGTTTGTTTTGACGGTTGTTTTTTTTTGTTACAGTAGCATTCCATAAAAAGAAAAGAAACCTTGCTTGCAAATTTTTTGCATTGCCTTCAAAAAGTATTTTAGGTTGCATTGCAAAGTGATTCATAATCTTGCATACAAGAAAAAATATATTTCTTTCATTTTCAAAAATATAAAAGAAAAGAGTTTGTTTATTTGAAGCATTGTTAGCACTTCTCATTTTCAGTGAAGAAGCCACATTTTTCATTGTGTTCTTAAAGTGTTTTCCTTTGGGTATGTAAAAAAATCATCTATGTTTCATCCATACCTATTTGAGTGACTAAAATCCCCATAAAATGAATTCTAAATAAAATTTATTATAAATTTTCATTTTGTAGGGTGAACAAACTAGTTATAGGATAGGGCCTTGGTTTAGGTTGGAGAGTTAATTTCTCCAAGGAAATAAAAATAATGTAGGAGACTAATCTAGGGAGAGCTTAAATCCAACTATCATATAAGTATAGTTGGGAGCCTCCTCTAACAAAGGATCTAAACACGAGATCGCGTAAAGGAAAGTTGAGGAGAGAGCCCTCCGAATCTTAACTGAGCATAGTGAAAAGATTGTATATTGGGGGTTTATTTAGTACCCATACCTCCATGAGAGGTGGTGCTTTTGTGGCTTCAGGATTTTTTACCCTGCCCATACGTTCATTCTCGACTGTCGAATGTACCCCTCAGATGTTGACTGTGAGTTCGTGACCTTAGTTTCCCTTCCTAGGGATCTCAAAGGTGACTATAGGGGTTTGTTGTGGTACTGGGGAAGATTTCATATCACACTTTTCATTATTGTTGGAGGGTTCCCTATGAATCATGGTTTCTTGCATCAGATAAGGTTGGGAAGTGGAGGTCAGGATAACTACTTCTCATTCCTTCATCTGTTGGTCCACACGACTTAATAAACCTGTGCCTTTATTCGAAAGGACCTTACCATACCTTATGACTATTGCGATCTCAGGACCTAATCCATTTGAGTTGGGATAATAGCGAGGTAACTTGTTTCTATTGTTTCCATTTAGTATTTTTCTAGTGGTGTGCTTAGTGATCGTAGAATTTCCTAGGAAGGCGTGTACATAGTCACATAGAGTTGAAAAGTCAAAGTGGATGACCAACCGCCTCGTAGATCAAGGATAATTCAAGGTCTTCCACCAGAAGAAGAGGTTAGAAATAATTCTCCCCGACCTCCACTAAGGAATCATCTTGGTCAATCTAGTGGTTTCTCACGAACTAGTCTAGTCGAGATATCAACCACGAAACCCTCATAGGTTAACGCTTTGGAACTAGAGGTTGTAACTGTTGAGGATCTCAGAGATGAAGAATATGCTCTAGTTTATAACCCTCATAGGTTAACGCTTTGGAACTAGAGGTTGTAACTGTTGAGGATCTCAGAGATGAAGAATATGCTCTAGTTTATAACCCTCTGCTAACCGGGACTTTCCCATCACCTGTGGTGAAATTTCCACCTTCTAATTGGACTTTACTGATATTATCCCTCTTCACTAAGCTTCTATAGATGACACTTCACAAGTGTCTAGTTCAGGATTCCCTACAACTCCCACTTCAACAATAGTCACCAACAATATCTTTTCTCCTAGTGTGTCTAACACAACGACTAGTGAGGCTAATTCCACCATAGCCACTCTGATCAACAACACTTCTCCACTGGTCATCAGTCCCACTCCTTCTATGAGTGCATCCATGTATTTTCCATCAACAACAAATGATTTTTATTTCAGTATGTCATCAATGGGATTTCTTAACATGTTGATTGGTTCCTAGTCGATGTCGCAATTTTATAACATTGGTATGGGGAGTTCTTAAATTCCCTACCAAGTGATCCCTTGGGGTGGAGGTCATATTCCTCCACCATACCCATCCATTGGGAGTGGGGCTTTCCTGTCTTCTAATACTAACCCCTTTGAAGGCCGGGGAGCTTATACGAGTGCCACTAACATGCCATCCACTTCCACTTTGTTCATATTATACAATGGATTCAGGAGTAATCCTTTAACCATGTTTGCAGTGTCAGCAGGGGGAAACCCCTTCCAAGCTTAGTAGAATCCCATGCAAGGGTATTTCCCTTCCCAAGGGATTCCATAATAGGGAAACCACTTTCTTGGTCAGTATAACCCCATACAAGGACTAGTTCCTTCACAAGGAGGTCCGACAAGGGGAAACCTTGTTTTTCCATCCAGAAATCAGATGGGTGGAGGTTATCCTCTGTTCAACCAAAGCCAACAAGGTTTTACCCAAAGATTTGGTCCATCAACAAAATCTTCCTGGAAACTTGGTGCTAGTTACAATTCAAGACCTTCTTTTCAAGCTTCTAATCAATCAATGACACAACCCAAGGTACTATTTCTGACAACTATTCATTTTCCAGATATGTCTAATATGATGAATGACCTAATTCTTCATGACCCAAGATATCCTATGGTCCCCACCAAACTACCCTCAAACATACCAAAGTTTAAAGGAAAGAGGGGTGAAGACCCACAGAACCATGTAATCATGTTTCACTTGTGGTTCCCGTCTAATTTGTTAAATGATGACTCGATCTGGTTACAATTGTTCTAGCATATCCTCATTGGGGTCATCATGAAATGGTATATAAAACTAGAGAAGTCTAAATATGTGACGTTTTCTTTTGGTGATATCTCCATGGCATTTATCAACCACTTCCAACTCCATGTCTAGTATGATGTTGGTATAGAGATTTTGGCCAATTATGAAAAATAGAAGGCTACACACATTTTTAACACATTCGGGAGTCGAGGAGACAAAAGAGCTTGATCAAATCCATGGTTCTACCAAATTTTCTATTACAATGGTTCCTTAAGTATTTTGTTCCTTATATTTCTAAGGATGTAGCCACTTCATGGGTGTTTACATAAGAGCGGGAAATATTTAGAGAACAACAACTGGAATTGATTTACTCGCAATCAGGTATGCTCTATGAGATCATGACCAATGTACCTTGGTCAAATATCGACTTGGAAAAACCAAAGTGAGGAACACATGTCGATGGCATTATTGGTTCTTCTCAAAGCAATGTTGCAGATCTAATCTCTAACTAGATGCAACAAGTGTCTATACAAGAAATTGTGATCTGTCCAACCACTGACTCGACCACCACCAATAGTCAATATTTGGATGTACACACTATGAAATTGAAGACTCAAAAGGGTCCTCAATAGCCCAGAGAGAAAAATAAAGGTAAGGGAAAGAAGGGTAGTGTGGGCAACAATAAAAAAGATAATAAGAATGCTCAGGGGGGAAATAATGAGAAGAGGAAAGTTAATTTCCCATGCAAGCTTTATGGGCATGATCACCTTACTCATTAATGCCTGAATATGGAAGAAGCCCAAATATTAATAAAGTTGCAAAAAAAATATCCTATTGTATTGCGAAATCCATTTCCACAAGGATAAAATATGCAGGTTGTCTCTTCCACTTCCAATCCATAAGGGGGAACTTCTAATGCACCCTTATCATACAGATCTTTCTCGTTCATTAATATGGTTAATTCTGCAAAGTTAAATGAAGAGGAGCTAGACGTTTTGACTAGAACTCATTATTATAGTAATCCATTGTCGACAACGAAAGGTAAAGAAACTTATGATCCTCACAGGCATCTCTGTTAGGACATAGGATGTGCAGGGGTAACAAATTTTGGATTTGTCTTGTTTTGAGTCATAGGTTCTTTAAATATTATTCTTTGGGTTATATCTCATGTCATAACAAAAATTTTGTTTTTCCATAAGCATAGTCTTATTTTTAGTCTTGGTTTAGAGCCTTGGTGTCATGCTATCATTTATCATAATGAAGGAAATAAGGTTCAAATGGGTCTCAACCCTGGTCTTAAAGTCATCTTCATCATATTTCTATCTCAAGGGTTTGTACAAAAAATTACATTATGTTGTTTTCCAATCGTTTAGAGGTCAAGTCAGATGTCATATTTACTTGCTTCCAACTAACCTAAAAGTTTGCAGTTTACCAAGAAGTACCTTGTGAACTAATATCAAGTATCATTGCACTTTGAAAACGTGCCAGGGGATATGTCATCGTCTTCAGTGCATTCAATTCATTATTATTTTTAGGATTATTTCAAGGAACAACTCTAACAATTTCCATGAAGCATGCTACTGGAGTTTGAAAGTTGGCACTGCAAACTACCGTTGTGAACTGGCTGTAGTAGATTGAAAAAGATTGGATGTTTTCTTTTAACTCCAACTCAAGTTCACAAAGCACTAGCCTAAGTTTAGACACACCATATTGTTATTTCACAGGGTCATCCTATATTTTCCTCTTGCAAACAACATCATTACCCACTGCCAATTTTGTGCTACAAACTGGATATTGGCACTGCAAACCCTCTATTTACACAGATCTCTCTATTTTTTCCTATCTACAGCTTCAATCAGATTTAATTTTTCTCCCTCTTATCATACCCTACTTTCAAAAGACACGCGAGGTAGTTTAAGGATGCAAAAAACTGAAATTGACAAGTTCAAAAAGGAAGAGTTGGATTCCCGAATTAAGCTAAAGGAGATGTTATATATGTATGAGGAGACTATTGATAAAGAAAGGTTCATGGCTAAGAGGTATTTTCCCCTTCACAGGCAACTCAAGAATGTATATAGGTAGAAGAGATCTTGCCAAGCTGAAATCAGAAAATTAAAAGCAGAGTTATAGCCTTTCAGAGAGGAAGTGGAAAAAAGGAATCTAGATATGTTGGCTAAGGCTGCTACTAGAAGGAGTACCAGAACCAAAAGATGAATACAAGATAAAATTTCACTTCAGAAACATTTTGTCATGATTTACTTTTTGCATGCAGTTACAACACTAAATGATGATTTTGGATTTTGAGCTAAACTTAGCATCTCCATATGTTTTTTCCAAAGCTACTTTAGGTTGTAAGGATTTTGTAGAATTTTTGGAAGGCTTACCCTACTTCTAGTGCAAGTTTTAAAAATAGGAATTTGTTATGTTTTTGTTGGAATCTTTTGTAACAGACTTCTAAATGGAGGAGGATCCTATGTAGCTCCTTGGTTTTGACCTCTTTAGGAGAGAGATCATTCACTATATATGAAAGGGATTTTGAAAAGGAAAGGGTGGGATTCATGATCCAAGAGAGGAGAGATCTTGAGGATTAGTTCAAATGCTTATTTGTAAACCTGTGGGCCTATTTGTAATCACATTTTTCTACCATTAAATATTCATGAGAGCTATTTCTCATATTGTCTTATTTGTTTTCCATTTATTTTGTTATATTCTTTCTTGAATATATTGCAGGTTTTGAGGATCAAAGGTTGCCTTTGATTAATGGATCCTTGAGAAGCAAAGGATATGTTGTAGTTGGCATGTTAATCATTGTTATTGTTCAAGCATTTTTCACTCTATTCTACAGAGAGGATCTATGTTTAGTAGACATTTTTCTTTTTGTTCACTCTCCTTTCTTATAATCGTCATCATATAATCTCTTAACCTAATGAATTTTATGTATTTCCTTCAATATGCAAAGTATTTTGACTCCATGCCCAATGGTAAATCACTGATCTACAGTCAATTTGTTTCCCTCTTTCTTGTTCTTTCTTGTTGATCCACCCAATTTAAATTGATTTGATTTTTCAAATTATTATGGGTATTAGGCTTGTTCTTAAACAAGTCTAAGAACAACTTCTAGTGCTAACATTTTTGGCACCATTGTAAGGGAACAGATTGAAGATATTTCCCTTTGATGTACGAAAAATATTACTACCATTTCTTGATGGTGAGCAAAGATTGGTGACAGAACAGACTGCATACCTTTTCACCTGGTGACTCCAATCCATGAAGAAAGAATCTGTTGGTGACTTCACTGATTTGGGATGACAAAGGCCATGGAGGCTATCTTGGCATGGAGGTTTGCACCTATCAATTTTTCAAATGTCCCTAGTTTTCCAAATCTAGTGCCTCCTCCATCATAATGGATGGATTATCTTCATGTTTTCAAAGAAGAGAAGGAGGATAATCATGCCCAACATCTTGTTACATTTCATCAATGCATGTATCAAATAGGCATACTTCACGAGGATGTATTGATGAAAATGATCATGTACTCTTTAAAGGGTGATGCAGGAGAATGGTATTTTTCTCTTCCAGCTTCTAGCATATGTTCCTTGAAAGATTTCCATCCTGCATTCAACAAACACCGTAAAAGGTACTTTCCACATGAACTGCTTCTTGAACATTGTTGTGAAAAAATTGAATCACGAGCTCAAAGGAAACTAGATTTTTCCTCTTATGATGAACTTTATGAAGGTCTTGTTGAAACTGAAATTAAAGAAGAGTTAGTTTGTGAAGAAAACATTTTAAACTCTTTTATTAAAGAGGATCTTGAAAAAGATGGCCATGATCTACAATTTTTTGATCCCTTTCATTTATCTTTCATATTGCATGTTCAAGATCAATAATTTTTAAAGAAGGAATCTTTATATCTTGAAATAAGTGATAGTCATGTGCAAGAAAAAATTGATCATGAAATGGTTGAAGAGATTATTCAAGATAAAAAAAAAAGTAGATCATGTTAACCACTATTCAAATCAACTTGTTTATGACATATTTGAAGTTGAACAAACTTCATTTGTTGGTTATGAAGAAGAGAAAGTGTATTTTCATCAGACTTTTGTTGCAGGATCACACAATGAGCCCATCATTGAAAAATCTTATGAGCAGATTTCTCAAGTTATATCTCTTAATGATCCGCCTTTGTTTGATCACTATGGAGACAGTGATGTTGAAGACCAAGAACAACTACTAATTTTTTAATATCAAAGATTTAATATTTTTAATCATGAGTCAAAAATATCTCAGGAGAGGTGGTGTAGTTCCAAAAAGAATATGCCAGATTTGTTTGGTCATAAAGAACAAGTTGAATATTTTCTTGCAGAACATCAGTTAGATGAGAATAATTGGTCAAATAAATTACCCCAGCGACTACCACTAAATATCAGCAAGTCTACATTCACCATTATTTTACTTGAATCTGCAGCAAATATTGAACAATATGTGATCAACAGTGATATCATCCTACAACAATTTTCAGTTTTGCAGACAAATCAAATTGCAGAAGATCTCACATTGATGCAATTTCCTTTCTTGGATCACCTGGAGGTTTTTTATAAGTTTTAGGATCCAATAACATCCTGGATGGATTCTTCATTTTCAGATATCCTAAATGCTACAAGTTTTTGCATCTCATCAATTTGCAAGTGTGAGTACATGTTTTTTGTCGAATTTTTATTGTTCATGATATGCTATCTTCATGTCTTCTTATTTAGCTACAAACAAGGATTACATTTCATCAGTGAGATGATTTTATGGATTCATTAGAAAGTTGATTACACTTGATCAAGCAACAATTCAGTTGATTGGAGTAGGAGTAGGAGTGTGCATAAATAATCTTGCCATGCAAGTATTTGGTCTTTAGTTTGAGTATAACATTCAATTTGCATTTGGTTTGAAAAAATATGTTTTTGTTTCAGAATAAGTTGCAGAAATTTGGAAGGAGGTGAATGACTCCTTGCCCAATGGATAAGGCACTAGAACTACATATTCTTGGAGCCTCACAAGGAGGTCTCGATCCCTTGGGGAGCCAGATGTTAGCACATAGGATGTGTAGGGGTCAAAACATTTTGTATTTGTCTTATTTTGAGTCATAGGGTATTTAAATCTTATGCTTTGGGTTATATCTCATGTCATAACTTAAATTTTGATTTTTCCATAAACATAGTCTTGTTTTAGAGCCTTGGTGTCATACTATCATTTATCATCATGAAGGAAATAAGGGTCAAATGGGTATCAATCCTAGTCTTAAATTCATCATCATCATATGTCCTGTCTCAAGCATTTGTACATAAAATTCCATTATGTTATTTTCGAACCATTTAAAGGTCAAGTCGGATGTCATATTTACTTGTTGTCGACTCACCTAAAAGTTCGTAGTGTACCAAGAAGTACCTCGTGCACTAATATCTTATCATTGCACTTTGAAAACATGTCAGGGGAGATCTCATCATCTTCAGTGCATTCAATTCATTATGATTTTCAAGATTATGTTAAGGACCAACTCTAACAGTTTCCATGAAGCGTGCTACTAGAGTTTGAAAGTTGGCGCTACAAACTGGCGCTACGAACTGACTGTAGTAGATTGAAAGATATTGGATGTTTTCTTTTAAGTCAAAATCGAGTTCAAAAATCACCAGACTAAGTTCAGACACACCAGATTGTTATCTCATAGAGGAGATATAGTTTCCTCTTGCAAACAATATCATTACCCACTTCCAATTATGCGTTGCAAACTATCTGTTATAAAATTGTGCTGCAGACTAGCACTGTGAACTTGATGTTTGCGCTGCAAACCCTCTATTTACAAATTTTTTTCTCTTTTTTCCTATTTGCAGCTTCACTCAAATTTAATTGTTGTCCCTCTTATCATACCCTACTTTCAAAATACTTAGGAGGAAGCTGAAGGATGCAAAAAACTGAAATTGACAATTTGAAAAAGCAAGAGTTGGATTCCTGAATTAAGCTAAAGGATATGTTAGATCTGTATGAGGAGATCATTGATAAAGCAAGGTTCATGTCTAAGAGGTATTTTCCCTTTCACAGGAAACTCAAGAATGTATATAGGAAGAAGAGAGCCTGCCAAGCTGAAATCAGAAAATTAAAAGGAGAGTTACAACCGTTCAGAGAGGAAGTGGCAAAAAGGAATCTAGATATGTTGGCTAAGGTTACTACTAGAAGGAGTACCAAAACAAAAAGATGAATACAGGATAACATTTCACTTCAACACCATTTTGTCATGATTTACTTTTTGCATGCAGTTACAACACTAAATGATGATTTTGGATTTTGAGCTAAACTTAGCATCTCCATATCGTTTTTCGAAAGTCACTTCAGGTTGTAAGGATTTTGTAGCATTTTTGGAAGGCTTACCCTACTTCTGGCGCAAGTTTTAAAAATAGGAATTTGTTATGTTTTTGTTGGAATATTTTGTAACAAACTCCTAAATGGAGGAGGATCCTATGTAGCTCCTTGGTTTCTACCTCCTTGGGGTAGAGAGAGATCATTCACTATATATGAAAGGGATTTTGATAAGGAAAGGGTGGGATTCATGATCCAAGAGAGGAGAGAGGTTGATGAGCAATTCAAATGGTTATTTGTAAGCCCGAGGGCCTATTTGTAATCACATTTTTCTGCCATTAAATATTCATGATAGATGTTTCTCAAATTGTCTTATTTATTTTCAATTTCTTTTTTTATCTTCTTGCTTGAATATATTGCAGGTTTTGAGGATCAAAGGTTGCCTTTGATTAATGGATCCCTAAGAAGCAAAGGATCTATTATATATGGTCTGTTAATCATTGTTATTGTTCAAGAATTTTTCAATCTATTATGTAGATAGGATCTATGTTTAGTAGACATTCTTCTTTTTGTTCACTCTCCTTTCTTATAATCATCATCATATAAGCTCTTAACCTGATGATTTAACGTGATTGCCTTCAATATGCAAAGTGTTTTGAGTCCATGCCCAATGGTATATCACTGATATACAATCAAACTGTCACCCTATTTCTTGTTCTTTCTTGTTGATCCACCAAATTTAAATTGATTTAATATTTCAAATTATGATGGGTATTAGGCTTGTTCTTAAAGCAATATAAGAACAAATTCTAGTGCTAACACTCTCCGTATAGAAAAACTTGAGAAATAAATACTACCACACATACCAAAAGGCATGTACAAATGGGCGTCGCATAACCCTAATGTTGGAGATACACCCAACTATTCCATTGTTGGGGATTTATCTCAAACTCCATGTGTGATGTTTGCTTTAGAGGTGCTTCAAATTTTCCCCATGCAATGCACCGCATTATTATCCGTGATTGGAGTAGTGGATTCTTGCATCTCACTCACTATGAATTTCAATGCTACTAATGTGAATCCTTTCCCTCATTATCATGTATCTTTCCAAATTGATGTCATATATGCAAAACCCATCATTAGGAGGACCATCATTCACGAGGGCACTTCAGCATGTGTCATGTCCCCACCTTACTAGAAAGCAATTGGATTTGAAGAGATCGCACCTTCTCCCACTTTGCTAACTAATTTCGATGGACAATATTTTAGGCCACATGGTATTATTTCCTCTTTTTGAGTCCAATTAGGAGGAAAGTCCATTTCCATAGAAGTAGAGGTAGTTGATGCACCACTCGACTATAACCTGTTATTGGGAAAGAGTTGGAATTATGCAATGACAACTGTCATCTCATTGTTGTTTCAAATTTTACACTTTCCCCATGAAGGAAGGATTGTAAATATTGATCAGATGGATTTTAAACGCTCTACATCCGTGGAAAATATGGGATCCACTATTACTTGGATCAAAAAATCTCAGTCGACAACTGAGAGTATCGGTGTTGGGATGTGTGCTTCACTCATGGGAAATTTTAATTTCCCAGCACTGGTAACTTATATTCGTGAAACCCCAGTCAGCTTTCAAAATTCAAGCACTCTGTCTTTGGTAATGAGAGTAGTATCATTTATAACTTCATATCTACAAGATCCATGGGTGTTACCATTTCCACATGAATCGGTTGATGGTTTCACACATGTCAAGATAGATATGCCACTATTTGTAGCTGAAATATCTTATTAGGATATTCAACACAGCACTGTAGACCCTAATCAAACTCCTACATGGATAGAGGAGGATGATCTATTTCCAGATCTCGTATGGGCTCAAAATTATTCAATTTCCTAATGTTGTATTGAAACCATCGTTCCTTAAAATGAGGCTATTATTGAGGCAATGACTGGAGCTGAAAGGTTGTGGGAGGATATGATTCATAGATCATATTTCATCCCTAAAATCAATCACGTGGAAAGAGAAGAGTTTCAAGTCAACCGCGAGTAGAAGTGTTGGCCAGATGGTAAACCCCTTAGCCAAGCATGGTATATATGTCGAGGGGAATATGGTGAATATATCGGAAACCATTCCAATCAACATTTGTAGAACCCATGATGTTGTCAATAATTTTTTTATAAAGGAATAATGTTCTCAAGAATAAATTCATCAGTATACGACACTTTTTAAAGAATTTTGTGATGTGTTTTCCTAGTCGTATGAGGAAAATCCTAGAATAGATCCTCAGATTGTTAAACATGATATTTGTACATACGAAAATGCTAATACTATTCATTAGAAGTTGTGACCGGTAAACCAAAGGAAATAAAAAGAAATCAAAGTTGAGGTGGAGAAGATTCTTAAAGTTGCCTTTATCTACCTAGTACCATTGACAGAATGGGTTTCTAACCCCGTGTCGATCGACAAGAAACATGGAATAGTTTGCGTATGCATGGATTTTTCGTGATTTGAATAAAGCTTATTCCAAGGATAACTTCCCTACACCTTTCATCGATCAAATCCTTGATGAATGCATAGGAGGAAAGATTTTCTCTTTTATGGATGGTTTTTATAGTTATAACCAATATAAATCCACTTTGAGGACCAACATAAGATGAATTTTATTTTATCCTTGGAGAACTTTTGCATACAAAAAGATTCCCTTTGGACTTAAAAATGCTAGAGCCACCTTTCAGGGGGGCATGATGTTCATTTTTCATGACCTTGATCACATTGTGGAGGATTATTTGGATGATCTCACTACCCATTCACATAAGAGTACGAAACATATTTTACACCTCTACTTTGTCTTCGAAAGATGTCATCACTATCGAATTTGCTTGAATCCACAAAAATGCATCTCTTGTGTAATGTTAGGATGTCTCTTAAGATTCATTGTTTCAAATAAAGGGATCATGGTTGACCCTTTAAATGTTGAGGCAATAACATGGTTTCCTCCTCGATGCACAGTACGCCAAATTTAGAGTTTACAGGGAAAGGAAAAAGTTTATTCGGTGTTTTGTACCGAACTATGCTAATATCACAAATTGTTTTATGCGTCTTTTAAATAAAGGGGTTCCTTTCCATGGGGATGAGTTGGCACAATGTTCTTTCAACACATTGAAGAAGTCTATAGTATCCACTCTCCTGATGAGCCCCAAATTATAATCAATATTTCCTGTTATATCTTGCAACACCCGAATCTTAGATTGGCGTGGTCTTAGTTCAGGAGGATGATGAGCTCCACAATCATGTCATCTATTACTTGAGTCACATATTGTTATGTCCTGAACTAAAGTACTCTCACATCGAGAAACTAGCCTTAGCAACATTCCATGTTGTTCAACGTCTTCAACACTATATTCTATTATGAAATATTACCATCATCACCGATTTTAATCCTTTTCAGTGTGTTTTGACTCAACAAATCATTGGTGGGAAGTACAACAAGTGGATTGTTTTTCTTCAGGAGTTCGATCCAGATTTTTCCTCTGCCAATTCCAAGAAGTAGTTGGTATTTGTTGAACTAATGTTGGAGTTTCCAATAGGGATTGAAGATAATGAAGTTAGTGACTCATTTATGGATGATAATATATTCCTCATCTCTTCATTCGATCCTTGGTATGGGGATATCATCATATATCTCCAAACATTGAAGTTCCCTCCACATTTCTTGCAAGACAAGCGATGACGATTCCATCGCCTAGCTAAGAATTACCTTATTATCGCTGACACTTTGTATCGACGAGGGGTGGAATCAATTCTCTGTCACTGCTTCGCTCATGAGGAAGCATGGTTAGTTTTGAATGATTGTCATAGTGGAGCAATTGGTGATCACTTATCAGGGTTGGAAACAACCCAAAATATTTTGTGTGCCAGTTATTTCTGACCTATGATCTTTAAAGATTGTGTTGAAGTGGTCAAGAAATGTCATCCTTGTCAAATATTTACTAAAAATATGTGTGTGCACCCTACTCCCATGTTTCCCGTTATTACTATCAACCCATTCACGAAGAGGGGGGTAGATTTCATGACATGCCACCCAGTTTGGTCTAGAGGGGATCAATACATCATAGTGGAAATTGACTACTTTACAAAGTGGGAAAAATACATGTTGGCATTCACTAACGATGGGGAAATTGTAGCACTATTCATTTTCAATCAAGATATAGTTAGGTTTGATATTCTGAAAGAGATTGTCACTGACCATGGAAGTCACTTCCAGAACCGCATGATGTCTGAATTAGCATCAAAACTGGGTTTTAGGAAGGAGCATTTGTATCCTTACTATCCTCAGGCAAATGGTCAGGTCAAGGTTGTTAATAAATCCTTGAAAACCATTTTAAGGAGAACCACCACCTCGACCAGATCAAATTGACATTTAATGTTATATCTGGCAATGTGGGCCTATCGAACCTTTGTCAAAACTACAATAGGCTTCTCACCTTTTCAACTTGTTCACAGAGTAGAAGAAGTTTTTCTAACTAAATGTGAAATCCCTTCACTAGAAATTGTTGTTGAGCTCCTCCCTAACACAACTTAGCTTGAAGAGCACCTAGTTCACTTGGAACATCCTGATGAACAACGTCGAGATGTTGCTTTAGTAAATGATGTGCATAAAAATGCATCAAGTCCCAATATGACAAGTCTTTTCATCCTAGGGTCTTCTATGAAGGAGACCTTGTTTTGATCTATGATCAAGATAAGCATGCATAAAGAGTAGGAAAGTTCAACTCTCTATGGCACAGTCCATATATAATAAAATGGGTGTGGGAAAAGGGGGCTTATGAGCTAGTTAATTATGAGGGTAATGTGTTTCTAGAGCCTAGAAATGGGTTCTACCTCAAAAGGTACTATGCATGAGCCTAGCAGATCAAGTACTAGTTATCTTGTAAATATGGTTTAAATTTTGTATATAGGTTATACAGGTGTTTTTTCTTCGTCTACGTCGTTAACGGTTGTGATTTTTCTATGTGGCATATGCCATAGGAGTCATCGGTTTATGTCAGATTCGTAGATGCTAGTTTCCACATGTATAACTTCGTTTATGATACTTGGGTGATTTATTCACCTACTAACTAGATATTGTTTGTTGAAGGTGTTTGTCTCAGGGAAACTATGAATAATATACCCGAGTATAGTGTCATTATCGAACTTTTTCAAGATCCTTTGTCATATGGAATTCGATCCCTCCAAGCCTATTTAGACTCTTAGTTGGTTTTCTTGTAGTTGAATGGCTTATATCATATCTGAGATACAGTTTTGTTACGTCACTTCCTTAGAGTACATATCATGGAATGATCTTCTAATTTTATTACATATATACATGTTCCTAGACAATCTAATCTAGTAACTAATGCATATGCTAATTACTTTATAGACTAGAATTTTCTTCATCATTAAGCACAAGAGCACAACCTTCACACATGTAAATATTCATTATTTTCAAGTTGATTAAAATAACGCACAAAAGTGTGTGTGTGTGTGTGTGTGTGTGTGTGTGCGTCCAAAAATAGGTCCATAATACAAAAGTTGGGCTTCTAGTCCTAAATGTTTATGTATAAAATGGTTCCTTTGGCACATAAAAGTCTAGGAATGTGGTCGATGAGACCTATCATAGGAAACTACAACATTCACTAAATTTTGAAAGAGGTGGATCTATGTCCAGTGTACACCAACAACATGACACTTCATCCCTACTCGCATATCATATATGGTGGACATAGGGATTGAGCATGTCAAATCCTCCATGTTTCTCCCCAAGCTCTATAAGGTCCTATCTACATCATCACTGGGCCCTGGTGTTGGTTGTGGAGCCTGATTATCTTCCATATTTAGAAGTCCTTGCTTTCAGCTGTGTTTATACCCCATGAAGTATTTACACCCTAGAAGTATGTACACTCTTCCACGCAGGGGAGTGCATCGGGGGGTACCCCCTCTGCGGGGTTCGGGGGGGATATCCCCCTGGCTGGGGGGTCTAGGGGCAAGCAGGCTCCCTCTGGGGGTTCGGGGGAAGCATCCCCCGATGGGAGTTAGGGGGCAAAGCCCCCAAAGGAAAAATTGCCTTGTAAATGTATATTGTAATTTCATTGTAAATCTCGACCGTTCATTATAAGGTCACATATCTAACGGTAGAGACTATGTTAGGGTTTTTTGCCCTAGAAGGAAACCCTCTTTTATGAGGGAAATTTATTGCAGCTATGATTGATGGCGAATATTGTATTCTGAGAGAGGAGAATGTGAGAGAAAGAAGAGGAAGTTACAGCGGGTTTTTCTATAGGTTGTATCCCTTCATTGCTGGATAATAATAAAGGAAGGACCTGGCAATTTCTTTGGTGGACGTAGCCCACAGTGGGTGAACCACATAAATCTATGTCTCTCTTGTATTGTGTATCTTCTGTGTTTTGTTTCCGCATTTTCTTTATTTTATTGCTCCACAGTCCTGTTTTTCTAACAACTGGTATCAGAGCGAAAGGTAACTCGCAAGAAAAGAGGGTTCCTGGTTCGAGTGGGAGCAATGTCGGAAGATGGAAAGTTTAGGGTCGAGAAATTTAAAGGCCAAAACTACCAGTTATGGAAGATGCATATGGAAGATTATTTATATCAAAAGGATCTATTCCTACGATTGGGTGGAGTAGCAAAGAAGTCGATGGTCATGAAGGACAAAGAATGGGAGATTCTTGACAAAAAGGCTCTAGGAATGATACGGCTAAGCCTGGAAGTGTCGATGGCTTTCAATATTTCCAAAGAAAAGACAACGAAGGGTTTGATGGATGCATTTTCCAAATTGTATGAAAAACCCTCGACGTCCAATAAGGTATTTCTAATGAAGAGATTATTTAATATGAATATGTCGGAAGGTGGGTCTGTTGTAGATCATTTAAATGAATTTAATAC
>JZKD02S1898827.1:338093-352805 GCA_000966675.3 Picea glauca
TGAGAGAGGAGACTGTGAGAGAAAGAAGAGGAAGTTACAGTGGGTTTTGTTGTAGGTTGTATCCCTTCATTTGTTGGATAATAATAAAGGAAGGACCTGGAAATTTCTCTGATGGGCGTAGCCCACACTAGGTGAACCATGTAAATCTGTGTCTCTCTTGTATTGTGTATCTTCTATGTTTTGTTTCCACATTTGTTTTCTTTTATTGCTCCGCGGTCCTGTTTTTATAACACCTGGCTCATCTCATCCTCAATGCCTATGTTTTGGGAGTCAAACAACTCTCACAGGGGATTTATTTGCATGTTTAAGAGATAAGTGTTAGTAATATGGATCTCACAAAAAGAAATGGTTTTCTTTATTTTAAGTTGAGTCTAATAAAAAATTAAAAAAATAAATAATAAAAAATGAGATAAATTTACCTATATCTCCAAGTGTCATGCTAGAAGGAATGATCATGTCTGGGTCATGGGAAAAGTCTATCCCATTGTATGGATAATCATCGATGGTAGGAATTTGGTGAGCCCACCAATCAAAAAAGTCAGCATCAAAGGGATTGAACAATGTTACCCCTCCCAGGCATGAAAGTAACTTGGTCCATCATATCAATGTTGGCAATGATTGTTGGTGTTATTTGACAAAATATCTCAGGCTAATACCCGATACTCTTGAAGAAGAAGAAATAAGAAAGAACACTCCCAAACCCAAAGCTTTTTCTCTTATGTAGTTTTCAATCCGTAAGTCGGGTCTTCATGCAGGTGAGCATCGCAGTGCTCCAATAAAACACCTTGGGCCTTAAGAATTCAATAACACATTTCATCTGGGACCGTGAATCTAGATGCAATGATGTTTATCCTACAATTCAAGTTATCATGTAAAGGATCACTTTCAAACCCAAGTTCTCAATATTCTTGATAGGTATTTGGGTCCCTGATTTGTCATCCTCATATTCATAATATGCAACAATATATTGATCAACAATAATGCCACATCCTCTATGAATTTTAAGGTTAATTACTTCTCCTTGTCGATATAGGCCAGTGATAATGTAAATGTCATCCACAGGGATGGATAATGACTGACCATCAAGCATGAGTGCTTCTGCATCTGGGTGCCAATAGTATATATGGAGATTGAGAAACCTCCTTTGTGCCCACATGCCACTTGTTAAGAAACAATTGTACATTCTACATTGGCGAAGAGTGTTTTTGGCATCCACATCATCAACCAAAACATTTTCAACCTTTTCATGCTCATGCTGTCTCCATTGGATAGCCATCTTGCATAATTCAAAGGAGAAAAATGATTAATATTTCAATTTTTTTCATTCCTTTCATTGGCATTTGTGGGTCATAGTGGTGACATTCGCGAAGATCCATGAGTCTCCTTTTCTCGATTCACAGATATATACAATTCACCTAAGAACAAACCACATATACATAGAGCTCATGAGAAAAGGGGGGGGAGGGCCCCAATTTCTCATAAAATATTAAATACTGAAAGAATGAAAATGATAGGAAGGTGAGGAGAGCTTACTTGGTCCAAACAATGCATGTTTTCATCACTCCAAGCTCCTGAAATAAAGGTAAAATGGTTTTGGTCATTGTTGGAAAATTTTGGGTAAAATGGTGAAAATAGTATGGTAAATGGTAAATTGTTACTATGTATGAACTTTTAAAACCCACTTTTCCATAGTTTTGTCATGTTTCCTCAATTGAACTAATGTGAATGCAATATTGTAGTGTTATGGTTTCCTTTTCAGGTGGTACAACTATACTTTAGGTATCTTTTGGTCCTTTTTGGTTGACCAAGTCTTTTTCAAGACTTTGGGCAGGTATTGTTTTCGCACAACTGGCATTTTGGAATAGGAATTACACGCCTTGCACTTTTTTCATTAACAATTGCGATCTCCACTTTTCTTTAGGGTTGATCCCATTAACTTGTGACATAAATCCATCTTTGCTCAAACTGTCATCTCGTTGATAATAGAGCCTACCTTCTCTTAGCACCATGATTTTCAAAGCAAAGAGTAAAGAGTGTAAAGTCCATCGTGTTCAATTTGTAATGGTCCACTTTCCTAAGTCTTGAATCACATTAAAAAGTGGAAAATTATGTGCTAAGGTTGAGTCATAGGTTAGGGTGAATGTCATGTAAAAAGGTATTATGGTTCATCATCGCCTTTCATGAGGTTAGAGAAGGAAAAATCATGACACTTGATGTCATTTGTACCATTTCAAACTTCAAAAGTTTACCCGTTGTGCAAATCCCTAACTTTCCTTGAAACGTCTTGTCACTACGGATAACCACTTCCCTTTTCAAAATTTCATCCCTTATCCATTCGAGCATGAATATTGGCTAGATTTTGTTTTTCTCCATCGCCTCCAAGACCTGTGCATCGTCCATAGCCTCTCCAACAAGATCCAAATCTCTCTGCTATGTAAACTCTATTCACTATGCAAACCCTATGCGTTGATATTCGCTATGCAAACCTTTCACTCTATTTTTTGTTGCGCATTATCCATTTGTTTCAATCATTGTTCAAGATCCTTTCTTGGAGCACATTGCAAGTTAGCCTCTAAAACAAATTTTATTTTCACATAACCAAATTTACTTCATTTGAGATAAACCCTATCCATCCTCATTGTTGCATCGAGTTTCCTACTTCTATTCATTGTTGCATCGAGTTTCCTATTGTTGTTCATTTGCTACACATAGTTTTATGCTGCTCTCATTTGCTATGCACTGCGTAGAGGTTTTTTCTGCGCAAAGGATTGTCCTGCGCACATGCTATAGGGTGCGTTGCTCAAATGACTGGTTTAGTGGTCAAAATTCAAGATCACTTTCAGAGAAGGAACAATCATGACACTCCATGTCATTTGTACCATTGCAAACTTCAAAAGTGTACCCACTACACAAGTTCGTTGCGCAAATCCCTAACTTTCCTTGAAACATCTTGTCACTATGGACTTGCACATTGTCCATAGCCTCTCCAACAAGCTCCAAAGCTCTCTGCTATGTAAACTCCAGTCGCTACGCAAACCCTATGCGTTGATATTCACTAAACAAACCTTTCACTCTATTTTTTGCTGCACATTCTCCATTTGTTTCAATCATTGTTCAAGAGCTTTTCTTGGAGCACATTGCAAGCTAGCCTCTGAAATGAATTTTATTTTCACATAACCAACTTTACTTCATTTGAGATAAACCATAGCCATCCTCATTGTTGCACTGAGTTTCATGTTGTTGTTCGTTGTTGCATCAAGTTTCATGTTGTTTTTCATTTGTTGCACATAGTTTTATGCTGCTCTCATTTTTTGTGCATTGCACAGAGGTTTTTTCTACACAAAGGATTGTCCTGTGCACATGCTATAGGGTGCGCCGCGCAAATGATTGGTTTAGTGATCAAATATCAAGATCACTTTCTGACCAACTAGAGAGGAATTTTGAAAATCCCAGAGATTTTGTCAAGGACAGAACAAATAGTAAAAACCTCTCTCATATTTGTAGCAAGTGTCATAGTTTGGGAGATTCGAATTAATCTTTACAACCCATTTTTCCATATTTAAGCATTTAATTTTTTGTTCATCATATTTGGGCGCGTATACAAATAGATTGGAGAGGAATTTTAGAAAACGGAGAGAGGTTTTTCTCAAGAACATGTTCATCTACAAAAACCTCTCTCAGTTTTGAAAAATATATTTTTATTCGGGATATATTATGTCATCTTTGACCTCTATTTTCTGATTTTGCTACGCAATCTGCTGTGTTTTTGTTGTAGGTTATTGTTGTGCACTGGACTTGCTATGCAACTATGACAGAGCTTCTAGAATGCCTCTATATTAGCAAGGAAAGTTAGGAAAGTGTGGAATCTCATCTACAACTAATTCTAGAGGTCAAATATCATCAGTGTTGGAGTTACTTCACACACGCCTAGGATTTTTTTTTCCTAAGGTTTTTCCCTGTTTATTAGTCATTATTCAGTATCCTATATTTTAGGAAGAATATTCCTCTAGGGAGAATATTATCTTCAGTTTTCACTTCATTTTGATCAGTTGAGTGGAGTCTAGATGTTGCATTAGTTTTATCACTATGCAACATTGGGATCATCACCATGCTAATGCGCACTTGCCTTGATATCATCACCAGACTGGAACATTACCCTTGATTCCTTGATCTACTCCTCACTACACTCTATTTAGTCAGTTAACTGAAGACTGGTTGACTAGTTAACTCAGACTAGGTGGTCGTTCACTCCCATAACTACTTGAGAGACTAGACTAGGTGGCAGTTTACTCTCATAATCGTTTGTGTGTTTCCAGATCACTATAGACCACCACTATGGCACATTAGTTACTCATGTATCCTATATCTATTGTAAATTATTCACTCTTTGAGTGTGGAATATGGTTAATGATAATTCTTCTATTATTTCTCTCTTGCTTCTTCTTTCTCGATTTCTCTCTGCAAATGTGTGTGGTATTTTCTAGCTAGATCTATTCTAGGTAGGTTCAACACATTTACATGATATTAGAGCTGAAGAAATGCTAAGAAAAAGATACACCAAATTATTTTTCGCAAGTATTGAAGATTGAAGAATGCAAAAAAGATGGATTATTCGTTGGTAATACTTCTCACACCTCATAACTATTTGGAGTGGAAGACGAAAAAAATTCTTCTACTCAGATGCAGAGGCTTGTACCAAATAACTATGGCAATGGAAGTAGAGCTTGATTCCACTGATGAGAAAAATGATTTTCTCAATAGACAAGATATGGACATAGGATGTATCCTCTATTTTATTTATCCTAAAAGTATCCATCAAGTATATGATGACTCACAAGAATCAACTCCAAATGAATTATGGACCAGATTGGAGATTTTATTTGGGAATAAGGAAGACTGCATGCAAAATGTTGACAAAATAGAGAATGTAGAAAAGCCACCAGAAGATAAATCATCTCAGTTTGAAGAGCCTTCTACACAATTATCTGCACAAGTTTGTATTCCATTAATTGAAGATGATGTCTACTCCATTTCATATTTATTTTCTGAATTTCATGTGGAAGATATTTGACATTCATCTCAGGGGTCACATGCAGACACTTTTCCATGTGCAATGCATGCATCTCAGAAGATGCCACATCAGACTCCATTCTAATCTTTTCTGAGGAAAAATTGTAGAAACAAATTGGATATTTGAATTCCTCTCAGGAAAATATCCAATTTCAAAAACAAAATCGTCCGAAATGGAGTCCGAAAAGTGAAGTTATGATCTTTTTAAAATCAACAAAATTTCAGCGGTTTTTTCGGAAACGGCCGCACGGTTTTCAAAATTTCATCCAAAATTTATTTGGATATTCTTCATTACAATAATATAAAGTGGATATGTGTGGACATCACAATGATGCATATACTTCATCATGTTTGTGCATACATCTACATCTTCAACAAAATCTTCACAAGCACAAACTTGCACAATTGTGAGGTCTTCTTGGAGTGAAGGACAAGGTTGCTTAGAAATTGCTTTTTGTTCCTTCTCATTTTTTTTATGCATTGTAATTTGAGGGGGGGGGGTTTCCCATGATGCTTTCCCTCTTTCCTCGTTTATTTCAGTGTATCTTTTTTATTTGGGTACCTAACATGGCCTCGTTGTCATGACTCATTCTTTATTTTCACCATAGTGATGTTCAGGGGGGTGCTAGAGTTACTTCACACACACCTAGGATTTATTTTTCCTAAGGTTTTTCATTGTTTATTAGTCATTATTCAATCTCCTATATTTTAGGAAGAATATTCCTCTAGGGAGAATATTCTCTTCACTTTTCACTTCAGTTTGATCAGTTGAGTGGAGTCTATATGTTGCATTGGTTTTATCACCATGTTGTTGGAATACTGAGGGGGGGGTGAATCAGTATTACCCCTTTTCAACAATTAGCAGTTACTTTTTATATTTTATTGATTACCACAATGAATATTATGCAAAATCAATTATATAAATGCATTTAACATCAATTACAAGGTTTATAATTAATAGTGAAGTACACCAATCCTCTTTAGATCACCAACTCTAGGAGACACAGATCCCCTTCTTCAGGGCACCAACCCTAGGAAGTACCAAATCCATCGTCTTTAGGGCACCAACCCTAGGAAGCACCAACTCCCTTGTATTTAGGGCACCAACCCTGGGAAGCACCAACTCCCTTGTATTTAGGGAACCAACCCAAGGAAGCACCAACTCCCTTGTAGTTTACAATATGCTTAGTAAGGATATGAATCCTTCCATGCTCCTCCCTTCCACCCTCACTGCATAAGTATCTTCATCTTTCCTTCCTAGAATCTCCTTCTGCTATTGATATTTTGATTTGGACTACAGAGACACTTTCTTCTCATCACTCCTTCTCATTTATATACTCTTCCAACTGGTGTGAGCTATGAAACATTATGTCCCTTTGTTTGGACCATCGCACCTCTTCATTTTAACATTAACAATAATCACTTTTATTATTCAAACATTTATTTTTAATTATTTTAGTTTAGTGAGAGTGCTTTTCGTAAATCGATCACAGGTATGGATCGATTTCGTTTTAACTCGATTCCATATTCCTACAAATATTTGCAGAAACCAAGTTCTGCAGAGGCACTTCCTTAAACCCATTTATATGTGAGCACTGGTGCAGAACCACAGGCTTATTAATTTAAGCATTTCCTTCTTCTTTTGTTGTTTTCCTCTTATCCCCCATATGTCCAATGTTGGGACCATGTTCTTCAATACTTCATCCTTCGGGACTTTAGGACTTTGCAACCTTTCAAATATCCTGAATCCAATTTCCGTGAAACAGATCGAACAGTCAATATTCAATCCTCCATTTAGATGTATGATCTAGGCTTATCAGAGGCCTTTCAAGTAAATCGTTGGTCAAGAATTCATCAACAATTGAATGGACGATTCTTGTTCATTTCAGAACTTTGGGACTTCGATCATTTTCTGGTGGTGAAACTCCCGAAGTAAAAACTCCAGGAGTGATGTAACTTGCTGACGTCACTTTTTGATGTGGCACTGACTGAGTGGATGCCACATGTCACTTGGATTCGTGACTCATGCATACCTGAAATTCCAACTGTACTTTGACACTTGTCTTTATTTGATTACGCCACATGTCCTTGCTGACGTAGATCTCCTTATGTGGCAGATGTTCTTCTCCTGGATCTAATGGTTAGGATACTTCCTGAAGTGTTCCTCGAATCAGACGACTCATGTTCATTTCATGACTTCGGCCTTCGGGACTTCGGGTAATTCGATTTCTCCAGTTCCCAATTCTCCCGAAGTCTAGACCTCGAGTAACTTGACTTCATCTAATGGTCATTATTTAACCCTAAAAGGATTAACATGATCCAACAACTTTCGGGAATTTGACTATTCGGGATCTTGGGCCTTTGGCCTTACTTATCCTATCCTTCTACTTTCCTTGATCCGATGCTCAGGATATCTCCCAAATTGTTTCCTCAGACCAGACAGATTGCGTCTACTTCATGACATTTGTGTCTTACTCTTTCCTTCCACTAAACATGATCTAACGGTCTTGATATCTCTCGAAGTATTCTTCAGATTGGACGGTCCTCATTTACTTCAGGACTTCGGGGCTCCGATCTTCGTATTTTCTTATTCTATCCTTCCACTTAACTTGATCCAATGGTCGATGTGGATTATGGAACCGTAACTTGTGTGTTTTTTAGTTCATTTCCCAAACTCCGCAATTGAAGTTCTGTAATTGTTGGTGGATCAACCACAGTTGTCGATCTTTGAATCGATGAGATCTGACGGTCTAGACTAATTGCGGGATTGGAAATAACGTGTAGTTTAATTCTCGCTTCTGCATTGTGATTTCCCTTCTGATCTTCATGTGCATCATTGACTGTTGACGTCAATGACAATCCATCAATGATAGTATGTCCAACAATCATTGAGGGAAACACTCTAACTTCATAAAAAATCCCCCTATGATGATGGTTTTCTCTACGAAGTTACTCTCCCCCTTTGACATCAATGGCAAAGGGTTTCTCCCCCTATGGTAATTATATGTTTGTTTGTATGTTGCTGACTAGAATTTGAACTCGGGTAACTCCTCCTGCAATCATACTTTTCCTGTCATAACTAAATGACTCCCCCTGTCAATCTTCTCTCTCTGCTTCTAACTTTTCTTCCCTTTTGTTTCTGAAGGGGAAATTCTTCTTGAAAAGATCTCTCCCCCTATCATTTCTATAGGATGCCATGTATACCACTATATACATCCTACTGTTTTCATTGCAAATATGGTTTTCCTACTAGAACACTGAGCAACTGAAGCTTATACTTTTCAAATGACCTTTCGACTTGTCCATTGTTTCTCATCAATATCTAACCAGATGTATCCGTCTTTATCCAAGATGCTTATTTACTGTACACTGCTTATTAAAGTCATCTGAGAGACTTTATATTTTGATTTCCACATGACTTTTCTTGCTGATAGAATGTATTCTATTCAACTAGAATTGATCTAGTTGTCCAACCAACTTAGGCACACATCGACCAACCAATATATCTTTCAGTTTTTCTCTGTCACAACCATTGTCTATAAAATTTCGGTTTCCAGTCTTTTTATTTTCAGATTTGTACTCAATCTATCTTCATCATCACCTCACTATTGTAGAATTTTCATTCATTCCATTTCTTGCTCACATAGTAACTTCCATTTAGGGTTTTGTCCACTTGTAACCATTACGAGACGAATACATAACCTGCATTGTTCCTGGGTAGATAAGGACCTGCAATAAGCTATGTCAGATCCTGCATAGAGTTATATCATTAAACCATGATGCTTCAATGCTCATAGGAGCATCAACATAAATGAATTTTAGCTCTTCCCTAATTCCTCCTTCCCTTCTTTGTTTTTTAATTTTTCTTTGAGAAGGAGTTTCAGTGTACCATTAAAATAGGATTACAAAATTTATGATATAATCATCACTCAATTATTCTGGTTGTTCTACTATTGAATATTCATCATCAATGTCACTATTATGTGCACCAGAAAATTCTTTATACTTGTCTTGAGAATATTCCTCTATTAATTTCCATTTGTTGGGTAATGGATAATCTTCTTGTATGACATTATCAAGTTTTGGAGTTGTGTCAGATTTTTCTTTAGAAGTTTTCATATCTTGAGTTTGATCTACTTTATATGCATAGCTTTGATTATTATATTCCTTATTAGAATCTTTACCCACCAATCTCCTATTATTAACTTCATCAATTTCAGGAGCAATGTTTTCATCATATTTCTTGTTTGGTACTTCAGATTTTATTTTCCATGTCTTCTTATTCTGTTTGTTAGGGTGTCCTATTTTTAAGTATTGCATTGGTAATCTACATTCTCTGGTTTTATGACCACAGTTGTTGCATTTTTTACATTCAATATTGAAGTTTTTCAAAGGATTAAATGAGTTGCAGTTTCTCTTCTCTGTATTGTACCTATTCTTCTTATATCTTTGGACATTTATGTTATTGTATGGTCCATAAGATTTGCAGTGTACTTCCTTATGTCCAAAATTATTGCAAGAGTAACAGCATCCAATGAATATATATTTATTCGGGGGATTCCTTCTGGTGATTGTATTCTTCCTATCATTTATTACTTTAGTAGGGAATGTTGATTTATGTTTATGTGGAATAGTAATCAATGGTATCATATTTTCTTTATTCTCTTCTCTTCTTAAGGAGCCCTTTAGAGCATCTGCATAACTAATTGGTCTTTTGAAAGATCCTTGTGATGTAGAAGTTAAGTCTTGGGTGTATCCCAAACCAGTCTTGTTTTTTGGTGACCTTTGGTTATTGATAATTTCATCCAAGATCTTTGAACTATTTCCAAAGTTTAATCTCTTATTTTCTTTCTCAAGTTCACTTTTTAGCAGCTTGATCTCAACTTCTAGTTTCTCACATGCTTTGTTTTTATCACTAAGTTGTTTAATAATGATTTCTTCAATTTTATTAGATTTCGGGAGCTGGGACTTCAAATCACTAATGGTATGTTCGGACTTCTTGAGGGTTTTGGAAACTTCCCTCTCTCTTGATTTAGTAGCTTATTTAATCTCTAGAAGCTCTCTTCCTAGTAGCTTGTTTTGGTTTTTAGTTTTTCCTAGTTCTTCAATTACACTAAGGATTTCTTCTTCGAAGTTCCCTTCTTCTTCATCTTTTGAATGCTTATCATATTTCATTTTCATTCCCATAAACAAAATCTCTGAATCTTCATCTTCACTTATGTATGAAGAGTTGATGTCTTCTTTAGAGTTGAAGTTTTTCTTTTTCTTATAAAATTCCTTCTTGTATTGTTTTCCTAGTTGTGAATTTCTTCATCATTTTCCTCCTGTATGGGATAGGGACATTTGTTTGCAATGTGTCAAATTCTGCCATAGTTGAAACATTTGAAAGGTAACTTTCCTTTATATTTTCCAAATCCTTTCTAGAGTTTATTTATAAATTTGGCCTCTTCTACATTTGATATATCTGATAACTTATCATTGGTCTTTTGCTCTGTTGAAATTACTAAGACAACTGAGAGGGGGGGGGGGTGAATCAGTTGTTATTGAGCTTAAACAATTTTAAGTCTATTAAAACATTCTTAATCTTTCTTCCAGTGATCATCAACATTATACAACATATGGAAAATAAAAGTAAAGATCATCAATCACACATAAGATATACACAGAGACAGATTTTCACAAGGAAACCCATAAAGGGAGAAAACCTCTTCTTCTTCGAAATGATAGGTAGAATTTTAAGTTTTGTACATCATCTATAATTGAGCACTAACTCAATGTGAGGCTGCTACCTCTGTTTTACAAGCCGCAACTTGTTTGAGAGCATTGACTCTCTTGTTTCTATAGTACCCACTAGAAGGAAGCACCAACTTTCCTGATGTTCTAGCACCAACTGGATGGAAGCACCAACTTCCAGTTACACAAGCTCCAACTTGTATAACAGAGAACATTTGTTCTCCCTTGCACCACCTTGCCACCCTGGTTTCTCTGGCTACAACCAGATGGAAGCTACAACTCCTTGTGTTCAAGATCCCACTTGAACCTCCGAGGACAACAGTCCTCCCTAGCACCTCCCAACCACCCTGGAATATGAATGAATAAATAAACAGACAACTACACAGATAAATCAATTCTTACCAATGTTTCTTTGTTCTATAAATCTGGTCTTCTTCTAACTATTCTACAATTCTTCTCTTCCTTTGTCTGTTCTACAAATCTGCTCTGCTTCAACTTGTTCTTTCATTCTGCTCTACTTCAACTTGTTCTGTTATTCTACTCTACTTCAAGTCTTTTCCTCATCTGTTACTCTTCTCTGAGTTTTATCTCACACTGTACATATTCTCAGTCTCACACTGCGCATCCTATGATTTTCCCTTTCTTACAGTTTCATTCATTTTTTTCATCCAGAACAACAAACCATGCACAGTCTGTCTCATTTTCTTTTATACACACACCCATGGTGGTTCCCCTTCGCATATCCTTAGGAAAAAGAAAGACAACCGTCTGAGCAACTGAAACGCCAATCGATCGGCAATCATGAGTCTGTTTCACTAACAGATTCGTAACTGAGGAGTTAACTGTGAGAGAGAAAAGTAACCCTCTGATCATATTCCAGTTTATCTGCTCCATTGGATGAACTTTATTAACATTGCCCTTAAATCAGGTTTCGACATTTCGACAATCCTGTGCCCGAGTGTCTCGACACTTCATGTTGAGATCTCCAAAGTTCTGATACAGAGATTTTCTGCACTAGCTCCTTCCCCAATATGACCAAGGTCGTGACCAAGCACATATTCATAAACCAGTTTCGTGATTTCACATTTTGTGAATTTGGATTTTTGGGATCTCGCAAACTTATGACTTTTATTGACCCTGATCGACGGTCCACGATCTCAATGAATCGACGGTCCAGATTTCATCGTGAATTTGCATCTCGCAGTTTCTTGGATGGAGATTTTCATTGCTCAAAGTCACAATAGACGAAACTCCGAAATGGAGCTCAGATCCATGGTCCATGTTCTTTGTCATATTGACGGTCCAGATCTCATATCGCGATCTCGCATCTCACGAGTTCTTGGATGGAGATTTTCGTCACTCAAAGTTGTGATAGATGAAACTCTGAAATGGAGCTCAGATCCATAGTCCACAGTCTTTGGTGTATTTATGGTCCAGATCTCATATCGTGATCTCGCATCTCACGAGTTCTTGGATGGAGGTCCTTGTCATTCCAAGTTGCAATAAGCGAAACTCTGAGTTGGAGCTCAGATCAACGGTCCAAAACACATCATGAACTGACGACTGGGATTACATCGTGATTTTGCATATCGCGATTTCAATGGTTTTGTTTCTTACCTCTCCAAGTCGCAAGTCGTGAAACTCCGAAATGGAATCAACGGTACAGATCACACCTTGATCTGACGGCTGCGATTAAATCACGATTTCGCATATCGCGATTTCAATTGTCATATTTCTTGCCTCTCCAAAATGCAAGTCACGAAACTCCAAAATGGAGTTGACGATCCAGATCAACCTTGATCTGACAACTGCAATTAAATCATGATTTCGCATATCGTGATTTCAATTTTCATATTTCTTGCCTCTCCAAGACGCAAGTCGTGAAACTCCGAAATGGAGTCGACGATCCAGATCAACCTTGATCTGATGGCTACAATTAAATCATGATTTCTCATATCGTGATTTCAATTGTCATATTTCTTGCCTCTCTAAGACGTGAGTCACGAAACTCCGAAATGGAGTCGACGGTCCAGATCAACCTTGATCTGACGGCTGCGATTAAATCGTGATTTCGCATATTGTGATTTCAATTGTCATATTTCTTTCCTCTCCAAGATGCGAGTCGCAAAACTCTGAAATGGAGTTGACGGTCCAGATCAACCTTGATCTGACGGCTACGATTAAATCATGATTTCGCATATCATGATTTCAATTGTCATATTTATTGCCTCTCCAAGATGCGAGTCACGAAACTCCGAAATGGAGTTGAGATCAATGGTATAGATCTGATATTGATTTAACGGCTGCGATTAACTCACGATTTCGCATCTCGCGAACTCGCTTCACCTTGCACTTTTAAAGATCATGTAGATTCTCCTGGATCCTACGATGGTCGATCCTCGCACTTGGATCTAATGCCCAAGATCTATCCTCCATATCTGCATGCTCTTCTTGTCTAGATTGATATCTGATAGTCATCGAAAATTCTAAATTGTTGATCCAATGATCACTGTTGCTGCTCCTCCCCCATTATCACTGTGTTGTTGATCTTCCTGAACTTATCTTCTGTTCCTATTTTTTCATCGAAGCCATAAATGACAAGAATACTCTGATCTTGGAATCAATGAAAAGAATACTCTACCTGTTAAATGTGCCAACCATCATCCTCTGCCTTATGTCTGAAAACATGCCAACAATCTCCCCTTTTGGCATTGATGGCAACCCCATGATGTAACTACAGCACTGAAACATCTTAAAATCATGAAAAAAACATGCAACTATACCACTATAACATATACTCTGATCTTGAAATCATCACACTCTTTCTCCCCCTTTGACATCAATGTCAAAGAAATAACATGCTCCCCCTGAGCTGTTGCAGTACATACTCCCCCTGTCAACTATGAGAATCTTGGAAATACACCAGATATTCAATAAGTACTCCCCCTGACCAGGTGAACAGATTAGACACAAGAAATTATAACCCCTAAATTTTGACGAAGATATCCAAAAGGGGTCGCTGCTAATGGTTTAGTAAAGATATCAAAAATCTATTATGTGGAAGGAATATAACTCAGCTGAACAGTTTTGTTTGTAACTTGTTCTCTAAGAAAATGGCACTTTATTAGAATATGCTTAGTCTTTGAAAGAAGAACAGGATTCTTGGAGACATTAATGGCACTAGTTTTATCACAATGGATTGGAATGGGATCAGTGTAAGTTACCTTCAAATCTACAAGAGTTTGTATCATCCATAAAATTTGTGTGCAGCAAGTAGCAGAAGCAATGTATTCTTCCTCTGTAGTGGATAATGAAATGGAACCTTGCTTTTTACTAAGCCATGCAACTAATGAGTCATCCAGAAATAATGCTCCTCCACTGGTGTTTTTTCTCTCATCAACACAGTTTGCCCAGTCTGCATCTGAATAAGCAGTTAACTGGAAATTCTAATTTCTAGGATACCATAGACCATAAGTCATTGTTCCCTTCAAGTATTTAAATATCCTTTTGATGGCTACCAAATGACTTTGTTTAGGAGCAGACCAAAAATGACCTACCATTCCAACAGCTTGCATTATATCAGGACGGGATGTTGTGATGTACAAAAGATTGCCTATCATAGAGTGATATGTCCTTTGATCAACATCGGGTGAGATATCATCTTTAATCAGCTTGCAACCAACCACCATAAGTGTGCTAACTGGAGAGGAATCTTCCATCTGAAATTTCTTCAACATCTCTTTCAAATATTTTTCTTGAGAAATAAATATTCTTGCAGAACTTTGTTTTACTTCTAAGCCAAGAAAATATGACAGTTCTCCTATCATGGACATTTCAAATTCTGTTTGCATAGAATTAGAAAACCACTGGACAGATGATTCATTAGTACAACCAAAAATAATATCATCT
>JZKD02S1898827.1:355597-367443 GCA_000966675.3 Picea glauca
TCTTTGTTAATTCTCATTTCATATGCAGTTAGAGTTCCTAGAAGTTGATCAATGGACAGAGTTTTAAGATCACTTAATTCTTCTATTGCAGAGACTTTTGGATTAAATTTATCAGCCAGAGATCTTAAAATCTTTTGAACTAAGAGTGATTCATCAAACTTCTCACCAAGACCTTTCATGGCATTCACAAGTTCTTCAACTCTTAAAAAATACTTGCTAACTGTTTCATCTTCATTTATCTTTAGTTGTTCAAATTTCAATTTGTATGTTTGAAGTTTGGCACCTTTTACTTTCTCATTTCCTTCATAACTGCTAATAAGTTTATCCCACATTGCTTTGGCAGTTTCAAGATGCATCACCTTTACAAACTCATCTTTATCAAGTCCATTCAAGATAGCATTCATTCCCTTATCATTAAAACTAAACTCTAACTTATCGTCCTTGGAGGCTAGCACAACAGGCTTTATATATCCAGTCTCTACTACATCCCAAACATCAGCACCCAAGGCCATTAAGTATGTTCTCATTCTAATATTCCAGAAGGAAAAATTTGTTCCATCAAACAAAGGGGGCTTAGAGGTTGAAGTCCCTTCATGACTTGTCATGTTTAAGCTTACATATCTACCTTTGAATAAAAGGAACCTACTCTGATACCAATTGTTGAAATTACTAAGACAACTAAGAGGGGGGGGGTGAATCAGTTGTTATTGATCTTAAACAATTTTAAGTCTATTAAAACATTCTTAATCTTCCTTCAAGTGATCATCAACATTATATAGCATATGGACAGTAAAAGTAAAGAGCATCAGTCACACATAATATATACACAGAGACAGATTCTCACGAGGAAACCCATAAAGGGAGAAAACCTCTTCTTCTTCGAAATGATAGGTAGTTTTTTAAGTTTTGTACATTATCTATAATTGAGCACCAAATCAATGTGAGGTTGCTACCTCTGTTTTACAAGATGCAACTTGTTTGAGAGCACCAACTCTCTTGTTTCTCTAGAACCCACTAGAAGGAATCACCAACTCCCCTGATGTTCCAGCACCAACTGGATGGAAGCACCAACTTCCAGTTACACAAGCTCCAACCTGTATAACAGAGAACACTTGTTCTCCCTTGCACCACCCTACACCCTGGTTTCTCTGGTTGCAACCATATGGAAGCTACAACTCCATGTGTTCAAGCTCCCACTTGAACCTCTGAGGACAACAGTCCTCCCTAGAACCTCCCAACCACCCTAAAATATGAATGAATCAATTCTTACCAATCTTTCTTTGTTCTGTAAATCTGGTCTTCTTCTAACTGTTCTGCAATTCTTCTCTTCCTTTGTCTGTTTTGCAAATCTACTCTGCTTCAACTTGTTCTGTCATTCTTCTTTGCTTCAACTTGTTCTGTTATTCTACTCTGCTTCAAGTCTTTTCCTCATCTGTTACTCTTCTCCGAGTTTTATCTCACACTATGCATATTCTCAGTCTCACACTGCGCATCCTATGATTTTCCCTTTCTTACACTTTCATTCATTTTTTTCATCCAGAACAACAAACCACACACAGTCTGTCTCATTTTCTTTTATACACACACCCACGATGGTTCCCCTTCGCATCTCCTTAGGCAAAAGAAAGACAACCATCTAAGCAACTGAAACGCCAACCGATCGGTAATCGTGAGTCTGTTTCGCTAACAGATTCATAACTGAGTAGTTAACTATGAGGGAGAATAGTAACCCTCTAATCATATTCCAGTTTATTTGCTCTGTTGGATGAACTTTATTGACATTGCCTTTAAATTGGGTTTCAGCATTTCGGCAATCATGTACCCGAGTGTCTCGACACTTCATGTCGCGATTTCCGAAGTTTTGATACAGAGCTTTTCTGCACTAGTTCCTTCCCTAATATGACCAAGGTCATGACCAAGTGCTTATGCATAAAGCGCTTTCACGATTTCACATTTCGTGAATTCAGATTTTTAGGATCTCGCAAACTTATGACTTTTATTGACCCTGATCGACGGTCCATGATCTCAATGAATCGACAGTCCAGATTTCATCGTGAATTCGCATCTCGTGGTTTCTTTGATGGAGATTTTCATCGCTCAAAGTCGCGATAGACAAAACTCTGAAATGGAGGTTAGATCCATGGTCCATGTTCTTTGGCATATTGATGGTTCATATCTCATATTGCGATCTCGCATCTCGCGAGTTCTTGGATGGAGATTTTCGTCGCTCAAAGTCGCGATAAACGAAACTTCGAAATGGAGCTCAGATCCACAGTCCACATTCTTTGGCGTATTGATGGTACATATCTCATATCTCGCATCTCGCGAGTTCTTGGATGGAGGTCCTTGTCACTCCAAGTTGCAATAAGTGAAACTCTAAGTTGGAGCTCAGATCAACGGTCCAAAACACATCGTGAATTGACGGCTGGGATTACATCGCGATTTCGCATATTGCAATTTCAATGGTTTTGTTTCTTACCTCTCCAAGTCATGAGTCACGAAACTCTGAAATGGAATCAACGGTCCAGATCACACCTTGATCTGATGGCTGCGATTAAATCATGATTTCACATATCGCGATTTCAATTGTCATATTTCTTGCCTCTCTAAGACATGAGTCGTGAAACTCCGAAATGGAGTCGACGGTCCAGATCAACCTTGATCTAACGACTGCGATTAAATCGCGATTTCGCATATCGTGATTTCAATTGTCATATTTCTTGCCTCTCCAAGACGCGAGTCGTGAAACTTCAAAATGGAGTCGACGGTCCAGATCAAGCTTGATCTGATGGCTGCGATTAAATCATGATTTTAATTGTTATATTTCTTGCCTCTCCAAGACGCGAGTCACAAAACTCTGAAATGGAGTCGATAGTCCAGATCAACCTTGATATGAAGCCTGTGATTAAATCGCGATTTTGCATATCATGATTTCAATTGTCATATTTCTTACCTCTCCAATACGTGAGTCACAAAACTTCGAAATGGAGTTGAGATCAACGGTCTAGATCTGATCTTGATTTAACAACTGCGATTAACTCGTGATTTCGCATCTCGCGAACTCACTTCACCTTGCACTTTTAAAGATCATGCAGATTCTCTTGGATCCTATGATGGTCGATCCTCGCACTCGGATATAACGCCCAAGATCTATCCTCCATATCTTCACACTCTTCTTGTCTACATTGAGATCTGACAGTCATTGGAAATTCTAAATTGTTGATCCAACGATCACTATTGCTACTCCTCCCCCATTATCACTGCGTTGTTGATCTTCCTGAACTTATCTTCTGTTCTTGTTTTTTCATCAAAGCCATAAATGACAGGAATACTCTGATCTTGCCATCAATGACAAGAATACTCTGCCTATTAAACGTGCCAACCATCATCCTCTACCTTCTGTCTGAAAACATGCCAACATGCTCCTGCCTCATCTTTGTCTTAGTTGCTTTACAGGGTGTTTCATATTTTGTTTATTTATCATTCCCTGTTCTCATTTCATATGCTATAAAAATTCCATGAAGATGATCAAATTTGAGTGTGCTTAGATCAGTTCTATCTTCAATTGTAGAAATCTTTGCATCATATCTCATAGGAAATGATATTAGTATTTTTTGCACGATAGGTTTATCTGTAATTTCTTCTCCTGCTACTCTGATAGAGTTAACCACTTCATCTACCCTATGAAAGTATTCAACAATATTTTCTTCTTCTTTCATTTTCATATTTTCAAACTAAGTTCTATAGGTCTATAGTTTGGCTTCCTTGACTTTGTCATCTCCTTCATATACAACCTCCAACTTGTCCCAGATTTATTTGGCTGATTTACAATGCATAACCTTTACACATATAGAATTAGTCAACCCTCCTAGAATTCCATTAACTGCTCTTGAGTTTTCATTCCATATTTTCTTTCCTACATCGTCTTTGGGTGGAGCAGTTGGTGCAATGTAACCATCTTCAACAGATTGCCAGATATCAAAACCAAGAGCCAATAGAAAGTTTTTCATTCTTACCTTCCATAGAGCATAGCCTCCTCCATTGAACAATGGTGTTTTGTTGTTAGACATTCCCTCTTGTTGATCCATATTCAAGATCTACCTTTCAATTGTTAGATTTTGATGAAGGCACTCGCTCTAATACCAATTGTTGGAATACTAAGAGGGGGGGGGTGAATTAGTATTACCCTTTTTCAACAATTAGCAGTTACTTGTTATATTTTATTGATTACCACAATGAATCAACAATGAATTGTATGAAAGATAAATTATATAAATATATTTAACATCAATTACAAGGTTTATAATTAATAGTGAAGGACATCAATCCTATTTAGAGCACAAACTCTAGGAGACACAAATCCCCTTCTTTAGAGCACCAACCCTAGGAAGCACCAACTCCCTTGTCTTTAGGGCACCAACCCTAGAAAGCACTAACTCCCTTGTATTTAGGGAAACAACCCTAGGAAGCACAAACTCCCTTGTATTTAGGTCACCAACCCAAGGAAGCACCAACTCCCTTGTAGGTTACAATTTTCTTAGTAAGGATATGAAAACTTCCATGCTCCTCCCTTCCACCCTCACTGCATAAGTATATTCAGATTTCCTTCCTAGAATCTACTTCTGCTATTGATCTTCTGATCTGGACTGCAGAGACACTTTCTTCTCATCACTCCTTCTCATTTATATACTCTTCCAACTGGTGTGAGCTATGAAACATTGTTTCCCTTTGTTTGGACCATCGCACCTCTTGATTTTAACATTAACAATAATAACTTTTATTTTTCAAACATTTATTGTTAATTCTTTTAATTTAGTGAGAGTGCTTTTCGTAAATCGATCATAGGTATGGATCGATTTCTTTTTAACTCGATTCCATATTCCTACAAATATTTGCAAAAAACGAGTGTGCAGAGGTGCTTCCTTCAACCCATTTATATGTGACCACATGCGCATAACCATGGGCTTATTAATTTAGGAACTGCCTTCTTCTTTCGTGGTTTTCCTTTTAGCCCCCATATGTCTAGTGCTGGGACTGTGTTCTTCGGTACTTCGTCCTTCGAGACTTCAGGACTTTGCAACCTTTCAAATCTCTTGAATCAGATTTCACTGAAACAAATCGGACGGTCAATATTCAATCCTCCATTTAGATGTATGATCCATGCTTATCATAGGAATTTCAAGTAAATCGTCGGTCAGGACTTGATCAACAATTGAATGAATGGTTCTCATTCATTTTAGAACTTTGGGACTTCGGTCATTTGTTGGCAGTGAAACTCCCAGAGTGATGTAACTTGCTGACGTCACTTGTTGATGTGGCACTGACTGAGTGGCTACGACATATCACTTGGATTTGTGACTCAGGCGTAAATAAAATGCCAATTGTACTTTGACATGTGTCTTTATCTAATAACACCACGTGTCCTTGCTGACATAGATATCCTTATGTGGCACATGTTCTCCTCCTGGATCTAATGGTTAGGATACTTCTCAAAGTGTTCCTCAGATTGGATGACTCATGTCCACTTAGGGATTTTGGCCTTCGGGACTTTGAGTAATTTGATTTATCCACTTCCAAATTATCCTGAAGTGAGATTCCCTGAAGTGTAAACCTCGAGTAACTTGACTTCATCTAATGATCATTCTTTAACCTGAAAGGGCTTAACATGATCCAACGGTTGTCAGGAATTCGACTATTCGAGATCTCAGGCCTTTGGCCTTGCTTATCCTATCCTTCTACTTTCCTCAATCCGATGGTCATGATATTTCCTGAATTGTTTCCTCAGATCATATGGCTTGCGTCTACTTTGGGACATTTTTGGCTTACTCTATCCTTCCACTAAACATGATCTGACGGTCCTGATATCTCCCGAAGTGTTCTTCAGATCGGACGGTCCTCATTTACTTCGGGACTTCGGGGCTCCGATATTTGTATTTTATTATCCTATCCTTCCACTTAACACTATCCAATGGTTGATGTGGATTGTGGAACCGTAACTTGCAAGCGGTTTAGTTCATTACGCAAACTTCGCAATTGAAGTTGTGCGATTGTTGGTGGATCAACCACAGTCGTCAATCTTTGAATCGATGAGATCTGATGGTATAGACTAATTGTGGGATTGAAAATAATGTGTACTTTAATTCTCCCTTCACACTCTTCAATTTGAAGTTGTGTGATTGTTGGTGGATCAACCACAGTCGTCAATATTTGAGTCGATGAGCTCTAACGATCTAGACTAGTTGCGGGATTGGAAATAACGTGTAGTTTAATTCTCCCTTTGCGCTCCGCAATCAATCCCTGCCCTTCATCTGGCGCTTGCATATCCAACAGTCCTGGTTTTTCATGTGGGGATTTCGATCCTGATCATGTTTCTGCATTGTGCTTTCCCTTTTGAGCTTCATGTGCGTCATCGACTGTTGACATCAATGAAAGTATGTCCAACACGTGCAACATTGGGATCATCATAATGCTAATGCGTACTTGCCTTGGGATCATCACTAGACTAGTGCATTACCCTTGATTCCTTGATCTACTCCTCACTACACTTTGTTCATTCATTTAACTGAAGAGTGGTTGACTAGTTGACTCAGACTAAGTGGCAGTTCACTCCCGTAACTGCCTGAGAGACTAGACTAGGTGGCAGTTTACTCCTGTAACTACTGGTGTGTGTCCAGATCACTCTAGACCACCACTATGGTGCATTAGTTACCCATGTATCCTATATCCATTGTAAATTATTCACTCTTTAAGTGTGGAATACAGTTAATGATAATTCTTCTATTCTTTCTCTCTTGCTTCTTCTTTCTCAATTTATCTCTGCAAATGTATGTTGTATTTTCTAGCTAGATCTATTATGTGCAGTTTCAACACATTTACAATGAGTATATGGTTTCAAAAGTGGATTTATATATTATTATCTTGTAATTAATGAGTCAAATTTGACTCCTCTTTTTCAAAAGCTAGTTCAGATTTTGTTGCCAAGAGATTTGTAACTGTTTCTTAACCTAGGAAGGTTGTTAGGATTTGAATTTGGCAGCATAGGAACATATTTTTTATATATATTTCATGAATCTATGAGAGATAAAGGGGGGAGTCTTTTTGGAAAAGAGGACTATTGTACTATAGATCAAGACTTGTTTATTCCTTTGAAGTTAATGCAAAGTTTCCTATTTCTGAAATTTGAGATTCATCACGATGGTATGTTCAGTATGTGTTTCTTGTATATCATTTCCATGATTATGTTTTTCTTCTAGCATTGTCTGAGATTAAGTGGTAGGAAATCATCCATGTTTGATGCTCCTTTCACACTGATGATGCTTGTTATCTATTAATGGTTACTTTTACAAAATTCATCTTCATTTGATGCTCTATTTAGTAATTAATCTTTGTGTCCTTTATTCTAAAGCTTCACTGGAGATTCATCCACTGATTGATGCCTATAGTGTAGTGGGATTTCCTCTCCTTTCCATCTCTCGTTTTATATCATTTATTTGTTGAGCATAGCACCTATTTTTTCTCAAATCTGCAGAAAGAAACCAACCAATTGTTGAATATTAAAACATTGAAATTTAGGCCTTGACTCCATTTCACAATGGTATATTTTCCTTGTTTTTCCTACCAACCCATTTAAAGAAAAAACAAACCTGTCCTATTGCAGAAACTGACCTCTGTGCATTTATTGATGAATCCTTTGAGTTATTACCAGTCATTAGACATCTAAGAGAGCCCTCTCTCATTGTATAGGTCAGAATACAATCTAAAGTTGGTTGAAACAGTTACCTTGGGGTTTTCTTTGATGCATGCCAAAGAAATTTCCGAGTGTTAACATTTTGGTGTCGTTTCCAGGGAGCGAAGGTTAGAATTTCAGATCTGATTTTTGATGGTGTACAAAAATACGACACAAAGAGGTTGTAAATCATCCACCTGGTGACTACACTATCCAAAGGTTTTAAAGCTTGAAGAAGGTACTAATGAATCCACTGGAATTGATGAAGAACTCAGATGTTGCTACCATTGTTTCAAGGTATGCATGTTTTGACTTTTCAAAGATTCATGGTTTCCTGAATCCTTTACCCAAGGATGAATAGTTTTTAAGAAATGGTCTAAAATTTAGTGGAGATGATCTGAGTTTGACTTTGAAGCATATATCAAATTTTCGTGACTTCACTGAGCTTCTTAGAGTCAAACATGAAGATGTTTTCCTTAGACTGTTTTATGATTCATTCCAAGGAAAGTGTAAAGGTTGGGTTGAAGGTTTGTATGTTAGGTCTATTAGATCTATAACAGATTTTTGGATTGTCTTCTTGGAAACATGGATGGAAAAAATAGAGTTGGTAGCAAATCCTATTTCTGTTGAGGGTTTTAAAGAATATTTTTGCATGTTTGATGATGATCAAATCAAAGAGGCTTTCTCAATTTTTTTACCCATGTATTTGAAGTCATGTAAATGTTCTTCTAAAGATAAGTTCAGTTTCTTAGAAGAGTTTGTTGAAAAACTTGAGAATGATCTTGAGACCTTAGAGGGTCAAATTCAGTCCCAAGACTTTCACTATCAAAGCTTGTATTTTAAGGATCCTTTTCAACTTCCTTTGGATGTCAAGATTGAGAAATGTTTTGTGTCTGGAAACGAGTTTGACAATCCACACCTGAAGTAGTATGTGCAAGTAGAAGATACACATGAACAATCCATAGATGATAACCAGAATGTAGACTTCTTTGGGAATCAACGAAACATCCATGATTTTTATGACCCTATAGATGAATATATGGAAGGATTCTTCAATTTAAATTCACAGCCATGTCTCCATTGTGAGAAACAAAAGTATTATAAGTTACCATTGTCATCACATGTTTTGGGGTCAATTATGTTCAAGCACAATCAACCAGTCAATTTATGTGAGAATATACTCGATTGGCTTTATTGGAAATCTGAAATTACTTGATTCAAAAAAAATTCTTACAGCTTAGAGTAGGTAGGAGTGTGAATAAGCTCAGCATGGTGAGCATCTCTTTCAACTTTTTTTTTCAATTTGTAGTTTCATTTTGGTTTTGGTTCAATTGCAAAATAATTTTGTGGTGGAACAGATCGGGATTGGATTTTAGTGGGATTGGTTTTAGGTTAGCAAGATAGCAGGTTATAAGTTACAGTTGGAAAGTTGAGTTTGGGAGTAGCCCAATGGATAGGCACAAGGTCTACGAGTTCTTTGCTACCTCACTAGGAGGATAGAATCCCCATTGGAGCCAGCTGTTAGAACCATGATTTTCAAAGAAAAGAGTCAATAGTGTAAAGTCCATCATGTTCAATTTGTAATGGTCCACTTTCCTAAGTCTTGAATCACATTAAAAAGTGGGAAATTATGTGCTAAGGTCGAGTCATAGGTTAGGGTGAATGTCATGTTAAAATTTATTATGGTTCATCATCACCTTTCATGAGGTTAGAGAAGGAACAATCATGACACTCCATGTCATTTGTACCATTGTAAACTTCAAAAGTGTTTCCACTGTGCAAATCCCTAACTTGCCTTGAAACCTCTTGTCACTATGGATAACCACTTCCATTTTAAAAATTTCATCCCCTATCCATTCGAGCATGAATATTGGCCACCTTTTATTCTTCTCCATCACCTCCAAAACATTTGCATCATACATAGCGTCTCCAACAAGCTCCAAATCTCTCTGCTACGTAAACTCTAGTCGTTATGCAAACCTCGTGTGTTGATATTCGCTATGCAAACCTTTCACTCTATTTTTTGTTGTGCATTATTCATTTGTTTCAATCAATGTTAAAGAGACTTTCTTGGAGCCCATTGCAAGTTATCCTCTGAAACGAATTTTCTTTTCACATAACCAACTTTACTTCATTTGAGATAAACCCTAGCCATCCTCATTGTTGCGTCGAGTTTCATGTTGTTGTTTGATGTTGCACTAAGTTTCCTGTTGATTTTAGTTTGTTGCAAATATTTTTCTACTTCTCTCATTTGTTGTGCATTGGGCAGAGGATTTTTATGCGCAGAGGATTTTCCTATGCACAGGCTACAAGGTGCACTTCACAAATAACTAGTTTAGTGTTCAAACTTCAAGATCACTTTCAGACCAACTGGAGAGGAAGTTTGAAAATACCAGAGACGATTTTTTCAAGGACATACCAAATAATAAAAACCTCTCTCATATTTGCAACAAGTATCATAGATTGGGAGATTCGAATGAATCTTTACAGGCCATTTTTGCAGATTTAAGCATTTAATGTTTTGGCCATCATATTTGGGCGTGGATCCCAAGAGACTGGAGAGGAATGTTAGAAAATTGAGAGAGGTTTTTCACAAGAATAGTTTCATATACAAAAATCTCTCTCTGTTTTGAAAAATATATTTTTATTTGGGAGATATGATGTCATATTTGACCCTTATTTTCCCAGTATGTTGCGCAATCTGTTTCGTTTTTGTTGTAGGTTACTATTGTGTAGAAAAATTGTTGTGCAACTATGAAAGAGCTTCTAGAATGCCTCCAGATCAACAAGGAAAGGTAGGAAAGTGTGAAATCTCATCTACAACGAATGCCAGAGGAAAAATATCATCATGATATGGTTTCAAAATCGGATTTATCTATTATTATCTTGTAATTAATGAGTCAAATTTGACTCCTCTTTTTCATCAGTTAGTTCAGATTTTGTTGCCAAGAGATTTGTAACTGTTTCTTAACCTAGGAAGGCTATTAGGATTCGAATTTGGTAGCATAGGAAGATATTTTTGTATATATTTCATGAAACTATGAGAGCTAATGGGGGGACTCTTTTTGGGAAAAGAGGACTATTGTTCTGCAAATCAAGACTTTTTTATTCCTTTGAAGTTAATGCAAAAGTTTCCTCTTTCTGAAATTTGAGCTTCATCACAGTGTTTATGTTCACTATGTGTTTCTTGTATATCATTTCCATGATTATGTTTTTCTTCTAGCACTTTCTGAGAGTAAGTGGTAGGAATTCATCCATGTTTGATGCTCCTTTCACACTGATGATGCTTGTTATGTGTTAATGGTTACTTTTACATAATTCATCTTTATTTGATGCTTTGTTTAGTAATTAATCTTTGTGTCCTTTCTTATAAAGCTGCACTGAAGATTCATCCATTGATTGATGTATGTAGTTTAGTGGGCTTTCTTCTCCTTTCCATCTCTCATTTCATATCATTTATTTGTTGATCATAGTGTTATAAACCTATATTTCATAGTATGACCTGGTGATTAGAATTACTTCCTCTAGTCATATTTTATCGTAAATAATATTTTACTTGCAAATGATTTACAAAAAGAAAAAGAAAAAACAAAAGAAAAGAAAGAAAAAGGATACAAATAGAAAAAATGAAAAGAGGGTATAAAAATATATATATATATATATAAATACCCATGAAAAAATAAATTTCGTTTGACTCATACTATATAATCATGATCAAACCTTTTAAATTTATGTTGATAGGTTAGTGAATAAATTTGGTCAAACAATTTAATCATGGCCAAATTAGTTAGGTTAGAGTAATAATTAATCAAACATTCTAAGATGGATTAATCTGTTAGTTGATTAGGCTAGGATTTAGGTTAGTGATGTTTATTTCAATAAAAATTGCAAAGGGATTGTTAAAATACCCTTTATTTGAGTAAATTTGATATTTTTTTCTTAGTAAATAATACCTTGGTGAAAAAAAGAAGAAAGGCTAAGCTTATTGCTACCCATCGCATGATTTTATCCTAAGTTTCTTGTGGATAATACTCTTTGTCGTTTTGCAACTAAAAAGTGCACAACTTTCATCAGCGACATCTAACAGGGCCAAGATCGACGACCCTCAACGCATTTTGGA
>JZKD02S1898827.1:367453-423586 GCA_000966675.3 Picea glauca
ACTATCACCTATCACACGTCACACCCCACATACCTGTTGGCCAACCAATGCCCTCCCCATGACCGTTATTCACCCCGTCAGCCCCCATGATATAACGGACACCTCTGTTGCATAGGTTAACCATGTTTCTTCAACACTATGATGCTATTTACAGATCCATACACAGTCGACACCGTGCCAAATCGAAGCTTTGAGCCAAATGCCACCAAAGTTCATTGTCAACAAATACAGTTAACCTGGGTAATTACAGTCCTCCATTAATTCACCTTCATAAATCTATTAGTCATGGCTCCCAAAGCTAACTCTGCTGAGACATATGAAAACCCATTCCTTCCCCCTCCCATCGACCTGAATAATATTCCCCTGGTAGATAATGAATACAAAATTACAAAGCCGAAGTGTGAATTTGACTTCTTTGAATTACACTTCTGGCTAAGGGATATTTTCCTGGATCAGAGTGACGAAATTGGACTCTGGGAGTCAAATTTTCTTATGTACATGTTCCTTCAGACCTTCCACTTTCCAGAATTTTCCCTGAAATGTCAAGCCCATTATTTTCTTGACCAAAGGGCCATTGTTTCCTCTTTTGGTGAAACCATGTTCACCATTACCCCTGAATCCATTAATCATATGTTACAGATCCCAAGAATTGACTCTGCAATCCCTTTCTTTGTCGATGCCTTGAATGAACTCTACCATAAAACTCTCCTTCCCCCAAAGAGCCTAGATTTTTGAAATCTTTCTACCAGAAGAAGCTAAGTTTCCCAAGAAAAACCCTCCCTATCCATCCTCCATCTTCTCTGTCAGGGAAATCCAAATTATTTCTAACCTCTGTTACCTGTTAGGATACTTTTCAAATGAATGGGTAGATGAACCTATATTAGGTTTTCTGTCCATTTTTTCCGCAGAAGAAAAAGCTACAGTCCAATTTGATTTTAGTCAGTTTTTGGCTGACAACATACATTATCATTTTTTCAAATTTTCAATAGAAAGAATGTTTAGATATTCCTCTGTGCTGGTGTACTTATTCTTGTTTTTTCAGTCAGATAGATTCTCATGTTCTCTCCAGAAACTGGATCAGGAAGGAAACCCTCAATCAGTGACTTCATGGACCTCACTAGTGAGGAAAAATTTAATTGAGTTCAACTTCAAGGATTTCATTGATCAATTTTATCACCCAGTGGTTTGCATGCTCAGTAGCAGAACAAATCCAATAATCAATGAAGAAGTCCATAGAATTCTTCACCTCTCTGATTTTTCAAAAACAAGAGATTGGTATCTGTACCAAAAACACACTAAAATAAGAGTGTATGGATGGGAATTTCCACCATACAGACTGCCAAAATATCTCCCTGTAAGGATATTTGCATTACAATATATCATGAAGATGGTGAACTCTGATGACATCCATTTTGTATTAGTCAAGAAGAAACAACAACTCGGAATCAAAACCCAAATTGGTTCTTTCATATGCAACAACAAAGCTACAGGAGAAGAGGTAGACGACCTATTGAAATGAATGAACTTCACTCAGAGTTTCACATGGACTTATGACCCATTTGGTGCCATCTCAGAGCTAAGGGTCAAACAAAAGAGCACTATGTATTCTCATGTAAACAAGCTAGAGGTGGAAAAGTATATGAATCAGATAGATTGGCAAGAAAATACATTACTGGAAATAGAAGAACAACCTCCCCCTGTCATTGCTTCACATACCAGCACACCTCAAATACAAATAGAAAAGAGAGAAAGGAAAGAGGTTTCCCCTTCAGTCACAGAAGTGTTAGCTAAAGACTTTCAAGTCTATAGGAAGAGGGCTAAAACTAGTCACACACCAGACCTTCTCAAAGAAGGAGAAATGCAATCCACCATAATCATGGAGGGACCACATTCCTTAACCTTTTCAGCCAGTCAGTTCATAGTTTCCACATCTTCATCTAAAAAACAAACAGACATGACTATGTCAGTGGAATCCTCTCATGAGAAAACAAGGTCAAATATCTTTGACAAGTACAAAAAGATCAAGTAGAGGAATGAACTCCTAAACAACAACACATATGCTTAGTTCTGGAAGCATACATCCACTTCCCAACATAGACTACAGTCAGTATTTGACACAGAAAAAGGAAGAATGCAAATGGAATTCCTGCAAGAACAATTGCCTCATCCCAATACAGTTGTTGATTACAAGAAAATTTCTTTTGAGTTTGATGTGAAGGAGGTCCATCCAGTGGACCAAATGGACATGCACAGGAAAACATGGGAGATGATATTCTCCACTTTGAAAAAAACCTCATTGACTGCTTCAAAATTGCTGGTGTCTATGAATAACATCCAGTCCCAATTGAAGATGGAGAAAATCTCCTCTTTTGCCAAGGACATTAAGATCAAATCACTAGAATAATTGGTGCTAAAGATTGGGTATGACCCCTTGAATGTCAAGAAAGCTGAAGAATTGTTGAAGAAGAAAAATGTTGATATAGGATCCTTGAGAAAGCAACTGAAACTTCCAGCCACTAAAGATTCACAAACAAAGGAGGTGGCTGAAAGTGAAGGCCACAAAGAGGATATGTTGAAGTTGATCATGGAACATAATGCAAATATAAGAGAGATGGAGGAATATATGGACACATTGATAAAGGATAAATACCTACAGAGGCCACTGAGATCATTAGGTTCCTAAACTCCAAAAACAAGTAGGAGTTAGAAGCAATGGAGATTGAAGATAGGACATAGACCATTCTTGAGGTCAAGAAGGTCCTGACCAAGAAAGGATTGATGTTGCAACTAGAGGAGAAGGATCAAGTGATGGATATTGGAGTTGAGATATTTTTTAGTAATATTGAGGTACTACACAAGACGGGTCTCCCTAGACTATTGGTACTCAATGACAAGCTAATCAATCTGTCAGATTACAAGAAGAAGATCAATACAGTGGCAAAGGATGGTTCCAAGTTTTCAGGTATATAGGGAAGCATTACTGGTAAAGCTTTTCTAAAAAAATTACAATTGGACCTGAGCATACAACACAAGATAAAACATATTTTCATCACCAAACCCACTTTTTCCAAGTATATTGAGATGGACAAGATATAAAAAAAAGTTACTCAAGGTTTCCATCTGTAGTAAAAAGAGATGGGAAAATATTTGTTCTTTACTTGAGTAAAGGTAATTTTGAGGTTTGAGTCATCATGGATCTATCAGCCAAGTCAAAGACATGAGTCACCAACTACTTCCACAAAATCAACAACAAGTATCCGAATAGATCAGTAGAATTCCTATATTTTGTAATTTGATATCTAGTTAGTTAGATTTTCTCTCCATAATATCCTATTCATTTATGACATGATATGATGTAAACTATTGTATAAATACTTCTTCCTTCGAAGTATTGAGGGTTGATATTTGCACCCAGGAGTTATTGTTTAATATTTTCAAAGGATCGGCCAATAATAAAACAGGATATTCATAGGATTCTTGTGTCAAAATGGTGGTGATGTCTCTCTTTATTTGTTGAATGTTTTCCTATTCTCTGTGATCATTTATGTATTTCAGATTCTAATCATTAAAAGGAAGTCAATAGAACATAATTTATCTTGTGTACTCTGTCTCTGGTCTTTTAATGGTCTATATGTTTTTCATATGAAATTGAGTAAGGGAATCCTTAATTTCTCCTTTGCTTAGTGGACTCTCATATCTTTTCTGTCTTTTTCACCTCATTTAATCTCAATAGATCTAATAGTTTTACTACCCTTCCCTATGAATAAAACCTCATAAAATGTTGAATATGATCCTCATATTTTATACAAACCCCATAGCCCAATGGATAATTAATGCATCCTTTCCACCAACTATTATAAACAAACAAACAAACAAATTCAGACTATCATAACTAGCCTAATATTCAAAACTTAAACAAATCTAAATCTTATAGAGAGATCCCTCTATGAAACTGGCATGGCTAGATCCTAGTTTCAAAATTGGTTTTGATAGTTACCTCTGTCAATTTCTTCTACCCTTCGACAACCTATGGGAATTATGAAGTGATAACATAGTGGCAACCATACTGGGGAACTAAACAAATTTTCCACCTTTATGAATTATCTTCCCTAGATAAGAAAAGATTAATTCTGAACAATCAAAGATATAAATTTCAAGAGATAAATGTTTAGAGGTTGTTAAAATTTGTAAATAATTAATTAGGCTTCCAAAAGTTCAAGTTTTGGCTCCAAAAATAATTCATACCTCTCACCCTGATCCAAAACCTATAAAACTAGTAGATAATCCAAAAAAAATAATCATAAAAAGAAGCACAGCAGAAAGTCAAGGGAGCAGTAGTCCTCTTCCTAGGGCCACTTCTCTTCTAGAGAAGTTTGTCACAATCCAATATATTCAATTTGATCTACCTTTTGAGCATATCCTTTTCAGAACCAAATCTGATAGCTTTGTGGATGAAAAAATCCTAGATCAAGCCATCCTCCAATCTAGAACCCCAAAAAGACTCTCTCCTGGAATAGATTTTGATTAGCAAATCCTTCAAGATTTTGAGAAATTACAATATCTAGCATCAAACCTTAACCAAGATTTTCATAAATCCTACATTCAATAGTTTGTTGAACTTTCTTCCCTTTCTATCTCTCCAGCTTCTATTAATCCTCAAGTAACTCATTCTATATCTCCCATCCCTACTTCTTCCACATATTATATCACTTCTCCAGCAGTCATACAGGTTACAATCCAACCTACTACAGGAGTTCCTTCTCACCAACTTCCTTCACCAATCATGGCAACAAGATATGCTCCCCTTGTTTTGGTTGCTCCCTTACACAATATTCCCCAGGATTATCAAACTAGGATTCCTCAATTTTAATTGAGTTCAATTTCAAATTCAACTGAGTTCAGCTTCAAGGATTTCATTGATCAATTTTATCACTCACTGGTTTTCATGCTTAGTAGCAAAATAGAGCCATGAATCAATGAAGAAGTCCATAGAATTCTTCAAATCTCTGATTTGGCCAAAAAAGGCGATTGGTATCTGTACCAAAAACACACTGAAATAAGAGTGTATGGATGTGAATTTCCACCATACATACTACAAAAATATCTCCCTGTAAGGATATTTGCATTGTAATATATCATGAATATGGTGAACTCTGATGGCATCCATTTTGTATCAGTCAAGAAGAAACAACAACTCAGAATCAAAACCCAAATTGGTTTTTTCATATACAACAACAGAGCTGCAAGAGAAGAGGAAGAAGGCCTCTTGAAAAAAATAAACTTCACTCTGAGTTTCACATGGAATTATGACCCATTTGGTGTCATCTCAGAGCTCAGGGTCAAAGAAAAGAGAACTCCTTATGCTAATGTACATAAGCCATAGGTGGAAAAGTATATGAATCAGACAGATTGGAAAGAAAATACATTGCTGGAAATAGAAGAACAACCTCCCCATGTCACTATTTCACATACCAACACACCTCAAATAAAAATAGAAAAGAGAGAAAGGATATAGGTTTCCCCTTCAGTCACAGAGGTGTTAGCTAAATACTTTCAAGTCTACAGGAAGAGAACTAAAACTAGTCACACACTAGACCTTCTCAAATAAGGAGAAATGTAGTCCACCATAGTCATGGAGGGACCACATTCCTCAACCTTTTCAGGCTGTCATTTCATAGTGTCCACATCTTCCTCTGAAAAACAAACAAAAAATACTCTGTCAGTCGAATCCTCTCATCAACAAACATGATCAAATATCTTTGACAAGTACAAACAGATCAAGCAGAGAAATGAACTCCTAAACATCAGCACATATGCCCATTTCTGGAAGCAGACATCCACTTCCCAATATAGACTACTATCATCATTTTACATAGAAAAAGGAAGAACGAAAATGCCATTCCTACAAGCACAAGTTCCTCATACCAAGACAGTTGTTGATTACAGGAAAACTTCTTTTGAGTTTGATGTGAAGGAGTTCCATCCAGTGGACCAAATGTAAATGCACAGGAAAACAGGGGAGATGAATAACATCCAGTACCAACTGAAGCTGGAGAAAATCTCCTCTTTGGCCAATAACAATAAGATCAAATCACTAGAAGAGTTGGTGCTAAATATTGGGTATGACCCATCGAATGTCAAGGCAGCTGAAGAATTGTTGAAGAAGAAAAATGTTGATATAGCATCCTTGAGAAAGCAACTGAAACTTCCAGCCACTGAATATTCGCAAGCAAAGGAGGTTGTTGAAACTGAAGGCCACAAAGAGGAGAAGTTGAAGTTGATCATGGAACAGAGTACACAGATAAGAGAGATGGAGGCAGAGATGGAAAAATTGATAAAGGAGAAAGACCTACAGAGGCCACTAAGCTCATTAGGTTCCTAAACTCCAAAAACAAGTAGGAGTTAGAAGCAATGGAGATTGAAGACAAGAAAAAGACCATCCTTGAGATCAAGAAGGTCCTGACCAAGAAAGGATTGATGATGCATCTAGAGGAGAAGGCTCAACTGATGGATATTAGAGTTTAGATATTTTTCAGTAAGATTGAGGTACTACACAAGAAGGGTCTCCCTGGACTATTGGTACTCAATGACAAGATAATCATTCTATCATATTACAAGCAGAAGATCAGTACAGTGACAAAGGATGGTTTCAAGTTTGTAGGTATACATGGAAGCATTACTGGTAAATCTTTCCTAGAAACATTACAGTTGGACCTGAGCATCCAACAGAAGATAAAACATATTTTCATCATCAAACCCACTTTTTCCAAGTATACTGAGATGGGTGAGATATATAGAAAGTTACTCAAGGTTTCCATCCCTAGTAAAAGGAGATGGGAAGATCTTTGTTCTTTACTTGAGTAAAGGTAATTTTGAGGTTTGAGTCAACATGGAGCTATCAGCCAAGTCAAAGACACGAGTCACCAACTACTTCCAAAAAATCAACACCAAGGATCCGAATAGATCAACAAAATTCCTATATTTTGTAATTTGAGATCTAGTTAGTTGGATTTTTTCTCCATAATAACCTAGTCATTTATGATAGGATCTGATGTAAATTATTGTATAAATACTTCTTCCTTCGAAGTTTTGAGGGTTGATTTTTTCACCCAGGAGCTATTGTGTAATCTTTTCAAAGGATCGACCAGTAATAAAATAGGCTATTCACATGATTCTTGTGTCAGATTGTTGGTGATGTCTCTCTTTATGTGTTGAATGTTTTCCTTTTCTCTATGATCATTTATGTATTTTAGATTCTAATCATTAAAAGGAATTCAATAGAGCAAAATTTATCTTGTATACTCTATCTCTGGTATTTTAATGGTCTATATGTTTTTCATCTGAAATTGAGTAAGGGAATTATTAACTTCTCCTTTGCTTAGTGGACTCTCATATCTTTTTTGTCTTTTCCACCTCATTTAATCTCAATAGATCCAACAGTTTTACTACCCTTCCCTATGAATAAAACCTCATAAAAATCTGAATATGATCCTCATATTTAATATAGACCCCATATCCCAATGGATAATTAATGCATCCTTTCAACCAACTATTATAAACAAACAAACAAATTCAGACTATCATAACTAGCCTAATATTCAAAACTTAAACAAATCTAAATCTTACAGAGAGATCCCTCTCTGAAACTGGCAGGGCTAGATCCCAGTTTCAAAAGTGGTTTTGATAGTTACCTCTGCAATTTCTTCTACCATTTGACAACCTCTGGGAATTACAGAGTGATAACACATAACACCTATTTTTCTTCAAATCTACATAAAGAAACCAATCAGTTGTTGACTGTAAAAACATTGAAATAGAGGCCTTGACTCCATTTCCCAATGGTATATTTTCCTTGTTTGTCCTACCAACCATTTTAAAATAAAAACAAACCTGTCCTATTGTAGAATCTGCACTCTATGCATTTATTGATGAATCCTTTGAGTTATTACCGGTCATTAGACATCTGAGAGATCCCTCTCTAGTTGTATAGGTCATAATACAATCTAAATTTGGTTGAAATGGTTACCTTGGGGTTTTCTTTGATACAACCCAAAGAAATTTCTGAGTGTTAACACTTTCCATGGGTGTCCTAGTTTAGAATCCCTTTGTATTCTGGTGCCCATGCTGCAAGTTTTCTATTAGGCTCAGGAGTCCTATTTAGTCCTACCATGAATTTGCATTGAATCCTGATATCTTCTTCTAAGTCCTTTTATGGCCATTACCCACAAGACTCCCTCTCATACATGCCAATTATGTTGGCATTTCTTCATATTATTTAATAGGTATTGTGTTCTTTACAGGAACTATAAGGTAGGGTCCTTTCCACCTGCACTACACAACTATCTTTATTGACCACATATCTTCCATAATATCAACACCATTCGTTCACGGAACTACACCTTTCAAGCTACTTAAAGGTTTCTCTTATAGATGGTAGAGCTTACCTCTCCATGAGTTTCCTAGTTATTACCTCACTAGCATTTTTTACACCTATGTTGCAGTTTTCCTATAGGATCAAAGCCCTTTTTAGTCCCACCATGTCTTTTCATTGAAGCCTCGTGACTTCTTCTCAATCTCTTTCTGGATAATTCACCAACAGGTCTTCCATAATGTTTGTTGAGTTGTAATTTCATTGCATATTAACCATGTGTGCTTCTAGGCCTAATGTCATCTTCATCTTGCTATTGTTGAACCATGTTCTTATGCATTCCCACCATTTTCTATCCTTACAGTTTATTCCTTTTTGAATTGACACCTCGACCATGGAGGAAACATTCCTTGAGTGTCCTTATCCTACACATGCTTCTTTGCATTGAGCATAGGTGTGTTCCTTCTGGTTTGGAACTAGTTTGATTTCCTACGACACTCTTTTCCTCCATTGTACTATAGCATTGTTTTCTTCCTTTTTAGGATTTGATAATATGAAAAAGACAAAAAAAAGGGGGAGGGAGAATAGTCTATCTATTTTTTTGGAAAAAGTCTTGTCACCCTTTAACAAAGAACAATCTTTGAGTCGGTGTCTCAATATTTTGGGTTTAGTATGGGTTTAGGACTTTGTCTCTTTTTTTAGCATAATCTCCTCCAGTTGGTTATTCTTCCAACCATACAGAGCTTTTTTGGATGTCTCCTATGTCACGAATGTATCCTAGTCTATAATCCATGATTCCTAAGTCACATAATGTGTCATGCTTTTGTTCAAGGGAAGTTTTATCCTGAGTCGGTCATTCAACATCAAGTATTTGACCTTTCATGTCAGCCTTATTGTGTCATTCAAGTACCTCTCAACATCACAAGTATCTTTGTATCTCACTCGTGCTAGTATAGAAGTTCCCCATTGACTTTTTTCTGGTGGGTATGCTCTTATCGACCTCGACACATTGCTCTAAGAGTATGAACTAGAGTTGCACCCTGGTCCTATTTATATTATTAATAGATGACCTTACACTCAATAGATGACAAACCATCATTAGTCATTGACTGAGCGATTTCCCTTATATTCAATGTCAAAAACAATCATCACACATAGGGATTCGTTCAATACCTTAGTTTCCATTTGACCCCATTGGTAGATTTCTCATCTTTGTTAGTAGTCTCCATTATTGGTTATTATTCAGAGAGTCTTTGTCATGCGCTATTCCATCTGGTGCATGACGAAGTCATACCTTTGTGTGGTCCTTACAATTTGTTCGTATGGGTCCTTCCAAATCTTTGGCCTTCTATTATCCCTCATGTTGGATGATGGAGGATGCCTTAATTCCTTCCTTCCAATGGATCTCTTCCTATTGAATTCAACACATATTTCTCTGGGACGGGGATCTGGAGTCATTTTTGGTACCTTATGGCTTGCAGTCATCAGTGGTAGGTTCTCTCATTATCGACAGTGGGAATACATCAATGTCCCCTACTTGATATATTATACCAGGTGTTCAACACCAACTCATTCATTCACACATGTTATATTGTACCATGGTACCTTGACGCCCATCATCATCATTAGTGGGTCGTCTCGCATTTGTTAATAGTACACATCAATGAATGGTAATCAAATAGTGTCTCACTATGTTCGACCCCAACACATTTATTCACTTGGTGTAGACTCGTACCATGATGTATCGTTTTGAAGACTTCGAGTGAATTACGAGCATCCCATATTTTCTGCACATACTTGAAATATTGTGCCACCCCTCATATATCGATGCTTGTATAGGATTAGCTTGTTCACTCCATTGACTCCAAATATCCTCTTATTTTGATTTTGAGACATAGCTCCAATATGTATATATCCGTGGCTATGATCTATTTTGCATGAATCCATTGTGTTTTCCCCGTGGCCATGATTACTAATTTATATATATCACATGGATCCACTATGTATTGTTTGTGGCCATGGAAATCATTCATAATTTCATATATGTCATGGATCTGCAGTGTACTTGATCTAGCGGCCATGTTTGCATCACTCCTGAGCATGGGTATGCCCAGCTTTGGAAGATAATACTCTTACTTGATCTCTGCTGACGGTTTATGTTCTTAGATCATCTTTTTAGGAACCTTAATTGGATTTACTTCATTGCATCCTCGCCTCTAAGATTTATAATGTATTTCAAACATTAGTTTCCCTTTTGACCTCACACATTAGGGGGCATCTATTATACCACAATTTTCCACATCATTTTCATTTATGAGATGTCTTAGTCCTTTTCCCTAGATTTCAAATCTAAATCCCATCCTCTTGCATCAGACTTATCTAAAAAAAAAAAAATTATTTCTTTTTGTGGGTCATGAGTGTGCAAACTATGGATGTCCATGTTTTGCTAGTGTGCAACCCATGGATTCCCTCAAAAAATGTGGAAAAAAAAATAATCTGCATTTTTGGGCAGGTTTATCGATTGGTCTCATTCTCTAACTCCCCTGAGCCCATAAAAAAAAACTTCAAGCACCTAAACCCCATCAATAATATTTCTGTGGTGAGGGTTTTCAGTAATGTTCGGAAAAACCACAGTGTTGTTGATGGATTGTCGACATTTCAGATCCATATCAGGATCCATCTTTAGGACAAGAAGCCTGGATTATAATTGAAGAGAGAAGCTTCATATAAATGATAAATGGAAAGAGGAGAGCTTAAAGTTTGGTTGGAAAGAACCCTAATACTACACTAATTAATCAAGGTATTCAAAAAAATTATTTTCAGTTATTCAAAAATTTTATTTGTTCTTAGGTTTTGATTTTATTTGAAAATTTTCATTTCTTTTAAAAAAATTTAATGTTGTTTTTTATATAAAAGGATTTGGTAATTAAAATTTAATTTTAATGTTTTTGAGGAAATTTAAGTTAGTCAAAGATGGAGTGTTTTTAGGTTTTATTTTCATTACGAATTATTTTATATTTTAAATTTTTTATTCTAATATTGTTTTCTAATAAAAAAAAATATTTATAAAGATTTAGATTGAAGGTTTTTTGTTTGAGGATTGAATTAATGGGTTTAAGTATTTTAGTAATGATTAATCATGTGTTTTAGAAAAAAAAATTAAAATTTTTAATATTTATTGAATTCAAATTGTTTTTAATTTAAAATTAGGGTTTTCCTAAAGTTAATTACTTAACTATTATTCCTTTTTATTAAGGGGAGCCAATTTTCATTCAGTTCTAGGCCATTATCTCTATTAAGGTTGCTTGGATTTCCCCTTAAGGATGGTATAAAGGCACCTTTGAGGTGATTTCCCTATGAGGATGGTATAAAGGCACCTTTGAGGGAATATATGAGGACAACCAAGGTACAAAGTTATGCTATTGAATATGAAAGCTTCTCTATCTCCCTTCATCCTTTGAGTAGCATCCCCTTGTTCTAGAACTTTCTTTCTAGTACTCCTTCTTCTCCTTTATATGATCATAGGGTGTGTTCCTATCCCTTTTGGGTTATTCGAAGAAGTCCCATCTTTTTGAGTTGATGCTTGAAGGACCAGTGGAGGAACCTGGGCATTTGGCTTTGAGGCAATGTCGATGGTTCAAGTCAGGTTGTAACTACTCATTTTTTCCATTTTCAATAAAAGAGTTCTCTTTCCCCCACACATGTGTAAATTAATTTCAATTTGTTGATATATTTTAACTTTATTCATATATTGTAATAGTTGCACATTGTATGTATGATTTGAATATATAACTATCTTGTTGCAGCATACATTTAGTTTTCTTTTATAGGTTGATACCAGTGGAGATCATGTGCAACATCAAAGGTGGAGAGAAAGGATCAACATCAGATGTAGGATACAAGGTGTGAGGACTCTCTCTCTCTCTCTCTCTCTCTCTCTCTCTCTCTCTCTCTCTCTCCTTAAAGTAGTTATTCTTCTCATATAATTGTTGTGTGTGAGGGTATATTTATTTATTTTATATCTGGTCTTTCTCTGTTGTGACATGACCCACGGTCACAGGGGAAAAATATTGTAACACGTAGAATATTTTGAATGATTTGTTACAAAATCATATTGAATTGTATTACATCCATTTCCAATACCCCATGGACCTTGAGCCTTGTATTTCTCACAAAATTTTCACTTCATACGAGTCTTTCCATTTACAAAATTGATACTATACACCCAATAATGTTTTGTCTTACACTCTTCTCGAAATTCACATTTTGAGGAGGTCTTCCTTCTCCTCATACTACTAGATCCACCATATTATCATTCCTTCTCATTGACAGTAATTTCTAAATCATCAACAAGCTCTTTGTCCATGTCTTCATTAGGTTCATCATTCAAATCAACTACACATGAAATATATTCAACATTAGAAGTTTTTGACATTGTAGAATATCCATAAAATTTGTCCATAGTTGATTGACCCTTCTTTTTTGGATGCATTTTTATTCAAATATTTTACCTGTAAACAAAATAATCACAATAAGAAAAGAATTTTTTTAACTAGAAAAAAAAATCATAACACAAGCCCCTTAAACTATATTATCCATAAATAATTTTTATAGAGTAAAACACCATAATGAGAATGTAAAAGACATTTTAATTTTATAAAATAAAAAGTATAGAGTGAAAGTAATTTTGAAGAGTCCACGAATGCAATTGTATTAATGTTTTTAGAATGTGTTGATGTTTTGGTAGCTGCGGGAGGTATTAACCTCCAAGTGTAACCTTTGTACTTAGTGTTGATATTATGGTAGCTGCAGGAGGTATTAGCCTCCACATGTAATCCTGACAAGAATAGAATACTCTGGGAAGCAAGAAGAAACCCTAAAGCATTGGACATAACCCTAGAGGACAAGTCGACTAAAGGAAATATTTAATATTGAGTTTTTAGCCTCCAGAATGAGAAGTCAGCCCAGACATATAAGGAGAAGTAGTATAAATACAGGATGCCTGAGCTCATTTGAGATACACAACTCGCAACTACAAAAATATAATAGTGCACACTGCAAAAACTGGGTAAGTGTGCAAGTCTGGAGAGTAGTTGCAGCTGCAGCTACTGCAACCTATATTCTCGATTTAGGCTTGTACTTTCTATTGTTTATGGTTTGAACTTTTTGCCTTGTGTGCTAGCTCTAGAGAGAGGTACACTACATTGACTGGCTATTAGGCCTAGGGTTTTCTTCTAGAATTATTCTCTGTCAAGGTTAAGGTGCTCAGGGGTGGCTTCGGCCTATGGTTGGGTGACAATATTGCTATATTTTCTATGGTTAAATGAGCACACCTATTATTTATAACAGGTTATGGGCCCACACTATCTTTGGATAGTCTAACCACTGGAATATAGATTGGGAGGATTTTCTTAGTTACAGTTGCAGTTGCAGCCAGTTTTTGTTGCAACAACGATACCCTAACCCTCTTGTTGAGGCACCTTAAGTGAAGAGATTGACCTAATTTTTGGATAGCCTAGTGCTCCCTAACCCAACGCACCTCCTGGTACTCTCAGCAAGCTAAGACGCCAAGTTTGAGTTTTTGGTCAAAGTCAAAGGTTGACCAAGTCAAGGAAGTCATGACTTACTCTATGAAATCAGAAAACAAGTTATAAGGGGCTTCTAACTTTAGAGCATGGAAGACAAGGATTGACATCATCCTTGTCAAGAATAAAGTGTTGGATATCGTGAAAGGAAATATTGTGGAACCACAGTTTGAAGAAGGAAAAGAGAAGGAACCTTAGAATGTTGCAATTATGGAGAAGTTCAAGGACAATGACATCAATGCCATGAGTATCATAGTGGACTCTATAAAATACCACTTGATACAGCATGTCTCTCATCTTGACTCATCTAAGAAGATGTACGATGCCCTAACTAAACTCTTATCAATCAGAAACATTAGATAATTAATGAGTCTGAAGAATGAGCTCTGTGACATGAAAATGAATGATGATGAAAACATAACATCATACCTTGTGAGAATATCTTTGTTAAGAGATCAACTAAAATCTATTGAAGAAATCATTTCAGAGAAGGAACTGGTAAATATAGTACTCAATGGTCTTCCCAAGACATGAGATGCATTTGCCGCAAGAATGAACACAAGGAAGGATTATCCCACATTTTAAGAACTTTGGACTTGTTGTGAACAAGAAGAATCAAGGATTAGTGAAAAAGAGAAATTCCAAAGGAAAGATGATGATCAAGATTTCACAACAAGGTTCAACAATCTCAGGAATAAGAAGAAGTTTGTCTCAAGGAAGAAACCAAATCAAGAAAATGATATGTCAATGATAAAATGCTTCAACTATCGAAAATATGGTCACTACATGAACCATTGTCCTGAGTTTAGAAAAAGGAAGGAAACAGACGAAGCAACAGTTGTCGAAGAAAGGGAACCCTCAAAGAAAGTCAACCAGGATAAAACATACTTCTTCTTATAATTCAAGGTAACAAAATTCTTCAAAGCTCTTGTATATATCATGTTTACATAGTTCCTGTACATATCATGTATATATATTATTTAGAAGAAAATATGTTCAAGGAAAATAATACCTATGGAAGAATAAAAGGATAAGGATTCTTATTACGATGACTACAAGTCAAGCAATACACATGAAAAAGATGAAGTATGTTGACAATATTTGGTAACGATTCCTATGGAAGATATTATATAAGTAACAACTTCTAGATAAGATGAAATCAGAATCAAACCTAAAGAGACCCAGCAGAAGTCAAAACAAAAAGAAGTCAGCAATCAAGAGGAAATTAGAAAACTACTTGTGACACTTTGTAGAAGGAAATAAGGATGCAGACAGAAGTGTGGACTCTCTTAGATGGAGGGAGTTGATTATAGAATTCCAAAAGAAGAGCATGCATTCATGCATGAAGCAAGGATTAGGAGGGAGATAATCCTAAACAATATGATCCATTGAGGATTATGAAGTATCTATCCATGTTCCCATTGAAAGTAGTAGCCATGAAAAGTAGCATGTGTTCAGTTTGACTTTAGAAGAAGTCTTATTTGAAAACAAACCTTAAAGTATCATTGTTTGTCCATCTACATCCATGATCCTATGATGAAAGGGAGAATTTGGAATCTTCAAGGAATGGAATCTATAGAAAACTCCATGGACCTAAGAGCTAAAGAGAAACATGAGGAATAACATGAATATTCGAAGAGAGAAAGAAAAGCCTGAACAACCAGTTATTATACTGAGAATGACAAGACTACCAGCTTGGTTTAAACCCACTAGAAGAAATGAAAGTTATGATGAAGAAAAATATATGTAATAAATTGTGAAAAAGGATTATGAATGGAATCTTTGCGAGATTCATAACTAGAGGTTCTTCCAGAAGGAGAAGAAGACTATGATAACAGCTTGTTCACGTAAACTAGATACACCTCTATCTGAGCTATAATATCTCTTGCAGTATCCATGGATAGAAGTTTACATCAGTTGGTTGTAAAAGACTATTCTCCCAATAGAACATTTGAGGAAGAAGCCTATGTAAAGAAATCTCAAGGTTTTTAGGTATACTAGAAAGAGACTCATATATGCAGATATAAGAAGACCTTGTATGGATTCAAACAACTTGATGCAGAGTATCTTATATACAGCAGAAGCATGGTGAAAAATTTATATGATAGAGACAGTGTATCAGAATAGTTACTCAGAAGTTTGGGATGATGGATTGCTAATCCATGGAAAACTCTCATGATGACAGAAGAAGTGCTACTTGGATATGTTTCAGTTTGAGCCTTGACATGATGTCATGAGCTAGCAGGAAACAAAATTGTTGAATTCGACCATAATATATATTGTAATGATCAGAGCTACATGAAGCCTCAAGAGGAAACCAGTGTTCCATAACATACCAAAGTACATTGAGATAAAGAATTACATTTTCCATGATGAAGTCCAGAAAAGAGAAGTGGTTCTCCAATATATCTCTACAAATGAGAAGATAGCAGATATTTTGGTAAAACCTCTATCCAAGATGAAAAGTTTGCAATATGGGGCTCGTGGAGAGGACTTACTTATTGAAAAAGGAAGAGATTACTCCCAGGTTGGGAGGGAGCACTGATGTGTTATTGATTTATGGACAGTCATTTTTTAGTTTGAAAAATGGTCCAGGATGAGAAGTTCCTTTCCAGTTTAGAAAGTGGTTTAAGATTTCTAACGGACAGGCATTTTCCAGTTCAGAAAATGGTCCAAATCGGATAGTCATTTTCATAATGAAAATGGTTAGATAGATTGTTGATGTACCATAGAAAATGATTCCCCTTGTGGCTAGTGTGGGGGAATGGTTAGGATAGTCATTGTTTTTGGATGTCACTCTCAGTAGTGGTCAAGTAGAATGGTCAGCCTTGTCAGGCAGTCATTCTTTCGAAGTTCACAGTGGTGAGCAGTTTCAAAGAATTGTCCATTCTGGAGGTTGGTGTAGGACAGTCATTTCCATTAGGAAATGGTCTGGATAGTCATTCCCTAGGGCAGACTCATTCTATCCAGGTTGCACTATGGTTAGTGCTGGAAGAATGGCCCAGTTAGGTGAATTGTCTAGTTTCAACAATCAGGGATAAGAATTCCCTAAAGAAGACTCATTCTCTCTAGGTTTCACTATGATTAGTTCCGAAGGAATGGCCCAGCTAGGAGAATGGTCCAAGCTCATAAATCAGAGACAGTTATTCCTCTGTGCTTGAGAAGAATAGTCCAGATAGCCCATGGATGATTTTTTACATTCTGAGGGCAGATGATATTCCAGATCTCACAGATGTGAGTGGAAGAATGGCCCATATGACTCAATTTCTATCATGATATTGTTTTTATGGAGGTTGATATCAGATTATATGATTTTTATGGAGACTGTATGTCTCTGGACAGTATATGTATGCTACTGTGGTGGATGTGTTCCACTGGTTGTGACTATGTTTCATTGATTAAGTAGTTATGTGCTACTTGGTGTGGTTGAATAACTCTGGATAGTAGTTGTGTACTACTATGGATAGACAAATTGTGTTCTATTGAATGAGATAGTTATGATTTCCATATAGACTATTAGTAGTGTTGAAAATGATTATCATCTAGATGGATGGTCAGTGTACTAATGGACAGACATTCTCCATATGGAAAATGGTCTAGGACATTTATTCTTCTAGGAAATATGTCTGGATTAGAAGAATAGTCCTTGTAGCCCATGTCATGGCTTCCAACATCTGTTGAAATATTTATTCTTATAAGGACATATGCACGGATTAGAAGAATGTTTCTTGTATCACTCTGTGAAGTGAGTGACTTATTCAACATCATGCATGATTACTCAGATGGAGTATGGTTTCAAGAGATGATGTAGTTGATGTTGTCAAATGATATTGATAGTGATGATGGTGCTCGTGATCTAATCATGAGATAGCTTGTATGGCTATGATGATGCTACCGGTTGAATGGTATGTTTGTGCTCAATACCATTTATTTCAATACCTCCCTAGTTGATATTATGGTAGTTGCGGGTGGTATTAATCTCCACGTGTAACCCTAACAATAATATAATACTCCGGGAACCAAGAAGAAACCCTATAGCATTGGTCATAACCCTAGAAGACAAGTTGGTTAAAGGAAGTATTTAATATTCATTTTTTAGCCTCCAGAATGAGAATTCTGCCTAGATGGATAAGGAGAAGCAGTATAAATATAGGACGCCAGAGCTCATTTGAGAGACACAACTCACAAATGAAGAAATATAAGAGTGCACACTGCAGAAAATGGGTAAGTGCGCAAGTCTAGAGAGTAGTTGCAGTTGCAGCTACTGCAACCTGTATTCTTGGTTTAGGCTTGGACTTTCTATTGGTTATGGTTTGGACTTTCTTCCTTGTGTGCTAGCTCTGGAGAGAGGTATGCTACATTGATTGGCTATTACACCTAGGTTTTGCTTCCAAAATTATTCTTTTTCAAGGTTAAGGTGCTCGGGGGTGGCTTTGGCCTATGGTTGGGTGACAATATCTCTATATTGTTTATGGTTAAACGAGCACACCTATTATTTATAACACTTATAATAGAATATTTCGAAAGTAAGAGAATCCTTAAACAGATGTGTGAAAACCATAGAAGAGAATTCATCCCAAGGAGAATATTATTAAAGTATTTAAAGGCTCCAAAAAGAGAAGTCAACCCGAGTCACTTGGACAGGATAATATAAATAGGGAGGTTCCTAGCTCATTTGGACACACTCTCACACACTCATAAATAGTGCACAAGTTTAAATATGTGCAACAGTAACATCTAGGGTGCAATCTTAAGGAGCAGCAGTGGAAACTAGGGTGCACGTCTTTCTGGTATCTTCTTCTTGTGCGCTTCTCTTGGTAAAGGTACACTTTATTCGTATTGTGCTACTACTGTAGCAATTTTGTTGATGGTTAGGGTTTATCTGTTGGTTATAGTGTGGACTTGAAAAAATCATTCTATTTAAAGGTTATTTTTCTCTGAGGTGGCATAGTGAATGCCTATGGTTGGGTGACAATGATGTGACATTGTCTATGGTTAAACAAGCATATAAAAAATTTAACATGGAATCAGAGTTGGTTTCCTTTGTAATAGTCTAACCATTGGAAGGAATATCCTTAGTTTCCCCCATTGTAGATCTCATTGAGCACTTATTGAACGCATCAAGAAGGTTTCCTAAGTAAGGAACATCTTTTCCCTAAATCAAATCTACAAATACTAAAGTGGAAAAATTAAGGTTTCCTCATAAAACCCTAGGTCAAGGCATATGCCATATAAATGCTAGGGAAAAATGACTATTAGTACTAATATTGATGATAATATTGAGGGCGCTAACAACTTTCAAGCATGGAAGTATAGAGCGATGCTCATTCTAGAGGAAAATGATCTAGAAGGTTTTATTGAAGAAGAAGTTGTAGAGCCAGAGGGAGATGAACCTAAGGAAAAGCACAAGAAGAATTTGGTTAAGGAATATAGGATCATTTCAGATTCTATCCAGGCTCACTTGATCCCACATGTCTCATCATTAAATACCCCGAAACAAATGTTTGATGCCTTATCCCAATTGTATGAAGGAAATAATATCAACCGGAAGATGACCTTGAGGACACAACTCAAGAATGTAAAGATGCAGAATTCAGAAACCATTCAATCTTACATCACAAGGGTGTCTCAAATAAAAGAACAACTTGAAGATATTGGAGACATGGTTGAAAAGTGGATCTAGTGATGAATACATTGAATGGTCTCCCAAAATATTGGGAATCATTTATTCAAGGAATCTGTTATAGAAGAAAGCTAATGAAGTTCAGCAGGTTGTGGGAATATTACACTCAAGAAGAAGCTAGACTGGCAGCAAGAGAAGAGAAGTTGGGAAATTATGATCAATATCTAGTAGCACATGAAGGAAAAGGAAAGAGGAGGAAAGAGGATCATCCCCCAAAGAATTTTTAGAAGTAAAGGAAGTCTCAAAAGACTCAAAATTATTACTCAAGATATAAATGTTTCGTTTCCAGAATATGGGACACATTGCAAGAAATTTTCCTCTCATGAAAGAGAAGATCAGAAAAGGACATAATAAAATACATCATTCCCATGCCATAGAAGATGATGAACCCACTCAGAAGAAAATAAAATATTACTATTCAAGTTAAGAACATGTATTGATATCAACTCTCATAGGAACAATCACTCATGTAAGTGACACATGGCTTGTTGATAGTGGTGCTTCTAAGAACATGATTGATTACAAGTATTCTCTCTTAGATCTGGTTCAAAAGGATTCACCTCATAAGGTGAAACTTGGTGATGACTATCAATATCCCATTAAAAGAGTAGGAGAAACCTCCTACAAGTTGGATTATGGAAAACTATTGAAGATAAAGGATGTCTTGTATGTACCCAGTTTGAATAAACATTTCCTCTCCATCTCAACATTGGAAGAGAAAGGATTCTAAGTCACTTTTATTCACGGTGAAGTTCTCATGTGGCCAAGAGGAAAGAATATTGATCATCCTATTTTGATTGGTGTCCAAAAATAAGGTCTATACAAGTTAAAGTGATCCAGGTGGATGTTGGTGGCCACTCACCTATTCCAACTAGCTTAGTTTGGCAATTTTTTCCTAGTTTTCAGGTCTTGAACTTCCAGGGCCAATTTGACACCCTAAAAAACGTTGGGATTGCCACAGTCAAAGTAAAAACAAATTCATAGTTTGATGGACTAATGTGTATTACTCAGATATAACTTTCTAATGGGCTATCATGCGCCTAAAATAGAGATCGTATGCAAAATTTACGACCCTGAGAAGTTGGTGTACTAACTTACCCCAACGGGGCCCACATGAATTTTGGCACTTCATCTCCTAGGGTTAGGTTTTTGGATGTCTAGGGTTTTGTAATTAATGTTTATTGTAAAAATTCTTTCAGAACCTCATTTTTCTCATCTTCTTGCAAATGAGTGCAGTCGTCACATCTCTTCTCAGAGATAAGCCGCCACAATTCTGGCAAGCTTGTTTTCAGTCTGCATTTTACAGTTTTCAACATATATCTTTATTGAATAGAAGCCAGGTTTACCATATATCTATTATTGTTCCTTGTGTCTCTGCATTAATAATAATAATAATATATTTTCATTGTGTGCTACTCATAAAAACCAGATCAATGGTATCAGAGTGGTCTGCACATTATCTTTTTTAGTGCATGTCCCTGATGAGGTCAGGGTACAAAGAGTTGGGTCTTAAGCTTATTTATCTTGAGAAAAAATTCTCTCTCACGCCCAAGAAACCTTCCATGGTGGGAGAAAATAAATATGACGGGACAAGAGATCCTTTCAAACTATTTCTCAAATAGGCCCTCACACAACAAAGGAACAAGATGGTGGATAATTTTGCGCAAATCCTTTGATGGCTACCAACAGGAAACACATCTTCCTCAAGCGAAGGCATTGCCCCCTTCAATATACAAATAAACTTTGATATTTCTATATCTGAAGGTCAGATAGACGCATATGTTGTAAACAAATGGTTGAATCGGCTAGAAGAGTATTTTTCTGTCCACAACTTTTTGAATAGAGAAACGATTACTTTTGTGCTCCTTAAATTCGTTACCTGTGTCAAATATTGGTTGGAGACTTTCTGTGAGAAAAATACAACAAAGGAACCCTCATTATTTACAGTCACACTCACCTGGTAGTCCTTCAGGGATGCTATTTAGGAACAATACTACCTTGTTGGAAGTTATGACGACCTGTATACAAAATGGAACACACTGCAGCAAGAAAGGGACCAAACAGTGCCAGAGTTCACAAATATCTTCCATACCTTGCACACCAATATTGGTATCAAAGATTCAGAGTGACATTTGGTGCTCAAGTACAATGGTGGTCTGCATAGATACATCCAAAAAGAAATGGAGTTTTTGGACATCTCATCCTTGGGCATGACCTATCAATATGCCATCAAAATCAAGTAGAAGCTTAAACAAAATATGAGAAAGTTAGGGTCTGGGAACCCCTCACAGTAGAGGTAGGGCAAGGGTAGCCCCAACCATAGAAAAAAGGGTAGAGAAAATATGGATAGGCTCAGAACAACCATTCTAAGCCACAAACAAGGAAGGACAATGGAAATACGAAGAAAGATACTGGGAAGTGGTGAGACTTCCATAAGATCCCCTGGCATAACACTGTTGATTTTTTCCCAAAGAACTAATTTGCGGCTGAGGTAAAAGCCTTTGAATAAAATGTGGGTTTCAAATTTGATTCAGAACCAAAAAAAGGGAGACAGATCATTGAAACGAATCCTAATGTCATTGTTGCAACCACCATGATCTATCCCAATGAACTTGATGAGCCAGAGGAAGGTTAGTTCCTCTTTCATCCACAGATGTGGGTGAAAGTCACCCCATTGCACTTCATCATTGATATCAATAGCCAAAATAACCTCAAATCAGCAGAGGTCGTCAAGTGGTTGGCCCTACTAACAACGCTGCACCCGCATCCCTACACCATCAGATGGCTCCACCATGGAAGAAATCTTCACTTCATACAATAGTGCCAGTTGTCATAAGGCATCAAGCGCTTCAAAGATGAGGTATTATGTCACGTTTCTCCCCTTGAAGTTTATGATCTTTTTTTGGGACAACCTTATTTATGGAAAATTCATGTTGTATATGAGTCTAGGTCTCACAGTGTTATTGTTACTTTGAATAAGAAATTATAAAGGATACCCGAGGTAGTCCCACCTAGTGAAATTTCCTTGATCTCTGCCAAGCAATGCAGGAAGGTCATCTCTCAAACCGGGAAGTTTGTCTTCTTCGGGATTCCCTCTCAAAGTGAGTGAAAGATTGCAACCACATCTAGGGCCTCTGTGATGTAGGAGCATCCCTCATGACAAACAAAACAAATGTGGAAACAGAAGACAGCTGGAAGACGTCCAGCGCAAGTTTTTGAATTTTAAATTTTCCCTTGAAGTTGATGCGCTGAATATAAATGAGATCATTTAATTTAAGCACCTTGATAAGAATGTAATCATACCTCGAGCCATACGCTCTCGTCTGAGATAGACAGAGGCATTTATAGTAGTAGTTGCAGGTAGATAGAATTGAATTCTTAGATTAGACAGTTCTAGAAGGAAGGAGGGAGAACGGATATAGACACCCTCATTTCACATTGTAACATTAGCCAGCATAATTCAGAGAAGGGAAGAGTATAATAGAGCAGCAGAGAACTGTAGAAGACGCCTATGTACAGATCTTGAATTAATAGAATAAGTTGATTCAGATTCATGGCTGTTGTGTTGTTCTTTGTGTATGTGTCTTGAATGCTCTTTTTATGAACATTTCTTCCTGTTAGGCATTGTTGTCATGTTGTGCGTATGATTTCATGTGTTAATATAGAAGTCTGAGAGGAGGTGAAGTGAGTTGCGATTGTTTCTCCTTTTGAGCAAGGACTCTTGCAAGGAGTGCAGTTGAAGTTGTCCAGAAGGAGTGCGTTGACGGAAGGCTTAGGGAGTTAAACTCTTGTTCTCAAAGATATCAGAAGTGAAAGCGAGTTGCTAAAGCCATGCAAGGAGTGCGCAGGCTAAGTAAAGTCTCAGTTGTAAATCTGAGCAAAAGGAGATCTAAGACTACTGCTATAGGAAGTGCGCAGAGTCGGAAGGATTCAACACTTGGGGAGTAGTTGAATGTTGAGCGCAAGGAGTGCGTGTAAGTTTCTCTAAAGAATTGGAGTAGGAAAGCTCAGAAGGTATAACACCTTCGTGATATCATTATCAAAGACTGCACAGAAGGTTTCCGTGCCAAGGAATCCTTAAGAAAGGAGAAGAGAAATCGATGGTCAGGATTTGCAAAGGAAAACAGTGAAATACCGTCAGCCATTAGATCTCAGGAAGTTGCGCAAAGTTTAAGCCCCAGTGAGCAAGTGAGGAGCCCCAGAGGAGTCATTGGGATATCAAAGTCATCGGGATTTTGTTAAGGAAGAGAATTAGGACCTTGTGGTTTCCGAAATCCCCAAAAAAAGATCATAATCGTAGATCCCGGATGGGACACGTGTCAGAAATCCGAAGTGAGTTGGGTTTCGACATTTTGGGGTTTCCGAAGACATAGAACCCTCGTAGGTTGTAATCGCGATCTGCGATTTCCCGACGGGAGGTTTGAACCATCCATCGGCGAAGATGCGTGGCAGGAGATCCTGACGACTCGGCGTTCGGAATATCAAGTTTTCCGGAGACAAGAGACTCAATCATATTGAAATCGCGATCTGCGATTTCCCGATAGAATCAAGACCATTGACCTTGGTAGGGACGCGTGGCGAGAGATCCTAGATAGTTCGGAGTTTGGGATATCGGGGTTTCTGGAGTCATGAACCACTTGCAAAACGAAATCGCGATCCGCGATTTCCCGACACGGTCGAAGCCGTTGATTTGGGAAACACATGTCCAAGGATCTGAAGGAGTCAGGGTTCAGAACTTTGGAAGTTCTGTGAACTAGCGCTGAAATCGCAAAACTCCGAAACACGATTTCCTGATCACCACAGGAGTGTGGGCCCCAGGTGCTAGAACAGAGGACAGGTGGCATTGGAAAATCAGAGAATCAGGAATTTCAGGTGCGTGAGTTCCACATATTTCAATTCCGCGAAGTCTGAAACTCCGATAAGGGAAAAGGACCAGGGTTTTGTGGACCAACAAGTCACATGTGGAAAGAGCTAACCGAAGGGAGCTAAGGAGTGGCAAGAGGTGCCATCAGGGACCAGGAATCGAGGATTTGTGAGCTAAGTTGTCTACGACCTCATAAGGGTTGATTTCCTAATCGAGAGGAGTCTCGTTAAGAGCAAGGAGCACGTGGGTGAAACTTCATTGGGTTTCGGGGATTTGTGAGACCCGAACCTGTGAGTTCAAGACTCGTGATTACGCAAAGTCTGATTTCCCGATATGGAGTAGGGGAATCATAAGGAGCATTCTGTGGGTGCAGGAAAGTCCCGATAAGGGATTTGAAGAGTATTTCAGCTCTTCGGGCCAAAGGAAGAGAAGGTCCTAGTGAGAGCAGGCGTGCCTGTTTGGCGCGTGCTGCATCAAGTGGTATCAGAGAACTAGAAAAGCTTTTTTGCTTTCTGTAGCAGAGGACGGGGAGAATTCACCATGCCGCCAAGAAGAAGAGGTAGACAATCACCCGATCCAAAGGAGGAAAGGGAATTTTCCAGAGAAAGAGGTAGGCAAGTACATAATCCAAACATGGAGAGAGAAGTGCGAAATCTTCGTGACAGAATGGAGGACATGGAGACATCACAAAGGCGCAAAGCTGATGCGGGAGATATCAGTGAATCCGAAGATGAAGAAGAAGAAATCCTAGCGGAAGATGCAGCCACTGAGCATTTAATTAAGGCTATCGCTCGGATGAGTTTGAAAACAAAGATGGACATTCCAACTTATGAAGGGAGTCTTGATGTGGAAGAGCTGCTAGACTGGATTAGAGCTCTTGATACTTATTTCGATTATGAGGATATCGAAGATGATAAAAAGGTCAGACATGCCGTCACAAGATTAAAAGGACATGCAACCTTGTGGTGGGATGAACTGCAAGATGACAGGCGTTGCCAAGGAAAGCAGAATATTAAGAGTTGGGACAGGATGATTGCAAAGATGAAGGCAAAATTCATTCCCAGGGACTATCAAATTTCTCGGTTCAGGAGGATACAGGACCTGAGACAGAGGCTGATGATAGTAAAGGAGTATACTAAGGAGTTTTACAGGTTGAATATCAGAGCAGGTCATCGTGAAAGAAATGACGAAAAGGTGGCTAGGTATATGAATGGCCCGAGGTATGAAATTCAGGATGAACTAAATTTGGCGACCATCCGAACTGTGGAGGATGCTTACCAATTAGCTCTGAAAGATGAGGAGAAGCTGAGCCGTAAAAAAAGTTAGAGGGGCAGGGGCAGAAGTAATCCCAGAGGCAAAGCAGTTGCCCAGGAAAGAATCCATAAGCCCAAGGAGGAATGGAAGAAACCTCAGGGAAAGGTTGAAACAGGTGGAACCTCACAGAGAAGACCATATGTTGAGCAACGAGGACAACAATTTGAACAAAGAGGAGGATATGCTGATAATGATAGGTTTCCTCATACCAGAGGTAGAGGAAGAAGAAGAGGTGGAGTAATCACATGCTTCACATGTGGAAAGAATGGGCACAATTAATTTGAGTGTCCAAAGAAAAAGAAAGAAACTTGAGAGACTCACATCGCCGAGGCACAGAGGTGAGATGTTGAGACAGAGTACGCTGAAGGTGAAAGATCGTTGGTGATGCGAAAAAAAATTTTGACGCCAGAGAAGGAGATGGAGAATCCAGCACAGAGGAACAGTATTTTTAGGACTTCTTGCAAAACCAAGGATAGAGTGTGCAAGGTCATCGTGGACAGTGGAAGCACCAATAATCTCATTTCAACCGAGATGGTAGAAAAATTGGAGCTGGAAACAACTGATCATCCAAGCCCATACAAAGTTTTATGGCTACAGAAGAGACATCAGGTAAATGTCACTAAACAGTGCTTAGTGACATTAAGATAGGAGGGATATAATGATAAGATTTTATGTGATGTTATTCCTATGGATGTATATCATTTATTGTTGGGTAGACCATGGCAATATGATAGAAATGTCATTCATGATGGGAGGATGAACACCTATACCCTGAAAAGGAATGGGAGAACTCATATGTTGTGTCCAATTGAAGATAAAGAGGTGAAGCCAGGAGTAAACAACACAGTACTTCTCATGAGTGGGAAGGAACTTCTTACAGAAGTTAAGAAGAAGGAGGATCCACAATTATTTGTGGTCAGAAAACCGAGAATTGTTCTGACTAGCACAAGAGTGGACGATCTACCAGGAGAAGTTTAGGAACTGCTGGAAGAGTTCGCTGATATTGTAGTGGATGAACTACCTCGTTCGTTGCCACTGATGAGGAGCGTGAGTCACCATATAGACCTCATACTAGGAGCTAGTCTGCCAAATAAAGTTGTGTACAGGTTGATGCCGTAGGAGAATGAAGAGGTTAAAAGATAGGTCCAGGAGTTGTTGGACAAAGGTTTGGTCAGGGAAAGCTTGAGTCTGTGTGTTGTTCCAACAGTACTCAGTCCGAAGAAAGATGGAGGCTGGAGGATGTGCACCGATTCAAGGGTGATAAAAAAGATAACTATCGGGTATAGATTCCCATTGCCAAGAATGGATGATTTGATGGATTTCTTAAGTGGGGAATTTTTTTTTTCAAAGATAGATTTGAAGAGTGGATATCATCAGATTCGTATGAGAGAAGGTGACGAATGGAAAATAACATTCAAGACAAACGAAGGTTTGTATGAATGGCTTGTCATGTCGTTTGGCTTGACGAATGCACCAAGTACCTTTATGAGATTGATGAATGAACTCCTGAAGGATTTCATCGAAAAATTTGTCATCGTGTACCTGGTTGACATATTGGTCTTCAGCAAGACAAAGGATGAACATTTGAAGCATTTGGCTATTGTGATGAAGAAATTACAGCAGGAGAAGTTGTTGATAAACATGAAGAAGTCCTCATTCATGAAGACAGAACTCATTTTTTGGGGGTTTGTCATATCTGCAAATGAGTTGAGAATGGATCCAGATAAGGTGGAGGTAATCAAGAATTGGCCATCACCAAGGAACATATTTGAGGTAAGGAAATTTCATGGATTTCCTAGTAATTTTCATTAGAAATTTCAGTGGAATTAGTGCAGTAATGATGGATACAGTGAAGAAAAGACATAAATCTTTTCACTAGATGGAAGAGGTTGAGAAGAGTTTCAATTTGTTGAAACGAAAGATTATAGAGCAACCAATTCTGGTGTTGCCAGATTTTCAGAAAATATTTCAGGTGAAATATGATGCAAGCAGGTTTGCAATTGGAGCAGTCTTGAGTCAGGAAGACAGGCCGATTGCATATTTCAGCGAGAAGCTGAATGAGGCAAAAGAAAAGTATTCCACATATGATAAAGAATTCTATGCCATCATACAGGCATTGAAGAAATGGAGGCACTATTTGATTCCAAAAGAATTTGTTTTATATAGTGATAACCATGCATTACAATTTGTGACTCAACAGGAAAAGTTGAATTAGAGGCATGTTAAGTGGGTTGAATACATGCAAAATTTCACTTTTGTGATAAAACATATTTTTGGTACTGCTAACAAAGTGGCTGATGCTTTGAGCAGGAAATGTTTGTTGTTGCAGGAATTCAAAGTCGGGACATTAGGCTTTGATGACCTTAAGGACATGTATGCAGATGATTCAGACTTTAAGGAAGCTTATGAAGCAACTGAGTATCCATTTCTCAGAGATAGAAGTCAGTGGATAGAGTACATAATCCAGGATGGATTGTTGTTCAAAGGAAATAAATTGTGTATTCCGAATTGCTCCATGAGGGAGAACTTGTTGAAGGAGAAGCACAGTGGAGGATTGGCTGGACATTTTGGCCATGATAAGACATTTGCAAAGTTGAGCGAGTCATACTTTTGGCCAGGGATGCGGTTAGAAGTCAAGAGGTTTGTGGATAGATGCAGGATTTTCCAGCATTCAAAAGGAAGGAAACAGAATGTGGGTTTTTATCAACCATTTCCCATACCTAAGAAGCTGTGGGATGAAATTAGCATGGACTTCATGTTGGGGTTGTCGAGGACACAAAGAGGTTTTGATTCAATATTTGTGGTAGTTGATAGGTTTTCTAAGATGGCACACTTCATTCCATGCCAGAAGACCAGCGATGTGACCCACATTGCAAATTTGTTTTTCAAGGAGATTGTTCGACTTCATGGATTGCCGAAAAACATAGTTTCAGACAGAGACACAAAATTCATAGGGCATTTCTGGAGAACATTGTGGAAGAAGCTAGGAACTAAATTGATGTTTAGTTCTGCTTATCATCCTCAGATGGATGGACAAATAGAAGTGGTCAAAAGAAGTCTAGGAGATTTGTTGAGGAGCTTGGTGACAGAGCACCATAGCAGCTGGGATAGCATACTACCGCAAGCAGAGTTTGCTTACAATGATTCAGTGAACATGAGCATGGGGAAAAGTCCATTTCAGATTGTATATGGAATGCATCCAAGAGGAGTCTCTGAACTGAGGGATTCAGAACAGACTGATACTACCAGTGCTAGTGCAGGAGAATTCGCTGAAGCGATGAAAGAAATTCACAGCCAGGTGAAGGAGCAGTTGCTGAAATCAAACCAGGAGTACAAGCACAGAACAGATCAGCATCGGAGACAACTTCAGTTTGAAGTTGGGGATCTTGTTCTGGCACATTTGAGGAAGGAAATATTCCCGAGAGGAACATACAACAAGCTGAAGATGAACAAAATTGGGCCATGCAAGGTCTTGAAGACGATGGGGCAAAATGCTTATGAAATTGAGTTACCAGATGGGATCGGAATATCTCTGATATTTAATGTTTTGGATTTATATCCATATAGAGCTGATGAAGCAGAAGCAGAAGGTGATGATCAACCAGAGGTCCAGTGGCAGAAGCAGATGCCAGTTGCAGAGAAGCCACAGATGGAGCAGATACTGAACAAACGAGTGAGTAAGAAAACTAGGAGGAAAGAATATTTTGAATATTTGGTTAAATGGAAGGGACACCCAGTTGAAGATGCCAGTTGGGAGACTGAAGCAGACATTTTGAAGCATGGACATACCATGCAGGAGCTCACAGACAAGATCCCATGCAAATTTTCAAGTGAGGCAGTATGATGCAGGAGCATCCCTCACGACAAGCAAAACCAACGTGGAAACAGAAGACAGTTGGAAGACGTCCAGCGCAAGTTTTTGAATTTTAAATTTTCCTTTGAAGTTGATGCGCTGAATATAAATGAGATCATTTAATTTAGGCGCCTTGATAAGAATGTAATCAGACCTCGAGCCATACGCTCTTGTCTGAAATAGACAGAGGCATTTATAGTAGTAGTTGCAGGTAGATAGAAGACAGAAGACCAGCGATGCAACCCACATCGCAAATTTGTTTTTCAAGGAGATTGTTCGACTTCATGGATTGCCGAAAAGCATAGTTTCGGACAGAGACACAAAATTCATAGGGCATTTTTGGAGAACATTGTGGAAGAAGCTAGGAACTAAATTGATGTTTAGTTGTGCTTATCATCCTCAGACGGATGGACAAACAGAAGTGGTCAACAGAAGTCTGGGAGATTTGTTGAGGAGCTTGGTGACAGAGCACCATAGCAGCTGGGATAGCATACTACCGCGAGCAGAGTTTGCTTACAATGATTCAGTGAACAGGAGCACAAAGAAAAGTCCATTTTAGATTGTATATGGAATGCAACCAAGAGGAGTCTCTGAACTGAGGGATTCAGAACAGACTGATACTAGCAGTGCTAGTGCAGGAGAATTTGCTGAAGCAATGAAAGAAATTCACAGCTAGGTGAAGGAGCGGTTGCTGAAATCAAACCATGAGTACAAGCGCAGAACAAATCAACATCGGAGACAACTTCAGTTTGAAGTTGGGGATCTTTTTCTGGCACATTTGAGGAAGGAAAGGTTCCCGAGAGGAACATACAACAAGCTGAAGATGAACAAAATTGGGCCATGCAAGGTCTTGAAGACGACGGGGCAAAATGATTATGAAATTGAGTTACCAGATGGGATCGGAATATCTCCAATATTTAATGTTTCAGATTTATATCCATATAGAGATGATGAAGCAGAAGCAGAAGGTGATGATCAACCAGAGGTTCAGTGGCAGAAGCAGATGCTAGTTGCATAGAAGCCATAGATGGAGCAGATACTGAACAAACGAGTGGGTAAGAAAACCAGGAGGAAAGAATATTTTGAATATTTGGTTAAATGGAAGGGACACCCAGTTGAAGATGACAGCTGGGAGACTGAAGCAGACATTTTGAAGCATGGAAATACTGTGCAGGAGCTCATGGATAGGAGCCCATACAAATTTTCAACGAGGGAGTATGATGCAGGAGCATCCCTCACGACAAGCAAAACCAACGTGGAAACAGAAGACAGCTGGAAGACGTCCAACGCAAGTTTTTGAATTTTAAATATTCCCTTGAAGTTGATGCACAGAATATAAATGAGATCATTTAATTTAGGCACCTTGATAAGAATGTAATCAGACCTCGAGCCATACGCTCTCGTCTGAGATAGACAGAGGCATTTATAGTAGTAGTTGCAGGTAGATAGAATTGAATTCTTAGATTAGACAGTTCTAGAAGGAAGGAGGGAGAATGGATATAAACACCCTCATTTCACATTGTAACATTAGCCAGCATAATTCAGAGTAGGGAAGAGTATAGTAGAGCAGCAAAGAACTGTAGAAGACAGCTATGTACAGATCTTGAATTAATAGAAGAAGTTGATTCAGATTCATGGTTGTTGTGTTGTTCTCTGTGTATGTGTGTTGAATGCTCTTTTTATGAACATTTCTTTCTGTTAGGCATTGTTTTCATGTTGTGCGTATGATTTCATATGTTAAGATAGAATTCTGAGAGGAGGTGAAGTGAGTTTCAATTGTTTCTCCTTTTGAGCAAGGATTCCTGCAAGGAGTGCACTTGAATTTGTCCGCAAGGAGTGCGTTGACAGAGGGCTCAGGGAGTTAAACTCTTGTTCACAAAGCTCTCAGAAGTGAAAGAGGGTTGCTAAATCCGTGCAAGGAGTGCACAGGCCAAGTAAAGTGTCAGCTGTAAATCTGAGCAAAAGGAGATCTAAGACTACTGTTGCAGGAAGTGCGCAGAGTCGGAAGGATTCAACACTTGGGGAGTAGTTGAATGTTGAGTGCAAGGAGTGTGCGTAAGTTTCTCTGAAGAATCGGAGTAGGAAAGCTCAGAAGGTATAGCACCTTCGTGATATCATTATCGAAGACTGCACAGGAGGTTTCTGTGCCAAGGAATCCTTAAGAAAGGAAAAGAGAAATCGACGGTCAGGATTTGTAGAGGAAAACAACGAAATCCCGTCAGCCATTAGATCTCGGGAAGTTGCGCAGGGTTTAAGCCCCAGTGAGCAGTTGAGGAGCCCCAGAGGAGTCATCGGGATATCAAAGTCATCGGGATTTTGTTAAGGAAAATAATCGGGACCTTGTGGTTTCCAAAATCCCGAAAAAAAGATCATAACCGTAGATCCCGGACGGGACACGTGTCAGAAATCTGGAGTGAGTTGGGTTTCGGCATTTCAAGGTTTTCGAAGACATAGAACCCTCGTAGGTTGGAATCACGATCTGCGATTTCCTGATAGGAGGTTTGAACCGTCCATCGGCGAAGACGCGTGGCAAGAGATCCCAACGAGTCGACGTTCGGAATATCAGGTTTTCCGGAGACAAGAGACTCGAGGATATTGAAATCGTGATCCGCAATTTCTCGATAGAATCAGGACCATTGATCTTGGCAGGGACGTGTGGCGAGAGATCCCGGATAGTTCGGAGTTTGGGATATTGGGGTTTCCGGAGTCGTGAACCACTTGCAAAATGAAATCGCGATCCGCAATTTCCCAACACTATTGGAGCCGTTGATTTGGGAAAAACGTGTCCGAGGATCTGAAGGAGTCAGGGTTCAGAACTTTGGAATTTCTGTGAACTAGCGCATTTGAAATCATGAATCTCTGAAACGCGATTTCCTGATCACCACAGGAGTGTGGGACCCAGGTGCTAGAACAAAGGACAGGTGGCATCAAAAAATCGGAGAATCGAGAATTCCAGGTGCGTGAGTTCCACATATTTCAATTCCGCGAAGTCCAAGACTCTGATAAGGGAAAAGGACTAGGGTTTTGTGGACCAACAGGTCACATGCAGAAAGAGCTAACCAGAGGGAGCTAAGGAGTGGCAAGAGGTGCCATCGGGGACCGGGAATTGGGGATTTGCGAGCTAAGTTGTCTACGACCTCATAAGGGTTGATTTCCCGATCGAGAGGAGTCCCGTTAAGAGCAAGGAGCACGTGGGTGAAACTTCATCAGGTTTCGGGGATTTGTGAGACCCGAACCTATGAGTTCAAGACTCGCGATTACGCGAAGTCTGATTTCCCGATCTGGAGTAGGGGAATCATAAGGAGCATTCTGTGGGTGCAGGAAAGTCTCGATAAGGGATTTGGAGAGTATTTCATCTCTTCGGGCCAAAGGAAGAGAAGGTCTTGGTGAGAGCAGGCGTGCCTGGTTGGTGCATGTTGCATCACTCTGCGACCGACCTCTCCACGCAACAGAAGAAAGTGGATAAGGTCATGGAAGAATACAAATACATATTCTCCTCACCTATTGGGGTACATATGCACTGTCAGGTCAAACATTCCACCGATATGACCCCTAGTGTGCCACTACCTAATGGGGAAGTCTATTGTTGCTCTCTATTAGAAAATGAGGAGATCAAGTGTTAGATCCAATAAATTCTCCAAAATGGGCATATATGACCCAACTCATCACCTTATGGAAGCTCAATCATTCTTGTACAGAAGAACCCGATGACTCTACATTGATTATTGGGCCCTAAATAAAATCACAATCAGGAACCAGTACCCAATTACCTGAATCAATGATCTCCTTGATCAACTCAAGGGGGGGAAATACTTCAGTAAGATTGATCTGAAGTCTAGTTACCATCAGTTCCCAATAGAGTAGACATATGTATGGAAGACTGCCTTCAATTCAAAAGAAGTTCTTTTTGAATGGTCGGTCATGCCCTTTGGTTTGACAAATGCCCCAACAAATTTCATGAGGATGATGGAAGATATCTTGCGGACCTTCACCAATTATTTTTTAGTGGTGTATATGGATGACATCCTCATCTGAAACAAGACTTGGGTGGAACACTTGCATCATCTCAATAGGTTTTGCACACTCTGCAACAGCACAAGTTGTATGCTAACTTGGGAAAATTCTCCTTCGTCATGGACAGGGTCCAGTACCAAGGATACATTGTTGATGAGCATGGTGTGCATGTGGATCCAACCAATATATGGGTCATCCATGATTGGCCAACCCAAACCATGCTCACTAAGATTCATAGCTTCTTATACCTTGCCAATTTCTATCGCAGGTTCATGCTAAGATTCTCCCATATTGCATGGACCCTTAGCCAAGTAACCAGGGGTAGTGGTAAGGAAACATTTGTGTGGGGCATGTCCCAACATCAAGCGTTCAATGATTTTAAATAATGTATGTGCTCAGCCCCAGTTCGTTCATTACCCGACCTATAACATTCCTTTGAGATCAAGACAGATGCTTCAAACTATGTTGTGGGAGCATTTCTCACTAAGTACGGCCACCCCGTGGCCTATAATAGTGAGACACTATCATATGTTGTCCATAAGTACCCTACTTATGACAAAAAAATTTAATCCATTGTGTAATTCCACCGCCAATGGAGGCATTACATTCTTGAGAAGGAGACAGTCATCCACATTGATCATAAGTCACTACAGTTCATGTAGACACAAGTCAAATTGTAGAATGACCACCATCAAAAGTGGTCCACATATTTGCAGCATTTCCACCTCAACATCACGTATAAGATAGGCAGTACAAACTACGTCATTTATTTCCTCATTCGGACTCCATTTGCAACACTCACCATGGTTCTAGACTCTTGCGACTACGAGACCTCCAGATGGCCCCACCTCTATGAGAAAGATCCTGATTTCTCCACCACCTACCAAATGTTGGGTGCAAACATAGTTGTCATTGATGCCCATCTTCAGGACAAGTTGATGTGCCATCTAGTCAATCTATGTGTTCCATAAAGCAAGTGAGTGAAGCTAATTTTGGAATCCCACTACAGTTAGGTGGTAGGACACTTCAGCGTAGAAAAGATAGTGGTAGTGTTGCAACAACATTTCTACTGGATGAAATTTTGACAGGATGTCCACAATTATATCTGGTCCTGCACTGCCTACGCTATTGCCAAACTAGACACTAAGAAATAAGGCATGTACACCCCTCTTCCTACTCCTGACAGTCCCTAGGAATCCATCTCAATGGACTACATATCGGGCCTTCCATCCACCAAGCAGGGAAATGACTGTGTTTTTATGATTGTTGATCACTTTTCCAAGATGGAAATTATGGTCGCCTACAAAAAGAGCATCCTAGAAGAGGCCACTTCCAAGCTCTTATTTGAACAAGTCGGTTCAAATATCTTAGATCAGGATAGTCAGTTCCTCAGCACATTTTGGTCGAGCCTCTGGTCACTGCTTGACACCAAATACACTACCTTCCACCCCCATACAGATGGCCAAACTGAGTTCGTCAACCAAATGATCGTGCATATCTTGCACATGTAAAATTCCAAGAACCCCCGCACATGGGATGAGAGTCTTCCCTATGTTCAACACAGCTACAACAAAGCCATGCATAGCTCAACTGCCCACAACCCCTTTCAGGTGGGGCTGGGATTTCAACCATTAGGTCCCATGGATGTTTCACTACCCCTTGTGACCACCTAGGAAGACTCGTCCCATGCTCAAATTGAAGCTGAAAAAGCCACCCATTTCATTAAGAGGATCCATCACATCCACCAACAGGTTCAAGATATTTACAGAATTCCAATGCCAAGTACAAGCTCACCATGATCAACACAGGGTGCCACACAAGTTTCAGGTGGGAGACAAAGTTTGGTTTCACTTGCAGAAAGAGCACCTTACAATGCCCCATAAGAAGCTGCGTCCACTCCATTATGGATCTTACACCATCACCAAGGTTGTGGGAGACAATTCTTTTGAGCTCAAAATTCCCCCCTTCCTTGGCTTGCACCCAGTGTTCAATGTGGATCTCCTTCGACCATATTTTCTACCATTATTGGACACCTCAGAGATAGTAGAAAAGTTGACACCAACAAAACTTAACCCTGACGACACAGAACAATCATCCAATGATAAAATCATGGACACATAGGTCAATGGCACTCACCAGTGGAGGATCCATCTTTATCGGGTTGTCAAAGCAGGGCAACTCCTATACCAAGGCAAGTGGCTCACTCGGGCCCAAATTCAATAGACATTTCCTCATCTGATGGGGGAACTCAACGCAATGGAGACAATTGCTTCCTAAGGGGGGAGGATTGATCTATGTGGATATCAGTGGCCACCCACCTATTTCAACTAGCTCATCTTGGAAGCTTTTCAGTTTGGCATTATTTTCCTAGTTTTCGGGTCCTGAACTTCTGGGGCTGTTTTGAAGCCCTAAACAACATATTTAGGTCGTTCCATAGTAAACATATAGATGGAGTCATATTTTGATAGCATAACGTGTATTCCTTGGATATACCTTTCCAACGGGCTATCCTGCACCTAAAACGAAGATCATATGAAAAAGTTACGACCCCAGGAAGTTGATGTACTAACTTACCCCAACGAGGGCCACATGACTTTTGGTGCTTCATCTCCTAGGGTTAGGTTTTGGATGTCTAGGGTTTTGGAATTAATGTTTAGTGTAAAAACGATTTTAGAGACTCATTGTACTCATCTTCTTGTGAATGAGCGCAACTGTCACATCTCTTCTCAGAGATAAGTCGCCATCATTCTAGCAAGCTTGTTTTCAATCTGCATTTTACAGTTTTCAACATATTTATTTATTGAATAGAAGATACGTTTATTGTATCTATGTTATTTTCCTTGTGTCTCTGCATTAATAATAATAATAATCTGTATTCATTTCATTCTTCTCATAAAATCTGTATCATAAAGGAACACTCAGATTCAGCATTAGTACACAACACAGTAAATCCAAGTGAACTATGGAATAGAAGGTTTGCTCACTTACACTACAAAGAATTGCCAATCGTAAGAAAGATGGTAACAAGTTTTCTAAAGATTCAGGTGGATCATGAAGCAACATGCAAGGGATGTGCATAAGGCAATAACATGAAGAATATATTTCCAAGTAGTGACAGCAAAGCCAAAAGAGTTTTGGACATCATGCATTTAGACGTGTGTGGACCGATATCAACCACTTCAATTAGTGGGTATGTATATTATGTTTCATATATTGATGATTTTTCACGTATGAATTGGATTTATTTCTTAAAATCAAACGGTGGAGTATGTTATCACCATAACAATTTTCTTTTGATGGAATCCAAGTCTCAGAAATTTAGCGGGGAGCTACATCAGTATGGAAGCACGATAGTTTGGAGGATAGGGTCACACCTAGTAGAGAAGGGACAAATATAGCATAGGCGCGAAAGTTGATGGGGTTTGGTGGGCCATAGATCTTAAACATCCCAGATCGATGATCAGGAGATGTATCAGGCGAGCAAATAGCGCAAAGGTTAATCGCTTGAGAGTGGGCTAGGGGAAATACTGTGGTTTCAGCTAGCAGACACGTGGCACCCCTAGAGGCATATTAGGGTGAAAATAGGTCTACCCAAAACCATTTTGCCTCACCCCCGATATCGAAAAGAACATATAAAACGAGGGCCCCGACCATTATTTTATGATATTTCAAATCATTTGAACATTTGAAAATTGGCACAAACACTCCATTCCAGACTCACACATTCTCCACTAATTCATAGGTATTTTTCATCATGGCCATTAATCCTGTCATTTTATCTGTAATAGAGAAAGATCTCGCCTCTAAAGAAGAAGCCCTAATTGAAAGAGACTCTGATATATTTGACACAAAAATAACCGACTCGCCCATTTCCATATTTAGAGCCAATTCGTTAGACAATGTTGGGAAACAAATACCCTTCCTTGAAGCAGCCCAAACCTCCATAGTCCCTTACGCCATCAAAGTCACATTCCCTTTCCCAGAATTCATAAGATGGTGTGCAGAACAGTACTCTCAGGAAGAAAAGGTCATTTTGAATAAGTTAGGGTCAGAGGTCCTATGTAGAGTAGATAGCCCATCAATTTGACACACCCTCAATACACTAGTGTCTTCCCCCACAGCGTTGAAGCCCTTCAAGGAAGAGAAACTAATCATAGTCTACAGAGAATGTCCCTCCGAGGTCAAAACCCTATTTTTGTAGACCATTGTTAAACCCAAATATCATTATGAGAGTCTATCGTTGCCTATGAATATACGCATCATCATTATCAAGGTCTAGTGGGCCTGTTCCATACTCAGTCAAATTTTAGGGTTGGATAATGACAAGTTTGTAGTAGAAGTCATGTTGGGTTTTCTATTGACATTTTTCCAATCAGAGTCCATTCAGTTGGTCTGTATCAGTTTTGAAGATTTCATCATTGATAGTGTGCACAAACAACAAGTAAATTTCCAATCACTGAGGCACTTCTAGTATTACACGCAATTGCTGAGAATGTTTCTGGAAATGAATAAGACAAAGTTCTCTGAAGCTACATTCATCTCGACTAAATGAAAAAGGATCACAATGCTCATTTTTATAAATAATATAATGTCCATAGTTTACAGCTTAATCTTCAGCACCGACCTGCCAAGGGTTTTGGAAGAAATGAAAAGTTCTTTACAGCCTAATCCAGAGAACAGGGTAGGATATTGGGTGATGTTCATGCAATCTACTATGATTTGGGTATATGGTTATTAAGAGGGACCTTACCTTTTTCCTGTTTTCTTGACTCCCAGAGTCTTTTCCCTGGAATTCATCAGGAAAAGAATCATCTCAGAAACATAACATTTTTTGAAGATGCACAAAGCATCTAACTTAAAGTTTCCTTTCATAATAGGACCCTTTGTGGTAAATACTAGATCATGTTTTCCTCAGATCCAGGCCAAGATTAATGAATTTGGATTTGCACAGTTACAAGAGAGTAAATATGATCTGCATCAGGTCATATCTAAAAGAATATTGATGAGAAAACAAGACCCCTATGAGCATGAGCATGTTGAAGGATTTGATAAACTGGAAAATCTGGAAACCTGTGCAGATATGGAAGTCACTTTGCAACCTAATCAGACACAAAAAATAGAGTCATCCCCGCAGCAGATCCAGACACAGAAAACTTCTCCAAGGTTGATTATTAAAGCTCCAAAGATGAGTGTTTATAGCAAGAGGAGCAGTTCAGAGGCAGTGGGTGCCAGTAGTCAGCAAAATTTACTTAAGAAAATAAAAATGACACCATCCTCTCAGATAGTAGACCTGGAAGAAGAAGAACCTAAAGAGAAAATGAGAATGGATATGGTGGAAAGTGCAACCAAGAACGAAGAGGTTGGTATATGAAGCATGCCATAAAGTGAAAGCAGCTGAAGGGCTTTCAACAACAAGAAGCATGTCTTTAACAAGACACCTGGGGCAGTATACCAATCCAAATAAGATTTAGCAAATCAATATGTTGTGAAAGGAAGTATGGATAATAGTGAAATTAGAGACTTGTTACCCGAGGTAGAGAGGATATCCCAGCATAAGTCTTCCATGTTCTTAGTCAAGGATGTGGAAAGGAAGGCAATTAACATAGCAGTGGCGGATGATGATAAAGTGTCTAAAATCAAGCTTCATTATGAAAATATTGGTGCCCCAGATAAGGTAAAATTCCACAGAAATGCCAGTGACATGATATATATTCAGACTACATGAGTCTGAGCTTGAGGGTTTCAAGACTGACAACCCATGCACTTAAATTGGATGGACAATTGAAGCAGGAAAAGGAATCAAGCAGATCCTGGCAGACTTAGGTCAAAAGATTGGAATATGAGGGCCCTCAAGGGGTAAAATCTTCCTTAGATGAGAAAGAGAAGATGATCCAAAGCCTGAAGAAGAAGTTGAAAATTATTGCCACAAAACATCCACAGACAACAAAGCTAGCTGCTCTAGAACAAGAAAAAGAGACATTTAGACAGGAAGCACTAAATTACAAAGCCCAATTATTGCAGCTAGAAAAGGAAAGAAAGAATTGGTCACAAGGTCAGGCAGTAATATCATATATGATTGTTATTGTGCCTTCTACTACATAAGCTGGATCAAGCATTGATGGATTGGTTCAGGCTATGTCCCAAGTAAGCTTGAAGACAAGATAAATCAATAGCCTTAAGGGGATCATAGAAAAGATACAGCAAGAGATGAAAATGAAAGATTAAAAGATGGTCTAAGTCCATAAGGAAAATGAATATTTGCAAGAGAGGGTAAGCAAGATGAAGACGAGGTTGAAAGGTAAAGTACTTTTGTAAGGAGATAAACATGTAATCTGGGATGCTATCATTGTTGAAGCTGCTAAGTTCAGGGTGTACTTGAATTTCATAAATGACAAAGACAACATGGTTATCACTGCCTGAACTAGGTGTACTATTGTGAATGAGGCATTAGCAAACAATCCCTCAGAATGGGCCCAAAACACTATAAGTCTGTTGAATTCTGTTCCCACTGTCGATCTTCAGACCATTGGGGTAAAAGACAATACTACACTGATCATTTGGGCCAGGAGGATCATGGATAAGAACAATTTTCTCAATTCAGTTCAAACTAAAGTTGTACAGATGGAGCAGAATATACAAGACTTTAAGGATACATTTGAATAGTTGTTTATCAAGGGCCTCGCACCATTTTGGGATGGAAAAGGGAAATTATATGATCAAGAAGAATATAATTCTCTCCTCACCCAGTGCATAATGGATCATTCCAAATTTGAAGCTCTAGAGGAGAACCTGAAGGGACCAAGTTTGGTGGAATATTTGATCACAGACTTTGAGATTTTAAATCAGTTTAAGACAGTAAATATCGGGCTGTTGACTATGACTTATGCTACTTGCATCGACTAGGATATTTTGATAAAAGAAATGATGGATTTCGAGATTCCTTCTGACTCATAGTGGAAGGAGATCGTGCGGCTAGGTAAGAGAAAATGCAGTTTTCCAGGGACCAACAAATAGCCTCTAGATGTCACCAGGTTGGAAAGTTTGGAAGGATATCAGAGCAAGACAGATGGTGAAGAGGAGGCCAAGCATTCAAAGAAATCCATCCCTAGTTTTTGAAATGTTTTTTCTTAATCATTGTAAATCGGTTCGCCTACTGAAACCGATGGCTTGTAATTATTATAGTCATTTTTTAGAATCTGAAACGATTCGTTTTAGCTATTGTAATTGATTCCTAACTAGAAGGAACTGGAACTATATAAGTATTATATGTTCCAAATGTATTAAGGGTTGGAAGAAGTGCAAGGGCACCTTTTTTGTTGTTTTGAACTCTATTGTAATTTTCTGGAGCTGAATTGAATACATATGCAGAAGCTTTTAAAGTCTCTATGAAAAGATTCCAATGGTGGTGATATGAGTTTTGTCTCCTTTCATTGTATGTATTTCCTGTGTTCTTTAGTTCCATTTACATTTTATTCTGTTTAAATTGGAGAGTTAAAGGCCCGGAATTCATCTTGTAATGATCTTGGGTTAAGCAATTTAAACTATGTGATTTTCTTCTTAGCTAATTCAAAATTCATTTCAATAATGCTCTGATGCAGTTATTTGTTTTCTATTTCTTCTCACACCCTTCTTATATAAAATATACAGCTCAGATTCAATGCCTCATTTTTCAGTTATCCTCTGGAGAGTTCTACTGGACAGTCATTGTTTTCATTCACTTTCAGAATTTTGACTCCATAGCCCTGAGTGTTCCTCCCCTTCTTTGCCAGAAATTTTATAAAAACCCCCAAAGAAAACAAAATCTAGCCACCGATTTCCAAAGAAATATCAAGTGACACGAGAGATCCCTCTGAAGGCTAGTGCCTTAGCTCTAAAGTTGGTTGAAACAGTTACCTATGTCGTTTGTCTATCATCCAGACAAAATTTATAGAGTGCTAACATTCTGGCGTCGTTGTCGGGGACTAAATTTAAAAATCTTCCCTGGGAAAATGACTTAAGGCTTTAGTTTGATCTCTGAGGATGGCAGTGGATCAAATACCTTATTGTATGAAATTATTTTTTCCTTGGTGACTCCATTACCAAAAGACCAATTGCACCAAACAGTGTGAGCTAGAAATCCTGGCTCCCAAGAGAAGACACACCAGAAGCAACCCAGACCCAAAAGTTGCAATCCCTGTGTCTGACCTTGAGAAGCTTGTACATAAAAGAAAAGAAAATCTAGTAACCCTAGTGTTACATCTAGATCGATATTTGTCCTTACCCAAGGACATAGTGACAAGCATTGAAGACCTTGAGTTTGATGAGAAATTTGAGCAAGATCTATTCAGAACTAAATCTGAATCTTGTTTAAGTGAGACCATCTTTGACAAAAAAAGATTCCAAGAATTGATTTTAGCCGCATCTGCCAGGCCTATAGTGATCCCTGCTCATAACCAAAAGCCACTCTGACCCCTCATAATAGCCATGGAAGCTAGATTTTCTCCCCTCGTACTTCCTTCTCAACTACATGTTTTACCTCAAGATTATAACCTAAGGATCAAACTATATGATGTTGAAGGTAACATATCAACCCAGAAGCACCTCGAATGGTTTAATGATTTTATAGACTTAGAGGAGGTGGACTTTGAAGATGTAAAAATGAGACTGTTTACACAAAGTCTTTCAGGAGAAGTGAGGAAGTGGTTCAGAGCCCTTCTGACAGCCAGTATTGTAAATTTTGAAGTCTTTGAAACGAACTTCCTTGCAAAATGGGGAGACAAGAAAAATCCCCTTCAGTTGTTGACCCAGTATAACAACATGAAGAGATTACCTGACGAAACTGTGGAGGAATTTTTAGCCAGATTCATGAAGGCCTATAATTTGATTCCTATTGAGGTAAACCCCCCCACTAAAGTTGTTTAGCTCATGATTCTTTTGAAAGTGATTTTTCTTTATTATTGAGAGAACGAAGATCTACTACATTAGATGATATGATGATCGATGCCATAGAATTCAAAGTGAATCTAATGGCTTTAGGAAAGATAAAAGAAGACTCTGGTAGGGACATGAACAAAACTCAAGATAAGGCCCAACCTTCAAACTCACAAACCTCAAAAGAAAGGTTTGAAACAATGATGAGAAGCATGGAGAGAATGATGGAAAGAATGGCCTTGGGTAATAGGCCTAAGTCTAGAGAACAGGCTGATGGTCCACCTAGAAATCTGAGGAGACTAGCAATCCCACAAATTAGACAAAGAGAACAAAGGAATTAGGAAAATCAGGGAAATCAGGCGAATCAAGCAGATCAGGCGAATCAGGGAAACCAAGGAAATCAGGGGGAATAACAAATAAGGCCTCCTTTTCAAAATAATTATGTGAATGAGAATTATGATGGATATTTTGAAGACAACATGAATTGTTGTGATGATAAAGAAACAGAGGTATTTTTGACTAAATAAGAACACAACCAGTTCGTGAATGCAAGTGAGATATTTTTGTAGGCTGAGGAGGAAAGGTTGTTAGTAGAAAGGGAAGATTACCAGACAGGATTGCAAAATGTCATTATGCAATTCCAAAAACAATATAACCTTTGAAATCAAAAAGTACCTTAAAAACCTCGAAAGGGAAATCCTCCAAAGGGAAACCTTACCAAGGAAGCTCAGAGTAACATACCCTCTTCAAGTCAGTCCAAAAAGGATTTTGCTGCGAAAGATTCCACTACAAAGGATGATGTAGACAAAGGAAAGTAGAAATAAGAGCCTTAGAAGAAAATATTGGAGGCAAGGAAAGAAACAGTCACCAAAGAGGTAGAGAAAACCTCATCCTCCTTTAATTTTGAAAGTGAGATGGCCACGTTTAAAAGTTTTGTGTCTTGCAATGAATTAATCAAGAACATTGAGTATAGGAATCAGATCATCATAATGTTGAAAATGGGACAAAATTCTGATACCCTGAACATACAAGATGATCACCCAACCATCTTATTTGGTCCACGCGTGGAGGAAAATAGTGATACTAAAGAAGTCCCCCTTTTTTATGTTAGTCTGAAAGTCCATGATATGACTCTGCACAAAGCTATGCTGGATTTTGGAGCATCCCACAACTTGATGCCCAAAGTGGTCATGGACCAATTGGACCTGGACATCACAAGACCTTATAAGGATTTGTTCTCCTTTGATTCAAGAAAGGTAAAGTGCCTTGGCTTGATCAAAGATCTAGTGGTATATTTGGCACAAATACCAACAAACAACATGGTTATGGACGTAGTGGTTGCTGATATTCCTCCAAAATTTGGTATGCTATTGTCTTGGGCATGGGCTGCAAAATTAAAGGGAACTCTCTAGATGGACATGTCATATGCCACCATCCCTGTCTTTAGTCAATACAGAAGATTGTACAGAGAGATTTTGCTCAAATATATGGTCATCAACAAGTCACAACCTAGTAATCATCCCATCTATTTTGTAGAAACTAAGTTGGGGTCTTCCATTTTCTTCAATGACCTATGTCTTGAAGGGGGGGAGCCAGAAATTGATATGGCTGAAAAAGAGAGATATGAGCAGTAGATTGAGAAGTTTTCAGAGGAGCAGGATGATGCAGAAGATCAGATATGGAAGATGAGTTTCGATGGAGATGCATGCAGAGAGGGAGCAGGGCCTGGCATATGGATCAATCACCCCAAAGGAGATTCAAAGTTGTGTTCTTATAAACTTGTTTTCGAATGCACAAGAAACATGGTAGAATATGAAGCATTAATATTGGGGTTGAATGTTTTGAAAGAGTTAGGTGCCAAAATAATTGTTGTACAAGGATATTTTGAGTTAATTATCAATCAAATCAAAGGCATACACTAAGAAAAGTAGCCCAAACTGAGGGCATATAAAAACCTAGTGCTAAATCTCCTTGAGAACTTTTCAGAATACAATCTTTCAGCAATTCCAAGAGAGCATAATCAGATTGTTGATGCCTTGGCTACTTCAATAGTGGTCTTCAAAGTTCCAATCTTCCCTAGTAAAAAATATGAGGTCGATGTCAAATGCAGAACAGTAGTACCAGACAACATTAAGTACTGGTAAGTTTTTGAGGATGACAAATAGATAGAAAGATTCCTTAAGATGGAAAATGAATTTGAAAATTTGAACATTGATGAAGAATATTGTGATGAGGAAGTAGATGCAGCTGCCTTCACTAAAGAGGGTTACTTCAACAATCAGATTGCAGGTAGAGATATAGTTCAGTTAAAGAGAAACATCATACCCAAGGGTCTGGTCCCATTGGAAAAACTCTTCGATAATAATGATGTGGCCAAAAGCCCAAAAATCATAGTAAATGAATGGGACGTGGAAGACTACAATATTGGGACTCAGGAGGATCCAAATATCATTAAATTGTCCAAAACGCTCAGCCCTGAAGTCAAGGAAAGGTATGTCAAATTAATGAAATAATTCCCTGATGTTTTTTCTTGGAGCTATGATGATTTGAAAGTATATGATACTAGTATAATTCAACATGTTATCCCAATCAAATAAGATCACATGCCATTCAAATAGAAATTGAGAAGGATAAACCCTCTATTGTTACCCTTGATTGAGAAACAAGTAAAGAAACTATTTGAAGCCAAAATCATAGTATCCCTGAGGTTTTCCAAATGGGTAGCAAATTTGGTACTAGTCAGAAAAAAGAGTGGAGAGATCGGGTTGTGTGTAGACTTCAGAAATCTGAACAAGGTGTCTCTAAAAGAAAACTACCCATTGCCTAAGATGGATCACATTTTACAGAAGGTGGTAGGATCTCAAAAAACGTCAATGTTGGATGGTTTCTCTGGATACAATCAGGTCATGGTGTATCCCGATGATCAAGAAAATACAACATTCATGACACCATGGGGAACATTCATGTATGCCAAGATGCCTTTCGATCTCATGAATGTAGGGGCAACATTTCAGAGAGCTATGAACATAGATTTTTCTGATGAAAAGGACAAGTTCATTATTATCTACCTGGACGATATCACTGTGTATTCTTCTTCGGATGAGGAACACCTCAAACATCTAAGAAGGGAATTTGAAAAATGCAAGAATTTCGATATATCATTGAATCCTAAGAAGTCAAATTTTTCCATGGAAGAAGGAAAGTTGTTGGGTCATATTATTTAAAAAGAGGGGATAAAGGTAGATCCCAGCAGAGTTGAGGGAATCTTGAAAATCAACATACCCGGAAGTAAAAAGGAGGTTTAATCTTTCCCAGGGAAAGTAAATTTTCTAAGAAGGTTTATCCCAAATTTGGCTGAAATCATAAAACACATCACGAACTTGCTCAAGAAGGGAAATGAAATAAAGTGGATTCATGAAGCAAGAATATCCTTTAAAGACATCAAAGTGGAATTGACCAAGGCTCCAGTACTTGCCAGTCCTAATTTTGAAATGGATTTTATATTGTTCTCTTCGCCTCAGAGCACACCATTGTTGGTGTTTTACTCCAGAAAGATGACCATAATTTTGAGAAGCCCATAGCATATTACAGCAAGACATTGAGGTATTCTCCTTTGAAGTATGACATCATGGAGAAGCAAGCATATGCATTATTCAAGGCCTTAAAATAATTTATATTTTACATCCTGCATTCCCATACTACTGCTTACGTACCCAGTAGATCAGTAAAGGACATCCTAACCCAGCTTGATCCTGAAGGAAAAGGGGTAAATGGATAACAGTGCTATTAGAATATGACCTTGAGATCAAACCCACCAAGTTGATCAAGGGACAAGGGCTTGCAAATTTGATGGCACAGACCAATTGTGAACTCTTAGGAATAAATTTTATTGTAGACCTATCAGAGGGTGCAGAAAAGGAGAGGACGACTCCACAAATATCCAAAAAAAATCTTGATTCCACATGGTATGCATATATTATCTTTGTTTTGAAGAATTTGCAGGCTCCTCCTAAATTAAGTAAAACAAAGGCAAGGTTCTTGAAACTGAAAGCAACAAAATTTTGTATAGTAAATCAATCCCTATATTGGAAGGATCCTAGAGGGATTTTACTGAGTTGTTTGCTAGAAGAAGAACCTGAGAAGACCATCAGAGAGTTCCATAAGGGTGACTGTGGAGGTCATCATTATTGGAAAACCACTGTGCAAAAAATCTTGAGAGCTAGGTTCTATTGGCCCAACATCTTTTCTGATGTCTATAAAGGGGTTTCAAGATGCCATGAATGTCAAATTTTTGAAGGGAAAAACAAATTGCAACCTCTACCTTTGAAGCCAATCTCTGTGGAAGCTCCTTTTAGACAGTGGGGTCTTGATTTTATAGGGGAAATACATCCATAGTATTTGGCCCAACATAAGTGGATTCTAATAGAAACAGATTATTTCACTAAGTGGATCGAGGCGATACCCACCAGACAAGCGACGAATGTTGTTATCATCTAGTTTTTGGAAGAAGATATTTTGTCCAGGTTCGGATGTCCAATCAAAATCATCACAGATAATGCAACAACCTTTAAGTCTAAAAATATGGAGAAATTTTGCAGTGACTACAACATAACACTTGGCCACTCCACTTCTTATTACCCTCAGGGAAATGGGTTAGCTGAGTCATCAAAAAAGAGCCTCACCAGAATTATAAAAAAGTTGTTGCAAGAAAATAAAAAGGCTTGGCATAAAAAGCTCATCCATGCATTATGGGATGATAGAATCACCCCAAAGAGGTCCATATCCACCTCACCTTTTCAAATCATCTATGGCACTGAAGCAATTTTTCCTACTACATTGGGGTTGCCAGTAATGAGGCTATTATAGGAGGAGGATGCAGAGACAAATTCCACCCAAAGAAGGAAGGATAAACTCATCAACGTACAACAAACCAGAGAAAAAGATTTCGACAGTACTCAGTTGTGCCAAGACAAGATCAAATAGGATTTTGACAGATGTACCAAGGTGTATAAATTCAAACCAGGAGACTTGGTACTAAAATGGGACTCCATAAATGAAGATAAGGGAAAACACAAGAAATTTGATCACCTATGGTTGGGCCCATTCAAAATTGCAGCATACCATGGAAGTAATGCCTACATACTACAGGAGATTAATGGAGACATTGTTGGAAGAGGGCCTGTGAATGGCAGGTTCCTCAAATAGTATGTCGTTTAAATGATCATCACCCCTTCCATTCATTGTATATAATCATTTTTGTGTTTTCTGTTTGCATGAAGAAGTTGGAATAAAAGAATCACAGTGGAAGCCTAAGGTGAAGGCCTTGAGCTATGCTGGGTTGATTTTTTAGTTTTTGAATAAAGGCTAGAGGATTGAGACTACAATAATAAATCACATCCCAATGGGTAGGCATGTGGTCTACTATTCTTTGCTACCTCACAGGGAGGATAGCATCCCTAATAGGAGCCTATGTTATCACCATAACAATTTTCTTTTGATGGAAACCAAGTCTCATAAATTTAGCGGGGAGCTACATCAGTATGGAAGCACGATAGTTTGGAGGATAGGGTCGCACCTAGTGGAGAAGGGACAAATATAGTGGAGGCGCAGAAGTTGATGGGGTCCAGCAAGCCACATATCTTAAATAGCTCAGATCGATGCTCAGGAGACGTATCGGGTGAGGAAATAGCACGAAGGTTAATCGCTCAAGAGCGGGCTGGAGAAAATACCGTGGTTTCATCTAGCAAACATGTGGCACCCCCAGAGGCATATCAGGGCAAAAGTTCTACCCAAAACCGTTTTTCCTCACCCCCGATATCGAAAAGCGCATACAAAAGGAGGGCCCCGGTCATTATTTTATGATATTTCAAATCATTTGAACGTTTGAATATTGGCACAAACACTCCATTCGCACTGAAGCTCAACAATAAACCAAACTTGCGCATTCTCTACTAATTCACAGGTATTTTTTATCATGGCCATGAATCTTGTCATTTTATCCGCAACAGAGCAAGATCCTGCCTCTAAAGAAGAACACTAATTGACATAGACTCCGATATATTTGACACAGAAATAATCATCTCACCCATTTCCGTATCTAGACCAAATTTGTTAGACAATCTTGGGAAGTGAATACCCTTCCTTGAAGCGGCCCAAGCCTCCATTGTCCCTTCTGTCGTCAAAGTCGCATTCCCTTTCCCAGAATTCATAAGCTGGTGTGCAAAATAGTACTCTCAGGAAGAAAAGGTCATTTTGAATAAGTTAGGGTTAGATGTCCTGTGTAGAGTAGATAGCCTGTCAATTTGACACTCCCTCAATACACCAGAGTTTTCCCCCACAACTTTAGAGCCCTTTGAGGAAGAGAAACTAATCACAGTCTACAAAGAATGTCCCCCTAAGGTCAAAACCCTATTTTTGCAGACCATTGTTAAACCTGAATATCATTCTGAGAGTCTGTCGTTGCCTATGAATATAAGCATCATGATTATCGAGGTTTAGTGGGCCTTTTCCACACTCAGTCAAACTTTAGGGTTGGATAACGAAAATTTTTTAGTAGAGGTCATGTTGGGTTTTTTGTTGACCTTTTTCCAGTCAGATTCTAGTCAGTCAGTCTGTATCAGTTTTGAAGATTTCATCGCTGATAATGTGCACAAACAACTGGTAAATTTCCAATCATTGAGGCACTTCAGGTATTACACGCAATTTCTGAGAATGTTCCTGGAAACAGATAAGACAGAGTTCCTTGAAGCTGCATTCATCTCAACTAAATGCAAAATGATCACAATGCTCATTTTTATAAATAAGATTATGTCTAAAGTTTACAACTTAATCTTCAACACTGGCCTGAAAAGTGTTTTGGAATAAATGAAAAGTTCTTTACAGCCTAATCCAGAGAACAAGGTAGGAGATTGGGTGTTGTTCATGCACTCTACTATGATTTGGGTATAATAATTATCAAGAGGGACCTTACCTTTTTCCCGTTTTCTTGACTCCTAGAGTCTTTTCCCTGGAATTCATCAGGCAAAGAATCATCTCAGAAACAGAACATTTTCTGAAGATGCACAAAGCATCTAACTTAAAGTTTCCTTTCATAATAGGACCCTTTGTGGTAAAGACTAGATCTTGTTTGCCTCAGATCCTGGTCAAGCTTAATGAATTTGGATTTGCATAGTTACAAGGGAGGAAATATGATCTGCATCAAGTCATATCTAAAACAAGACCGATGAGCAAACAAGGCCCCTACGAGCATGAGCATGTTGAAGGATTTGATAAACTGACAAATCTGGAAACATGTGCAAATATGGAAGTCACTTTGCAGCCTGATTAGACACAACAAATAGAGTCAGCCCCGTAGCATATCCAGACACAGAAAACTTCTCCAATATTGATTATTAAAGCTCCAAAGATGAGTGTTTATAGCAAGAGGAGCAATTCATAGGAACTGGGTGCTAGTAGTTAGCAAAATGTCCTTAAGAAAATGAAAATCACACCTTCCTCTCAGATAATATACCTAGAAAAAGAAGAACCTAAAGAGAAAATGAGCATGGATATGGTGGAAAGTGAAACCAATAACGAAGAGGCTGGTACAGGAAGCATGCCACAAAGTGAACGCATCTCAAGGGATTTCAACAGCAAGAAGCATGTCTTTAACAAGACACCTAGGGCAATATACCAATCTAAAGAAGATTTAGCAAATCAATATGATGTGAAAGGAAGTATGGCTAATAGTAAAATAAGAGACTTGTTATCCGAGGTAGAGAGGATCTCCCAACATAAGTCTTCCATGTTCTCAGTCATGGATGTGGAAAGGAAGACATTTAACATAGCAGTGGTGGATGACGATAAAGTGTTTGAAATCAAGCTACATTATGAAAATATTGGTGACCTGGATAAGGTAAAATTCCACAGAAACGCCAGTAACATGCTATATTCAGACTACCTGAGTATGAGCTTGAGGGTTTCAATACTAACAACCCATGCACTTAAATTGGATGGACAATTGAAGCAAGAAAAGGCATCCAGCAAAGCCTGGTAGACCTAGGTCAAAAGATTGGAATCTGAGGGCCCTCAAGGGGTAAAAGCTTCCTTAGATGAGAAAGAGAAGATGATTCAAAGCCTGAAGAAGAAGTTGAAAATGCCTGGCATAGAACATCCACAGACAACAGAGCTAGCTACTCTAGAACAAGAAAAAGAGACATTTAGATAGGAAGCACTAAATTACAAAGCCAAATTATTGCAGCTAGAAAAGGAAAGAGAGAATTGGTCACAAGGTCATGCAGTAATATCAGATATGGTTGTTATTGTGCCTTCTACTGCAGAAGCTAGATCAAGCACTGATGGATTGGTTCAGGCTATGTCGCAAGAAATATTGAAGACAAAAGAAATAAAGAGCCTTAAGGGGATCATAGAAAAGCTACAGCAAGAGATGAAAATGAAAGATGAAAAGATGGCCCGAGCCCATAAGGAAAATCAAGATTTGGAAGAGAGGGTAAGCAAGTTGAAGATGAGAATGAAAGGTAAATTACTTTTGCAAGGAGCTAAACATGTAATCTGGGATGCTATTGTTGTTGAAGCTGCTAAGTTCAGGGTGTACTTGAATTTCATAAATGACAAAGACAACATGGCTATCACTGCCCAAAGCAGGTGTACTTTTGTAAATGAGGTACTGGCAAAAAATCCCTCAGAATGGGCCCAGAAAACTATAAGTCTAATGAATTATGTTCCCACTACCGATCTTCCAACCATTGGTGTAAAAGACAGGACTACACTAATCATTTGGGCCTGGAGGATCATCGCTAAGAACAATTTTCTTAAGTCAGTTCAAACTAAAGCTGTACAGATAGAGCAGAATATACAAGAGTTTAAGAATACATTTGAACAGTTGTTTATCAAGGGCCTCCCACCATTTTGGGATGGCAAAGGGAAATTATACGATCAAGAAGAATATAATTCTCTCCTCACCCAGTGCAGAATGGATCATTCCAAATTTGAAGCTCTGGAGGAGAACCTAAAGGGACCAAGTTTGGTAGACTATTTTGTCACAGACTTTGAGATTTTAAATCAGTTTAAGGCAGTAAATATTGGGTTGTCGACTATGACTTATGTTACTTGCATCGACTTGGATATTCTGATAAAATAAATGATGAATTGCGAGATTCCTTCTGACTCACAATGGAAGGAGATTGTGCGACTAGGTAAGACAAAATGCAGTTTTCCAAGGACCAGCAAATAGCCTCTAGATGTCACCAGGTTGGCGAGTTCGGCAAGAGATCGGAGCAAGACAGATGGAGAAGAGGAGGTCGAGAATTTAGAGAAATCTGTCCCTTGTTTATGAAACATTTTTTCTTGATCATTGTAAATCGGTTTGCCTACCGAAACCGTTGGCTTGTAATTATTATAGTCGGTTTTCAGAATCTGAAACGTTTTGTTTCAGCTATTGTAATCGATTCCTAACTAGAAGGAACTAGAATTGTATAAGTATTAGAGGTTCCAAATGTATTAAGGGTTGGAAGAAGTGCAGGGGCACCTTTTTGGTTTTTTTGAACTCTATTGTAATTTTCTAGAGCTGAATTGAATACATATGCAGAAGCTTTTGAAGTATCTATGAAAATATTCCCATGGTGGTGATATGAGTTTTGTCTCCTTTCATTGTATGTATTTCCTGTGTTCTTTAGTTCCATTTACATTTTATTCTGTTTAAATTGGAGAGTTAAAGGCCCAGAATTCATCTTGTGATGCTCTTGTCTTAAGCAATTTAAACTGTGTGATTTTCTTCTTAGCTAATTTAGAATTCATTTCATTCATGCTCTGATGTTGTTATTTGTTTTCTATTTCTTCTCACCTTGCTTAAATACAATATACAACTCAGATTCATTGCCTCATTTGGCCTTTATCCTCTGGAGAGTTCTACTGACCAATCATTGATTTCATTCACTTTCAGAATTTTGACTTCATATCCTTGAGTGTTCCTCCCCTTCTTTTCCAGCAATTTTATAAAAACCCCCAAACCAAACCAAATCTAACCATCGATTGCCAAAGAAATATCAAGTGACACGAGAGACCCCTCTCTAAGTTGAGCAGGCTAGTGCCTCAGCTCTAAATTTGGATGAAACAGTTACCTCTGTCATTTGTCTATCAGCCGGAAAAAATTTATAGAGTGCTAACAGAGTATTCAGCAAATTCAAAGAATTCAAATCTCTTGTATAAAATATTTCTAAAAGGAAGATAAATATTTTGAGGTCAGATAATGGAGGAGAGTTCACCTCATATGGATTCAAAACATTCTGTAGAGAAGTTGGGATTAAGAGAGATCTCTCTACTCCCTACAATCCTCAGCAAAATGGTGTAGCAGAAAGAAAGAATTGTATGATAATGGAGGCAGTAAAGGTCATGATTCATGATCAAGACCTTCCTATGCACCTATGGGCAGAAGCATCCAGGACTATTGTTTATGTGCAGAACAAAATTCCTCACCGTGCACTTGGGAACAAGACACTGGAAGAAATGTTTATAGGAGAAAATACATAGGTCATCCACTTGAATATATTTGGCTCTCTAGTGTATGTGCATGTTTCCAAGGATAAGAGATCAAAGTTGGATCCTTTAGGAAATAAGGGTGTATTTGTTGGACATAGTGAAACATCAAAGGCATATAGAGTCTACATCCCTGGTTACAGATAGATTGATATTATCAGAGATGTTACCTTCGATGAGGATGCATCTTTCAGTAGATCAAGGTAGCATCACATAGATGATATCCATGATGAGGATCCTGAAGCTCCTAGATTTGTAGACTCGAATGTTGGTAATGATGTTGTGCTAAAGGAGCATGGTCCAGAGGACCATGATATAGAATAACCACAAAGACATACAAAAACAATTACAAATAAAAGAATACTAGCTCAAGCTCGTGAGATTATTCAGGATGCCAAGAAGTATGGTTCTCCAGATGGATATTTTAGAGAAAGAAATAAAACTTGACCATATTCTAGTTATGTGGAATTGCTATGTGATATCATTGATGTTGAGCCTACCTGTTATGAAGAGGATGCAGAGAAGAAAGTATGGAAGGATTCCATGATTGAGGAATACTATTCCATCATTAAAAATGATGTATGGGATGTGTTCCCAAGATCGAAGGAGAAATCAGTTGTGAGTTCCAAATGGATCTACAGGACAAAACACTTAGCATATGGAAGTATTGAGAAATAAAAGAAAAGTTTCATGGATCTTGGATTCTCCCAAAAAGAAGGAATAGATTATGAGGAGACATTTTCTCATGTGGAAAGGTACACTTCAATTAGATGTATACTTGCAATAGCTGCAGTGATGAAATGGAAGGTACATCAGATGGATTTGAAGACAACCTCCCTAAATGGTCTAGTGGAAGAAGAAGTGTACATGGAGCAACCACAAGGAGTCGAGACACATGACAGAGAGACTTATGTGTGAATATTGAAGAAATCCTTGTATGGATTAAAAAAATCACCCATGACATGGTACGGTAGAATTGATGACTTTCTGGTGAGCTTGGGCTTTACCAAGAGTAAAGAAAATCCTAACCTTTACTACAAGGTTGAGGATAGTGGACCATTCATATTATTTGTATATGTGGATGACCTGTTTCTAATAGGGGATGATAAGCTCATCATAGAGTGCAAGAGAAAGCTTGCATCTGAGTTCTAGATGAGAGACCTATGTATGATGCATTACTTTTATGGTCTAGAGGTGTGGCAGAGACCGGATGAGATTTTTTTGTGCCAAGGAAAATATGCAATAGAAATCCTAAATAGATTTGATATGATGGATTGTAAATCCATGCCCACACCAATGGTGATGAACATGAAGTTATTGAGTGATACTTCTTCATAGATAGTAGATGTCACCATGTACAGGAAAATGATTGGTTCATTGATGTATTTGATGAACACTAGACTAGATATATGCTTTGCGATGAAAATTTTGAGTCGGTATATGGTTGAACCAAGACGTGTTCACTTGGTTGTGGAAAAGCATGTGTTGAGGTACCTGAAAGGTACAATTGACTATGGACTCAGATATGTTTCAAATCATAAGATAAGCCTACATGGCTATATTGATTTAGATTGAGACAATAGTGTCATAGACTAGAAGAGTACATCTAGATGTTGCTTTAGTTTGGGATCATCTCTGATCTCATGGTTCAACAAGAAGCGGACTAGTGTGGCACTCAACATAGCTTAGGAAAAGTATATAGCAGTGCGTTCAGCTAGCAGCGAAGCAGTGTGGCTTTGGAGGTTGCTTGTAGGATTGTTTGATCTTGAGTTAGAGGCAACTTGTATTTGGTGTGACAATCAGAGTTGTCTGAAGTTGTCATAGAACCCAGTGTTTCATGACAATCCTAAGCATATCGAGATCAGGAACCCTTGTATTAGAGATATGGTGCAGAAGGGAGTAATGAATCTCTAGTATGTTGCTACATATGAGAAAATAACATATGTGTTGACCAAGCCTTTGTCAAGGGTGAAGTTTGTGTACTTCAAGGACAAGCTTGGCATGGTCTAGAAGGACGTCCCTCGTAAGAGGGAGTGATGAGTCACATATGAGATTCTTGGGGAAGTAACTTGTAGGGTATGGCAGCAATAGGTGTTCATTTGCATGAACATTACTGACTGTGGCACCAGTCGGCATGAGCTCGCAGAGGGTCAGTAGATGTGGATCCTTAGAGGAGGGTGAGTTTTCGAGCTTTTCAAGCTGAAGGGCCAACCTATGTGGTTGGAGGTGTTTCCTAGCCTTCGTCTAGATGGGTAGTGTGTGAACACTACATATCCTAACCCTCGTGGTTAGATTCCCAGTCACTGTGGGCTAGATGTCTGGTGTGCCAACCCGAAGAACTAGTTATAGGGATAGTTTCCAAATTCTGTGTGAGTTGACAAGTTGCAGTTGCCCAGAATCCAATTGGATTGGGTAGTAGTGTACTTTAGTGTGAACTGGATCAACTGGATAGTCACCCAGACTCCGTTTGGATTGGTTAGTAGTGCAGTTATGTGTGTGAACTGGCTCAGATTGAATAGTTTCCTAGACTCTGCTTGGATTGGGTAGTAGCGCAGTTTTGTGTAAACTGGCTCAACTTCATATTCCAAATTATGTGTGAGTTGGATGGTGTCCTAGTTATGTATGATCTATATGCCTATTTTGTGTGAGCTAGAAGAAATATCTGTAATGACATAAGGTCTAAACGGACGATGAGGTTGTGCCCACTAGAGAGATTCTACATGTGTTGATGAGGTCCCAGATGCATGATTGCGACATGACCATTAGATAGTCTGTGTGTGACTATGACAGAGTCTGTGTGGATATGATGGTGATACTTCTGACATGATATGTTTGATGATGAGATAACCTATGTGGCTATGGTGATGCTACATGTATACTGGTCTGCAAGACCATGTGAGTCTTTCCCATACCATGTGAGATGGATGGATTTGTTTGAGACCATTACATGAAGAACATCTTAGTTAATACCTCCTTAGCTAAGAGGGAGTGTTGATGTTTTGGTAGTTG
>JZKD02S1898827.1:449098-464880 GCA_000966675.3 Picea glauca
GTATTCATTATCAAAGAAGAATTAAAATACGAGTCCTCAATGTATTCAAATATAATTAAAGTATCAATCAATAGAATAAAAACATAAGATTTTTAAATCAACAAAAACATGAAATTCACTATTCAGGCTTTCTTCTCTATTTATTCTGAAATGAAATACAAAAGGATGGGCTAATAGGAAAAACTTGGACGAAGCCTAAGGCATTGGTTTTGACACCTCCTGAGTCCAGATCCAAATATCATTCTAATTAGGAAAATGTTGTTGGTTGACACACATCCTGTATGCACATGCATCAGTGTAGGCATCCAATTCCGAGGTTACAAACTGTAACATAAGTATTTAGAGTTGGGTCCTTTGAAAAATCTCCAAGTTTTTTCAACATGAATTTTTAAGTGCACACACACTCGCAGAAAAAGACATCATTCAAGAATTGAGTTATTTTTAGGCCTTGCTTTCAACCCCTCTTCTTCACTCTTCTGTGGTCCACCTCTTATACCCTATAGGCTATCACAACTCATGACTAACAAGTTATCCAAAGTCCTAGTTATCCCGACTCCTGACTCACATACCACAGTGAATATGGTATTACAGATACATTGACTTAAGTCCACTATCCAAACTCTAGACTCTGGAGTCCCTCGTTGTGGGTGACTGACAATGGCGAATGTGTTGTACTCTGAGCAACCTATTCTGGAATGCACATAGTTTTATACTAAATTTTCCACTTCTCTCCTACTTGCATTTGCAGTGTCATGGGATTCTTGATCCAACAGAGGCTACCACATAATCATTGGAAACCTTCAGCTTCTGCTAGGAGAGCTTCCATACCAAGCCCTGACATCTCATTATCTGTAATGCGAGCCTCTCATATGTCTCCTCCTAGGCTCCTCTGCCCTCACCTTAGTCATCTCCTCTTCAGATATGGCCAAATTCCAAGTGGCAAGGAATTTCTCAAGAATAATGATCGTCTTTTCGCCGCCAAACCTCAATCCATGGCTGCTAAGTATTTTTCATATAATTTCTCTAACGTCGGCTATGATCCATATGGACCTAGACTAAAGCGTGGTGGCCATGGTGAGTGGATCCATGAAGAGTTATTCCTCATTAACTACCACCTGCACTTTCTCCTTAAGATATTCCCTATGCCAAGTGAAGAGGGTGGTGGCCATAGTGGGTGGATCCATGAAGAGTTATTCCTCATTAACTACCACTTGCACTTGCTCCTTAAGATATTCCCTATGCCAAGTGAAGGATGAATAGATTTCAAGTCTAGCGGGATTGAGATGGATCATGGATGGTATGTGAATCTCAAACACATATCCGAACTATAATGACATTTTATAAAATTTATTTCCCATCATAAATACGTTCAATGGACTTGGTTACCGATTTAAAAAAAACAGTGGTATGGAAAGTTTGGTTATATTTGACGATGGGAATTTTTCATGTCAAACATCCTTATAATACCTTAATTTTGTTTTTTTCCTCTAACTCTTTATCACACCACATTTCTCCTTAAATTTTGATTTGACATTTTTTTTAATAGTATCTTTATTCTACAAAATGGTGTCTTCCATGATTCCCCAATAGTTTAGCCAAGATCGAGCATCTTTATGCCATCCTCGCTTGAGTCGATGGTGGTTATGACTCAATTTTGAAGCAATTTTAGGAAGCCTCTTGTCCTCCATGTTGTTTAACTTGTTCTTATACATTAGGTATCTATTCATAGCAATGCTCTCAATGGGGGAGAGGCTTGTTCCTGAGAGGAGGATGGGATAGGGCGTATTTCCTTTAATTTTGAGATTAAATGTTATAAAATTCTTTTGTATTTTCTCTATCTTTCTCCAGGATTAATGAGAGATACTACATCCCCAGACTTCACATCCATAAAGAATAGCAGGTGTAACAAGAGTCTCAAAGAGGAGTTTATTATTATCCCAACTCCAAAGATCAACTGATTTACAATTGTTCTCAAGCCCATAATAAGATTTCCATCCCCTAATAATCATTTTCTCAATGCTATAATTCAAATTGAGCTTGTGGTGAATATCAATTCCAAGATATTTGTATGAAGTCACTTCCTCCAAGTTGTTGTTGTCATATACGAAGGTATCGTAAGTGATCTTATTGGATTTAATAATCATGACCTTAGTCTTATCAGTACTAACAGTCATACCCATATTGGAGCAAAAATACTTGAGGATTCTTAGTTGGTTTTCAAGATCATGGGGACTCCTTGCTATAAGAACGATATCATCGGCATAAAGAAGAATATTGATGACTATACTAGTGAAAGTAGGGCCAACACAACCTGCTTTTTCCAAGCAATCTTCTAACTTGTCAATGTATATGCCAAAAAGGGTAGGGGACAAGGGACAATCTTGTTTGACTCTGATATTGCAGTTAATCTCTTTTGACCAGCCCTCGGTGTTTTTAAACTTAGCAATAGTGTTCTCATACATCATTATTGTAGCAACCCTCAACTCAAGAGGCACTTTATCTTTTCCAACTTATTCCAAAGGTTTTTCCTAGGAACCATGTCAAAATATTTTTTAAAGTCAACAAAACAACAAAAAAGATTGGTTTTAGTACTGCAGAACTCCTCTGCAATGATCCTAAAGGTAAAAATATGGTCCATAGTTGAATGATATCTCCTAAAACCAGCCTGGCCTTTAGCTCTTTTACCATGAATTTCTATCCAAAGGTTAATCTTCTTTTCCAAAATAATTCCATAAAGCTTTGCTAAAATCGGGTTAATCATAATGGTCCTATAATTAGAGGGAATGTTTCTATCCCCATTTTTAAAAATAGGAACAATGAGGCTTTTCGTCCAGGGTTTAGGGAAGCCCTTTTTGATTGCTTAATTGAAGAGCTTATGTATGTAAGGGATTAGGATAGGCCCTCCGATTTTAAAAATTTCAGCTTAGTAGCCTTCAATGTCCTTAGCTTTCCCATTTGCAAGTCACTTAACCCCGAACTCTATGTCATCTAAAGAAAAAACTCATTCTTTTGTAGGGACAATAGAAATTGTGTCCATGGCATTAGGGAACTTATAAAGACTTTTAAGGTAGGAATTCCAGTCCCTTAAGGAAATCATATTATTTTCTTTAGTATTGTGGTTTAGAATTTGGCTCCAAAACTTCTTAGGATCCAACTTATATAGTTGTGAAAGTTTCTCTTGCCTTTTATTGATATAGTACCTTTTTTTCCCGTTTAATTAGGGCTTTGTACGTATTGATCTTATAAAGTTTTAAGAACTCATTAGAAGCATCCCTAATGGCTTTCGTAGCAATTTTACATTCTTTATCATACCAAGGGTTGTTAATTCTATTATTCTTTTTATAGGACACCTCGAAAGAGAACTTGTTAATAGAAGTGGAAAGGGTAGTTGTAAAATTATGATAGAGTTCTTCAATGTTGTCCTTATAAGTTAGGAGACTTAATTTACTATTTAAATGCTTTAAGAAAATGTCAACTTTAATTTTTTCAAAGCGCAAATTCCTTTGATTATCAGAATTCTCTTCAATGATGCTCTTGTGCATGGAAAAGTTTATAGTTAGGGTTAAAGGTTTATGATCAGAGTTGGGCTCCTGGTCATTTAAAAGGTCGAAAGTTGTTATTTGGTTGGAAACAAGGATATCAGATATCACATAATCTACGACACTACTACCTATCCCATGAATACAAGTCATCTGGTTGGAGTTTGGCCACTTCATATTTCCATTGCAAATTATTAGGTCTTGAGAGTTACAGAGCTTGACCAACTCGGTACCAAACAAAGTCTCAATTAGGTCTTCATAGCTTCTTTTGTAGCAATTAGATAAAACAAGGTCCTCATCTAGCCATAAAGGATTATGGTTGGACTCAATACTTAAAAGAGTAGCTTGTTTAGTTGAATTCCTAACATTAAAGTCTCCTAGCATGAGGATATTACCTTCATTTTTCAAACTATAAATATCTTGTTCTAAATTATTATAGGGACAATTGCTATCTAGATTTTTTTCCTTATAAAAAATAGAATTAATAGGTGCAAAATAGCAAATTTCTATATACATCTTCTTAGCATTGGTGTCTGAAATTTCTATCCAAATGTATTGATTGAGAGGGTCGATCTTATGCAGTTGAATGTGAGGAGAAACGCTCTTTCTAATATATCAAATTATTCCTCCTATCCCTCTACGGTGGTATTTTTTGTTCCATGCCAACCACAAGAAAAATCCGTCTTTGTTAGGGACCTTAGACTCCTTATGCTCCCAAGTTTCAACTAGACAAATAATATCAATATCACTCGGGATCCAACTTATCATAGGACCTTTGCGCAATGGAAATCCACGATAGTTCCAAAAAAGGATCCCGAGTGTCCCAAATTCCTATTTATTATTATCCTTCTGGTCTCTATCCCTAACAATAACTTTTTGATTTCTAATTATCGCCCATTTTCCTTCTTTCCTAGCTTCTTTTACCTTTTGAACTTCCTTCCTTAATTCATAATTGGTCTTCAGGAATGAGGTCTTCATTTATAAATGTTCCTGACCCTTTTAAGCTCAAAGATTTACTAAGTATGTTATATTTATGGTCATTACAACTTACTTTGACATGGATCAACCTATCTTTGTGATCAAATATTTTTCCTAGCCTATTTTCTTCTATGAGGTAAGTTGTATTAATTTGTGATTTATTATTTAATTCTTCTTCCTCCTCTTGTTGTTCTTTTATATAAAAAATTATGAGGTTCAAGGCTCTTTTGTTACACTCATGGTCCATTTCGATTAGCTTATTCATTTCTTCTTTGATGGGTTTGATATCCAAATTTTTTTTCCATATTATTGAGGGTCAAATTGTTGGCTGGTTTTTTCTTCTAGCTCTTTAATCTTATCTCTCAAGTTGTGATTTTCTTCAACCTCTCATTCTTGGATTGATTGTTTATGTTTTTCCATTTCTTGAATCATATCCTTCATTGTCTGCAATTCACTCTTCAACCCTAAGAATCTATCCTTTATTTGAGTTTGAATGGTAACTTTAATTTTTTTAAATTAAAATTACCATTTTAATTTTTAATTTTTAATTGATTAGAAATATTATGTAATTTCTTTTATAAATTTTATTTTATAAATTTTTTGTTTATAAATATATATTTTTTATTTTTTTAATTTTAATTAATTAGAAGTATTATATAATTATTTTTATGTGATTTTAATAATTATTTTTAAATTAAAAAATCAAATTAAATTATGAAAAGACTGAGAACACCTACCCTTCATATTAAATTGACAAATTATATCAACGTTTGTATTGGTCGTTGTGGTAAGTTAAGGGTGAACATTAACTACCCTGCTACGTACTGAGTGTATATTGGTGGCAATGAGTTAAGTGTTAAGCATAGGGTTAGTATAGAATAAATGAATCATTCTTCAAAAAACTTTCTAAATGTTTTTATATGATTATAGTTTTTGTCTTTTATGATGTAACATTATATTTTATGGGCAATTTATTCTTGGAGAAAATTATACAGCATGCACTAAATCAATGATTGGTCTTCTCTTCTCTTCATTGGATACCACATTGTTCACCATTCAAATATGGAGAGGATGGAAAGAATATATTACCAATTATTAACTTATTGCATAGTGCATATCTCTCACCATCTATTCTTTATTCTCTATTTATTAAGATCTATGTAAAAATTAAAAATGATATCATATATTTCCATAAATGCAAAGCGGGAAGAAATAACTCCTCAAATTTTGTGCTAAAACGCCTAGTAAAAAGAGGCTCGTTGCCACGTATTTCACTACAGTAAACATCATGATTATAGCTCCACATAGCAACGGACTAAGCACTAGATGGAACATCATGATTACAGTGTATGGATTGGTTGGAACTCGAAAGCTCTCGAAAGCTAAGAATTGAAGCCATAAAATTTTTTGGATTTAATGTTATTGTTGAAAATTAACTATAACATAAGAATATATAATAGTCATCACATGCCTTGAAAGTAGATATAAATACTCCACTTTCATAATATAGGATTTGAATTAATCTCAAATTTAATTAATTAATTCTATTTTAACAATGAAACTGACTACTTGAGTGAGTTTTTTTTCCCAATTATATTAGTAAATATAATTTGTTTACATCATCTGATCTGTGACTAGGATCGATCCAGGAGATAAACAGTCTCAAAATAGAGAAATCATGGAAACACAATCCCTTTACAAAAAGATTACATGATCTGGAACCCAAAAAGGATCAGGAGGAGATCATCAAAAAGACAAAAATACGGATGACGCTAGGAGGGAGAGAAAACTCCAAAGGCGATACATATAATGGCTAGAAGAAAATAACCAAGATGTCTAAAAGCATAAAATCCAACTAGAAAGACATCAGGAACTTAATAAAGACTAAGAAAATGCTTGGGGCCTTCTACCCCATTAGTCCACTGGAAAAAGGTAATCCAGCCTTCTGGTTCCTTTAATGACAACTTTGAGATGTGATCAGCTTCAACATTGTATTCCCTGTAGACATGCTCAAAGCTTATATCAAGAAAGGATTTGAATAAATCCTTTATTCCATCCTTCCAGCCCTCAATGGTACTTGATTGAAGCTTGGCTCTATTGGAAAGCCACTCAATTACTACTTTTGAATCGCCCAGGACTTGGAGTCTGTGGAAAGACGGATGTAATGCCAATTCGAGTGTAGCCCATACTCCCATTAATTCAACTATAGTATTTGTGCCTCTCCCACAATTAAAAATCCATTTATAAATTGTCAAATCTCGAGATTTAAAGACACCACCAACCCCACAAATTTGGCCATCCAGCTGTGCAACTCCATCAAACCAAGTTGTGGTTATATCTCTTTTTGATGTGAGCATAATAGAACATGGAGGGGCATACTTTTGAGATTTTAATCCATGATTATGAAAGAATAAAGTTTTAAAAATCACTGTGTGGATTGATGGCTTTTTCTCCTCAAAGATTGTTGCATTCCTTTCTAACCAAATGAACCAACATGTGTGAGAAGCTACCACTGTTGGGATAGACTTATCATTCACATAGATATTACAAAACTCATTCAAAGTATTCCCTTTCCAATTGTTTTTAAATCTCAGAATCGTAGCCAATCTTTCCCAAACTGAAATAGCAAAGGCGCAGTGAATAAAGAGGTGAGTAGTTATTTCATTCTCTTGATGACAGAGGTGACATCGAGACGGTCCTTCCAATCCTCTAAATTTTATATTTTCCCAAGTTAAGATCTTATTCTCTGCTGCCAACCAGATAAAAAATTTGATTTTGAATTGCAAGTCCGATTTCCATAATGCTTGTCTCCACCCTAAAACCTTTTTTAATCCTTGTGTAGAAAGCAATGATAGATAATTATTCTTAATAGTGATGATTCTTGATTTATCACCTCTAGTCCACATAAGTTCATCTTCTCTATCTTGGAGAAAGGCACCTGAGTCAATAAGGGCTCTCCATAACCGATTCCATTAATTTCCTAAAGCACCTGAAAGGTCTAAATCGACACTGGAGAACCACATGGAGGAAGAGTGATGGTCCATGAGCCTCCTTGCTTGCAAGAGAGAGGTGATATTTCAATTTTTTAATTCAGATAAAAGAATTATCACCCATGCCAAGTATCCCGTCTCTACCAAGAGAAATTAGATGACTCGAACCCAGGGACTAGCTTAACCAGTCTGTGATCAAATGAATTTATTTCAGGAGACCTCTCCAAAATCTGGAAGACAAATTATAATGGAAGGTAGGAGATCTGAACCAGTTTTTTACCGTAGTATGGGGAAGTTATTTATCGATAACAACTTTATGCCAAAAACCATCATACATTAGAACACGCCAGAGAGAATTAGCAGCCAAGGCCCTGTTGAAATCAAAGATATTCCGCAGATCCCACCCTCCATATTTCTTTGGCAATGTAATATGTCCCCATTTGCAAAGATGATAATGCTTAGTTTCACTGTTCCATTTCCAAAGAAAGTTGAACAAAATCTTCCTCATATTGTTTAAAACTATGTAATGAATGGTCTCAAGAGACATCCAATACACTGGTTGGCATTCTAACACAGATTTCAATAAGGTGAGGTGCCCTCCCAAGGATAGCCATCTGTAGCACCAATTCCCAATCTTCTTTTTGACTTTTTGTAACATCCAGTTCCAATCCTCCACATGCTGCACCCATGTTTTCAAGTGATAACCAAGATATTTTAAACCAACAGAGAGATCAGAGAAAGTAAAAGGCATAAACAATATGTAAGGATCAAGATCCGGAGCCGACAATCCTTCTTGGAGAACCGTATATTTTTTAACATTAGCCTTTAGACCATAAGATGATCAAAACAATTTAATGATCTTGTCGATCTCCCACCATTCACTTAAAGAAGCATTTGACATAATTATAACATCATCTACAAACATAATATGATGAATTTTTATAGTTCTGGAGACTTTTATACCAGTCAACATACCATCTTTCTGACCCTCTTTTAGAAGAAGGATGAGACCTTGCATGACCAATATAAATAACAGTGGTGATAAAGGGAATCCTTGGTGGAGTCCTCTACCACTTTTTAAGAAATCAATGGCCTCTCCATTTAATAAAACATCAAATGAAGAGCATACGACACAACTCATAATCCAGTTAGTCATATCAACCCCCAGGACAATTTGTATTAAAATCATCCTTAACGGGTCCCAATTGATGCAATCATAGGCCTTTTGAAGATCCAATTTCAGAACCATAGATTTTAAATTCTTCCTTTTTATACTATGGAGGCATTCATGAACCATCCCAATAGCATCCTGAATATGACGATCCTTCAAGAAACCCAACTGCTCTTCTGAAAGTGATCTAGAAAGTAATGGTTTCAACCTGTTTGCTATGATCTTTGTGATTATTTTATAGCAAAGGTTGCATAAATAAATAGGCAAGTAATCCACAAAAGTTTGGGGCTTATTTACTTTTGGGATTAAGGCTAAAAAAGTTGAATTTAGACCACCGGAGATAGTACCTTTGGTTCTCGCTTCTTCCACCATATCTAAAAGGTCTTCCCCTACTAGATCGAAGAAATGAAAGAAAAACTCTATTGTCCAACCATCGGGCCCCGAGCTCTTGTCACGCTTGAAAAAGGACAAAATTGCTTTAAGTCCACCCAAAAGAATTGGGCTGTACAAGGCTACTACTTCATTTTCAGTGATAAACGTGGAAAAGAGACTAACCACTTTGACTTGATCCACAGTCAACGAAGGATCTTTTTCTTTGAAAAAAAAATTAAAATATTTTGTTGCTTCTTCTTTAAGATCTTCCTGGCCACTATGAAGAATGCCCAATTCGTCTCTTATTTCCCATACAAATTTTTGATTTCTCCTGAAATTGGAAAAGTTATGGAATAACTTGGTGTTTTGATCACCTCTTTTGATCCATATGGCCCTAGTCCATTGACACCATAGTTCTTCCTTCTCCTTTAATAACTTGTTTCTACTTTGTGCAAGATTTTTTAGAAATAAATCTTTCTGTAAGGATCTCGAGCATCCCACAGAGTGTTGGAGTGTGTTTGATATATTTTCTTCGAGATTCAATAGAAATACATTTTCTCTTAAAATGCGTAACTTTTCTCACTGCTTTGTTTTGGATTTCAATTCTTTAAGTTTCTAGAAAATCCTTTTTTGTTTGCCACTCTCACCAATGAATTTTGGATCTATCTAGAGCTCATGGACCAAAGCAGTGCAATTCTGATCTAACAACCATTGTGACTTAAATTTGAAAGGGTATGCCTTAAACAGAGGAGAAATTTCCAATTGTAATAACACTAGAGCATTGTCAGATATAAAAGGATATTCCACCCATGACCTATAAAGACAAACACTCGAAAGCATATCTTCAGACACAAGGAAATGGTCAAGTCTTTTCCAAATAGCATCCGAACCAAATCACCCATTCCTCCACATTGGAACGACCTTCCCTGGATCGATATCAATAAGTTTTTTGTTTTGGAATAGGGCTTTGAAAAACTTTTCCGAGGACCCCATTGTAGCCGATCCACCCCAGGTTTTGCCCGATGATAAAGTTAAATTCAGGTTCCTTTCAATAATTAAGTTTTTGATAGATAAAAGATCGAAATGAACAACCAGGTTCCAGAGCCTTCTTTTCTCCATACAAGGGCCATAGAAATTAAGCAAAGAAATCTCCCTTTTGCTAGTTAAACAAGATCTTGTCAATAAAAGTCCACCAACAGTGAGAAACATAACCAAATCATAAATTCCTGGACCCCATGAAGCCAACAGTCCACCGAAAGTACCAAAAGAATTCACCACACAACAAACCCAGCTCGAGTGAAAAGCATGCATGAAAGATCTTGATTTATGAGCCGACACCAAATTTTCTTGAAGAAAGACAATATCAAGCCGAGTTTTGTCCAAAACACGATGAAAGGAGGTCAATTTTAGGGTGCCTCCCATCCCTCTAAGGTTAAGAGGTTGCAAAATCATTATTTTGCACAAGCGAGGGCTTTCATTTCTCTAAGTGCCCCACTGTTAGTGGAAGGACGAGAATCAGGAACCAAGGGAGTTGAAATAGTTGATTTTTTCTGGGCACTCCTCATTTTCAAAGGGGAGTAATCAATGCCCAAGCCCCTAGACCAGGAAAACTCTTTCCCAATTCCTTCTTTAAGTGAACTAGACTTACTAGACTCCCCATACTTAAAATCAGGTTCGATAACAAAGTTACCAAGATAGATGGGTAGTTGAACCAAGGAGTTAGGGTCATGAATAAAGGGTAGCAAGGAGTCCAATACCGCATGAAGTGAAGGCTCATCATCTTCAGGTTCATGGTAACCCAGGAGAGTAGGTGAGCCAACAAGCGTCAAGCGAGAAGGTAGGGACTATCTAAATGAATTTCAACTGACAAGACAATGGGAGATTCAAACTGGTGTAGTTTAGATAAGGGTGAAACATGACAAGAAGGAAGTGTTTCACCACCTCGAGAAATAACCAACATGAAAGCTTTTTTCTGTTGACTCCTTGACTTGACATCACAACAATGTTTCTCCATCATAGAAGACACGTCTACGCTAGTAGTCATGTTTTTAAGCCAATATGATGCATCCAATCATCTTTTTCAAATAGAGACAAAGTGGAGTAAAGTGCAGGGAAGAGAGTTTTCAACTTACGCGTCACTGTACCCTCTGAATCTAGTAATTCGAAATCTTCCTGAGGAAACTGGAAGGAGCGAAGACTAGTGTAATCAACACCCATGGAAAATTTCTGTGAATGTTGAAGGAGTGATACATCTTCAAAATCTTCATATTCCACTACGAGACCTTTGCATTCATGTCTCAGGTGGCCAGTACTCCTACAGAAACTACATCTAAAGGGTAACCCTAAAAAATCCAGACGTTGACGAATCCGTCGGCCTCGCCACTCAATCTCCATGACTTTCGGTAGTCTAGTATTGATGTCCATTTCAACAAATATTTTCCCGACCTTCCTAGACGATGCTGATAGAGAGGACTTGTCCACAAAAATAAATTTGGCCAAGCTGTTCCCGATCGCTTGTAAGGCACCTTCATTCCAAAAATGCAGGGGTAAAGTGGGGAGAAGGACCCAAAGGTGTCTTGCTAGAAGTATTTAGTACCCGGGTCGAAAACCACCCTCCAACGCTTTAACATAAGATGGCCTCCTTCAATAATTCACTTACTGTCCAGTAAGTGCGAAGCATCATCAGGAGAGTTACACAGAATTCTGAACCAACCTTTAGTTAAATACATGAGTTCGAGAGTGTATCCTAAAATAAGATTCCAGACTTTCTCAACCCAAATGGGGAGCGTCAGAGTACAAAGGTTCTTGTATGAAAGCCTCCCCACAAGACCACACATTGCTAGCCTGCAAGTCTCCTCAAGACCTACATTAGAACCTAACACCATCTTTCACACTACCTTATTTTCCTTCCACAAACAGTGACCACCCCCAGGGTGACCAAAGGGATTCCCTGCACCTCTATGGGAGCTTGCAAAATCCACCCGACTCGACTTCTCTCTCAAACCAGAACCAGGGTTGCGTGGTTCCGCAACGAAGGGATGTTCTGATAAACCTGGAAAAAAATCTTTAAGGGGAAGAGTTTAAATAGAGTTAAGGATATAAGGGCGGGTGGTAGAGGAAGTCAATGCACTTGGAAGATGATTAAGTGAGGTTGTACAAATACCCAAAGAGTCCACTGAGGTGAAAAGACCCTCCGCTTTCCAGACTCTTTCATCCTCCACTCCCATGAGAGCTTGAACATCAAAATCTATAACCGCCATCTTTGGTGGGACCATGGAAAGGCCACATGGGCTCCACTAAAGAACGGTAAGCTCCAGCAAATAGGAAGACCAGTTACCAAGAAGCTATCTCATATTCGAAAAAACTGTATAATAACTCTAGTAGCCGATGAAAATTAGTTTCCAAGAAGGGTAATAAATGGAGAGTGTTAAATGTGAAGGTTCGAAGTTCGAAAAAAAATACACCTGCGTTCCACTATCTGCCATTCTAGGCCTCCTGCGCTCCACTAAAAGAGAAAACTCTAACAAGGAAATAAGCCACTGAAAAAGGGTAAAGGATCTAATGGAGCCACTAAAAAAGAAGCCAAAGGAATGGGTTGCTAAACTAGGTAAAGGAAAGAAAAGATGCACCCACTGGTAGCCTAGGGGTGCAACAAAGTGCGCTTGGATTCGGCTCTGGTTCCATAACTAGAGTTCCCGCGCAGACGAGGTTCAAAATTTTCTCGAGACCTCCTTGAGTGAGTTTGATATAAATGAAGACCACTTGTATATAAGTGAGGTTATTATAAACGAAGATGATTGGAATACACCTAACACTTAATATTTTTCTGTAAGGAGAGTTCAACTACTAATATGTTTGATATGTTTGGATAGAGATAGTGTAATTAATTATCTAATGCTTTTATTTTCTAGTGTTTTATTTGTCACATTTTATTTGTAGTTTTGATTATTTTTGTTTACCTAGTGTTTGATTCTTAAGTTATTATAAGAAAAAGTTTCATCAAATTATTATTGGCTTTTGTCCCTTATGACAGTCGAAACTTAAAAGGTTTTGAAATAATGAACACAATTTATATCCAAAAATATTAACAAGTAAGTTTCACCACATCAAAGATATAAATGATTTATAACTTCCATTAACTTATTTCATTGTTATTTTTTAATTATTATTTTTTTATTTTTATTAGGCATATTTTAGGGATTTATTGGTTATGTTTAATGATTGGTAGACATTAATACTTGAATCAATTTTACCAAGATTTCAAATAACCCATCCACACAATTTTGATTAATGTTTTTTTTAATGAAATTTTGGAAATGTTTTAATTAAACTTGAAATACTATGATTGTTGAGTAATATATTTTTCATCCTTTTTTAATATTATTAGTGAGTAAGACTTTTTAAAATGCCTTAATCTACATTAATTTAGTTTATGTTTGTGAATATTATTATATAATTGATGTTTTTAGGTGTTTTTATTTTAACCAATTCCAATTTGAAATTTACATTTATGAGTATTTTTTATATTCTATTTAATATAAGAAACTTAAACATATTATTTATTCTTAATAAAGTTTAAAACAAAATTTTCTCTTAACTATTTAACACCTAATTCTTAAGTCACTAACTCCTTAATTCATTCATCTTATTTAACTTATCAAACCATTAAACCCTTAGTAATAGCACACTAACCCCATAAATGTAAGTTAATTATGAACCACTAATCTATTAACCCCAACCCATTACCGCAAATCCTCTATTACCTAACTCATTACCCTTAAATCAATAACACAAAATAACCTCAATCACTAATCTGCTAACCCTCTCACCAGTGACCCACTAAGCAACACACCCTTCAACTCACAATCCCCATAACCCTTGATCAACCAACCAACTAATGTGCCATAATCACTACCCTATTAACTCCCTTAACTACTATGATTGAGTATGGTTGATTATAATTGAACATGGTAGATTATGGTCAAATATAGTTATTCCTGCAAACCCACTAATAAGTAACCTGGTAACCCACAAATCCTTTAAGCATTGTCCAATTAACCCCATAACAAAGAGGTTCTCCTAGTAGAGACAAGATTCCATTAAACATTTCACATAATTTGATTAACATGATCCTACATTTTGGTGATATATTCATTTACTAATTCATTACAACACATCTTTTCAAATTTGCTTCTTAGTGTTTACAATTTATCTATTGCTACACCTTCATATGTATTTTTTAATATATCCCATGCTTATTTAGATGATTTTGTGGCACTGATTCTTGGAACTATGGATTCATTAACTACAGTACCTATTAGAAAAAGTCTCCATTATTGTTTTTATAAGTTCCTTTAAAGATTGTATTTCATAAGCATCCAATACTTTATATTCTTCAAAGGAAGGAAAATTATACATTTCAATTACAAGCTCTCATAAATCTTTAGTAATAAATATAAGTTACTTTTTGCACTAATAAAAATAGTTTGTTACTAAGCTTACGTAACATAATGTTGCTAATCATTATTGAAAAATGAATAAGATTCGACACAAAATTAACACAAATTGTTCCACTTCAACTGAAGACTAGCAAAAAAAAAATATTTTTATTAATTTAAGAGTAGAAAGAAAACACAACACTTAAGCGATTACAAGATAAATCTTTTTACAATATCCGTTTTCGGTAAGAGGTGAAGGACAATTAGCGAGATCAAAGGCATATAATCCTTTTTACAATGTCTCTGTAAAAAATAATAATAAAAAACACCTCTCACTTGCACAATCAAATCACCTTTTCAACGATTCTTTCGAATGCCCTCTCATACCAACATGACAGCGTTTGCAATGGTGTTACGTACTCCGACATTATCCTTCCTTCCCGGGTGCTTCTTTGTTGTAGTGTGTAAATGCTACACAGACGCACAGGCTTGCGTAACAGGTCTACTATACAAACGCACGGTATAATCCCTTTGCAGTTGCTTTGGTGGCTGGGATGCTCGACATGAATCTTTTCAGTAGTACATGGTTCAATATGCTTAGCATTTTCTCAAGCAGGATTGCACAGATGATCATGACGACAAGGCACTAAGGAAGAGCTCAATCAACTCATTGTGATTTTCAAGAGTCCAAGCTATATGCATTTTCATGCTTTTTGTTTCCCGTGGTTGAAACTTGATCTCAAGTAAAAAAAACAACGGAATGTTAGGGTAAACTTGATTCAGTGAGAGAGTCAAAGTTACAGATTATATCCAATGAAATATTTTAAAAGGCTAGTGATACTCCATTGCAATATGGTGAGAGTTTACAGGTGAAGGCTTACTTCATGGCCAAGAGTTCAGTAGTGAATGTTCACTTGGTCGAGGCCACAAGGTTGGCCCGCATGTCCAGGTTTGGTCAAGGGTAATAATAGATCTATCCTTGGTTGGTTTTTCTGGTTTGGGTTTTCCAAAATAAATCACTTGTCGTGATTTATGTGTTGTTGCTATGATTTGAAATGTTGTTTTTCTCTCGGACTAGTTTTTCTCGGTTTGGGTTTTCTATGGTAAATCATGTGTCACGATTTATATGTTGTTGCTACAATTTGAAATGTATTTTTCTCTTCATGGTGCCTAAGAAACAAAGTTGTTGTACCAATTAAGCAAGCATTGTGCATGTGTGTCCTTGATAGATGCCGACTTTGCAAAAATTAAACATTGCATATCCTTGGAAGATCACAGGATCATGTAGTTTGAT